>OZ010786.1:61432976-62032976 GCA_963932465.1 Maratus speciosus | reverse complement strand
ATGCTCTTTTGTTTTCAAGAACATCCACCAGATGGCAGCATCAGACATTTTTACTTTCTTCTATCTTTACAAGGAGAAAGTATTGGATTCGTGAAAATTTTCGACTCCCGGTTTTCGACGGATTTACACGTTTTAGAATGCCCAGAACACGATTTGATGGTTTTTAGAAAATGTCTGTCTATGAGCCTGTCTGTCACTCCGTCACTCTGTCACTCTGTCACTCTGTCACTCTGTCACTCTGTCTGTGAGTCTGTATGTGACAAAAATTTTGTGGGCGCTCTATCTCAAGAACTAATGCACAGAATTTCACAAAACTTATTATTTAGTTATACCTTGATATAAACTAGACCTGATTAGTTTTTGGTGAAAATCGCCCAACAGGTGGCGCTGCTATGCGGCATTTTTCACGATTTCTGCAATAGCTATATCTCAAGAACTACTGCACGGATTTTCATAAAACTTCAGATTCAGTTAGTCCAGGATATAGTTTGGTGCTGATTACTTTTTTGTGAAAATCGCCCTAAAGGTGGCGCTGCTATGCTGCATTATTCATGATTATTGCAATAGCTCTAACTCAAGAAAAAATGCACGAATTTTCATAAAACTTCAGATTTCGTTAGTCCTTGATATAAATTAGTGCTGTTTAATTTTTGGTGTAAATCGCCCAACAGGTGGCGCTGCTGTGCTGCATTTTCACGATTTTCGCAAGAGCTGTATCTCAAGAACTATTGCACGGATTTTCATCAAACTTCAGATTTAGTTAGTCCTTGACATGAATTGACGTGTAAATTAGTGCTGTTTAATTTTTGGTGTAAATCGCTCAACAGGTGGCGCTGCTATGCTGTATTTTTTGCGATTTCCGCAATAGCTTTATCTCAAGAACTAACGCTTAGATTTTCAACAAACTTCAGATTCAGGTATACCTTGATATCATTTAGTGCTGTTTATTTTTAGTGTAAATCGCTCAACAGGTGGCGCTGCTATGCTACATTTTTCAGAATTCCCGCTGTAGCTCTATCTCAAGAACTAATGCACGAATTTTCATCAAACTTCAAATTCAGATATACTTTGATATGAATTGGTGCTAAATTCATGTAATTTCTTGTACTATTTAAATGATTTAATTGACGTGATTTATATAGAAGAAAGTTTTGTGATGGCCACAACATACTAGTTTTACTTGATCTACTGTGACAGACACTCAGTTAAGTGAATGTTGCTCCTTCCCTTATAGCAGTTGGCAGCAAAATGCTGCTTGATTAAAAAAATCCAATAATATTCCAAAGGAATATAATATGATAAAAAAGCTGCAACAAGCCATAGTTCAAAGTATTTCTTTGTGTTTGTAAATAGTCTTATACATCTGTTTTGTTTTATTGTGAAATTTGATCCGTATTTTGACCAGCATATATATTATTCTAGTGTATTCAATCTTCTAATAAATGTTTTTTGTTCATCCAAAGAAGAGTATATTTCCATTGAAACACATCAAAACATAAAGGTAAAACTTTTAACTTTTTTTATTGTTTACCTATTGAGGAATTTCGTATTCATGCCTTCCATATGGAATAACATTCTAACAGTCGATTATGAGACTGAAGTTATCTCAATTTTAAATATAGTAATATAAAAGAAGAAAATATAATATAATTAAATTCAAAGAAATAATTATTTTCTCAATGTTGGTATTTTTCTTAAGTGAATGATATAAAAGAAAATTCAAAGAATTGTTCTTATTTTGAAATCAAAAGTATATTGTATTGATAAGAAAAGAAATTATTTTGCCAATTTCTTATTGAAATTTTATTATACAAGTTGCAAATGTAAATTTATGTTTTAAACAAAGAATTGAACATTTAAGAACAGTTTTTCTGAAATCAAAAGTAACTTCAAAAATTGTTCTCAAGAATTTTGTTTTGTTCTTATTTCATCATTAGCATTATATTTGAGTTTATAATTATTGTTTCGATGTATTAATAAGAGAAAAAGTTTTATCTTCTGTGAAATAAGAAAATATTATTATATCATAATATCTAGTATTAAAGAATCTCATTATGTTGATAAATTAACTGATGACAACTATTCAGTTTGGAAGTTTAAAATAGAGCAATTGTTAATCAAAGAAGGTCTGTATGATGTTGTATTTGAACCTAAAAAGGAAAATGATGATAATAGAGTAAAAAATGATAGAAATGCTAGGGCATTAATTTGTTTAACCCATTAACCGCCAAAACTATTACGATAGAAATATTCAAATTTCTTGTTGAAAGTAGTTTCCCACCACAAACTCAGTTAGGTAAATTTCGCTTTACTAAAATAGCAAAATTTCTGTCATTAAATAAGACATTTTTTTAAGTTCTAAAACAGTGGTGCCAATGTAATTAGTTCATTGCATGAGCAATTATTTTGACTGTTGCGTGAACGCAACGTCAGCGGTTAATGGGTTAAATATCTCAGATTCACAAATTGTTCATGTCAGACATGCTAAAAGTGCTAAAGAAACATATGATCAATTGAAATCTGTTCATGAAAGAGTAAATTTAACTAATAAACTTTATCTTCTTAGGAAGCTGTATTCCATTAAATATAATGAAAGTATTAAAATGCAGGATCATATTAATTCTGTCTTAGAATTAGCAGAAAAATTAAGAAGTATAGGTGAAGTAATACAAGATGATAATTTAATAGCTATTTTGCTCTGTTCCTTACCAAATTCTTATAGTACCTTTATAACTGCTATTGAAAGTAAATATGAAACAGATTTATCATTAAAATATGTTCAAAACAAATTAATTGATGAGTATCTTAGAAGAGTTGAAACTAAACAAATTTCAACAAAATTTGAATCTATTGCTTTAAAGGGTAATAGGGATAAACCAAAGCATTTGAATAAGCTGAAATTTTGTTCTCATTGCAAAAAGAATAATCACAACCGGGAAGATTGTTTTCACTTAAAGGGTAATAATACTAACAAAACAAAACCAAATTTCACCCAAGATAGATCACGTCAACAGTTTAAAAAAACAAACAATTTATCTGCTTCAACTGCTAGTCAAAATGAAAATCTATCAGATTCTCAAAACTATCATGAATTAATGGAAGAATCAAATTCTTCGAGTTTTGTTATGAAATCTCAACAAAATGGAAATAAAAACAAAAATTTGTCTTTTGTTATTGATTCAGGTGCGTCTGTTCATTTAGCTAATTCCTTGGAACTGTTCTCAGAATTAAAAAGTTCGAGTAAAGATACAATTACAATTGCTAATGGAACTAAATTAACTGCAAAGGGAAAAGGTAAATGTACTTTTAATATTGAAACACTTAATGGTCAAACAAACAGAGTTACATTGGATCATATGTTTTATGTTCCCGAGTTGGATAGTAATTTATTATCTGTCCAGTCTTGTACTGAGAAAGGTTTTGTTGTAACATTTAAAGATGATACATGTTTAATTAAAAAGGGCAACATCTTAGTTGCAGATGCAAAAGCTGATGAGGGGTTATACAGATTAAAAATAATACCTACAAATGAAAAGGTATATAGTGCTTCAGAAATATTACCCGTTTGTTCTAATGTTAACTGCATTCTAAAATGGCACCAAAGGCTGGGCCATAGAAATTTGGAATCCATCAAGAAAATTCAAAAGGATGATTTAGCTTTAGGTATTTCTGTGAATAATTGTTCTCATAATACTGAATGTTCAAGTTGCATGAAAGCTAAGTTAACAGAAAAATCATTTCCAAAAGAAACGCAATACAGAAGTAAAAAACCACTTGATTTGATATACAGCGACGTATGCGGTCCTGCAGAAACAAAAAGTATGGGATCAAAAAGATATTTCGTTACATTTATTGATGATTACTCTCGTTATACACAAGTATATTTTATTTCTTCTAAAGATGAAGTATTTGATAAATTAAAAGAGTATGTTGCATCAACAACAAATAAATTTAGATTGAAGATTAAATGCTTGCGTAGTGACAATGGAACAGAATATTGCAACGAATCTGTCAAAGACACCTTAAAAACTTAGGAATAAATCATGAAACAACGACGCCATATTCACCGTCCCAAAATGGAGTCGCAGAAAGAAAGAATCGCTCGCTTATTGAAATGAGTAAAGCCATGCTTATAAATGCTAAATTGCCAAAAACATTCTGGGCAGAAGCTATAGCTACAGCAGCCTACTTACAAAATAGATTACCCACAAAATCAACTGAAAAGACACCATATGAACTGTGGAATGGGCATAAGCCAAATTTGAGTCACCTTACAGTATTTGGATGCAAAGCATATGTGTATGTTCATAAACAGAAGAGACAAAAATTTGACGAAAAGGCCACAGAAGGAGTCTTTGTTGGTTACGATTTAAGAAGCAAAGGATACCGAATTTATATAAGCGGTAGAAAAATAGTGATAAGCAGAACAGTGAAGTTTTTTGAAAATATGAACTGTGAAAATGTCTTTAAAGAAAATCCTGAAGAGAGAATCTCAGATTTAATGCATTCCAATTTTTCAGAAGAAAATCTTGAAAATGATAGTGAAGCTATCCGAATAGAAAATACTGCAGAAGAAATAAAAATGGATGAAAAATCAGTAGATAGCCCAACAACTGAAGAAAGTGAACATAATTTCCAGAGAAGAATATCTAACAGAGAGACTAAAGGAATTCCACCAGAAAGATATTCTTACAAAACTGAAGACAGTTGTTCCAAAAATCAAGATCCTGAAACTTTTAAAGATGTTTTACAATTACCAGTAAAAGATCAACAGAAATGGTTTCAAGCTATGAAGGAAGAATTTAACTCTTTAAAAGAAAATGAAGTATTTGAGCTTGTTACTTTATCCAAAGGCAAGCACGCTATTGGCTGTAAATGGGTTTACAAAACAAAACGTAATGAAAATGGAGAAGAAATAAAATGCAAAGCACGATTAGTTGCCAAAGGTTTCGCTCAAAAATTAGGCACTGATTATGATGAAACCTTCTCTCCTGTCGTCAAACATACAACTATTAGAGCTTTTCTGACCTGGGCAGCTTATCATAAAGCCAGAGTATTCCAAGTAGATGTTAAAACAGCCTTTCTACATGGTAAACTAGATAATGAAGAATTATACATGCATCAACCAGAAGGCTTTCATGATGAAGAAAATAAAGACAAAGTCTATAAATTAAAAAAGGCTATATACGGTCTTAAACAAGCCGCCAAGTGCTGGAATGAAGAAATAGAGAATACTTTAAAGGCATATGGATTTAAAGAAAGTGAAGCTGATCCATGTTTGTTCATAAAAGAAAAATCAAAGAAGACAATTTATCTCATACTGTATGTAGATGATATGCTGATGAGCTCAGAAGATGAAAATGAAGTTAATTAAGTAATAAATTACTTAAAGAAATCTTATCCCATAACATCACTAGGAGAAGCAAAATACTTCTTAGGTATAGAAATTTACAGAAAAAAAGATGGAAGTTATTTACTTTCACAAAGAAGTAAAATAAATCAATTAAGGATTTTCAGCTTGAAGAAGCCAAACCAACTTACACCCCAATGGAAACTAACTATTACAGTTTAGATAAAGAAGAAAATATTTTATCATCAAATGATAATTATAGACAAGCTATAGGAAGTCTTTTATATATTTCCTCATGCACAAGACCTGATATTACCGCTCCTACACACATACTAAGTCGAAGATGCAATAATCCAAGACAAAAGGACTGGAATGCTGTTAAGAGGGTAATAAGATACTTAAAAACAACGAAAGACTTTGATCTCCACATTTCTTCAAAAGAATATTCTAATATAGTTGCATATTCGGATGCAGACTGGGGACAAGATGCTACAGACAGAAAATCCACCTCAGGAAATGTAATCTTCTTAGGCAATAGCTGCATTTCTTGGTTCTCGCGAAAACAAACATGTGTGACGTTATCGTCAGCAGAAGCTGAATATGTGGCACTGTCACAATGAACTCAAGAGGTGCTATGGATCTTAAAATTGTGTAACGACCTCAACTTACAACAACATTTTCCTATTAGAATTTTTGAGGATAACTAATCTACAATTAAATTGGTTGAAAGTGAAAAATTTAAATCTCGCACTAAGCACATTGATACAAAGTATCATTACATACGAGATTTAAAAACTAAAAATGTTATAGATGTCAAATATCTATCAACAAATGAAATGATAGCAGATATAATGACGAAGCCACTGCCAAAGGCCAAATTTGAACTTTGTAGAAACCTTATCCACCTGGTGTCAGAGTCTATCACAAAACGGGAGAGATGTTAGAAAATGCTCTTTTGTTTTCAAGAACATCCACCAAAATGGCAGCATCAGATTTTTTTACGTGATCTACTGTGACAGACACTCAGTTAAGTGAGTGTTGCTCCTTCCCTTATAGCAGTTGGCAGCAAAATGCTGCTTGATTAAAAAAATCCAATAATATTCCAAAGGAATATAATATGATAAAGAAACTGCAACAAGCCATAGTTCAAAGTATTTCTTTGTGTTTGTAAATAGTCTTATACATCTGTTTTGTTTTATTGTGAAATGTGATCCGTATTTTCACCAGCATATATATTATTCTAGTGTATTCAATCTTCTAATAAATGTTTTTTGTTCATCCAAAGAAGAGTATATTTCCATTGAAACACATCAAAACATAAAGGTAAAACTTTTAACTTTTTTTTATTGTTTACCTATTGAGGAATTTCGTATTCATGCCTTCCATATGGAGTAACATTCTAACAGGAACAGATCGTATTTGTTTATGGCATTTGATGACTTGAACTATTATAATATAGATGAAATGATGGGGATAGAATAATATTTGGCGACTTATCACCTGTGCCTGGATAACATTAAAGTATCAAAATGGCACCTAGAGTATAAAAAGCAAAGTGTTCCGCCCGGAACTGTTTATGATAGTCACATGATTTAGGCGATTGTTATAGAGATTGTTTTAAAATATAGGTTGACAAAGGCTCTGAATGCTTAATTCGTTTTATTTTAGCTTCTTTTCAAATGTTTAACTGATCCTCTTTAATCAAAAACGAAAACAACCATTGGATGTCTTAACAGCAACTGATTCTCCGTTAAATTTTTGCAATCAAAGGGAATTGAATGGAAACCCGTTTACAGGGAGATCTGCACAGCTTTTTCAGTATAATTTAATCTTTTCTCATATTTTTAAAACCCATTAGATTTTTAGATTTTCAGATTCTGCGGTGTCTGAACGGGGGTTGGCGAACGTAGTTTGCAGGGGGCAGAGCCCCCTAGTGATAAAATAAAATTTAAAAAAAATGTTTTGAAAAAATTATTATTCCCTAGTAGCAATCAAAGATGGCAAACAAGTATTTCGATATTTTTAAAAGAATTTAATTTAATAGTTTTTAGTGATAAGATTTAAAAATAAATGTTATGTGGCAGAAGAATGTAGTGAACATTCTTCTCTCTTAAAAAAATTATATTTTGGAAATTTTATTACATTTTATTTAATTCTAAAACGCAATGATTCTTACTCTTACAAAGTAATTCTATCTCATGATACTTCTAAAATAAATTGCAGCTCACATAATTATTGACACGAAAACACACAAAAAAAAAGAATGAAAGACGATATGCAAGCTTTCTTATACACTTTTTTGAGTAATTTAATTCGAAGATCTTATATTGATAAATTGTTTTCGACTCTCTAGTCTAGCGTATAATTAGTGTTTTAAGTTAAAAAATTATCGCATGTTTAAAAGAAAATTTAAAAGCTATAAAATACAGCTGGAAAACATGCAAAGTTCAAAAACACAAAAACAAGTCAAAATATATTAGGTCATTTTGTTTAAAAAATATGAAATAAAAATTTATAAAAATTATTTTAATATTTAAAAAGCAAAAAATATAAGTATAGAAATAACTGCTAAATTACGAAAAATCTATAAAAATCATTTTGAAACTGTAAAATATAGTTATAAATGCTGTGAATTTTCTAAATTCAAATGCATCACCATCATGAAAAAAAGTAAAAAAATACTTTTAAGTTTAAAGAATCTAAACATTCCAAAAGCGACAAGTTCTAAGTATAATAGGGCAAATTTGTGATGGGAGTTATCTGCTACGTAATTGCAATTTAATTTTATATAATTAACTATAAACATGCCGTAAAATAATTCTTGCAGAACTGTAGCGGGAATCGTCCTCCATCCTATTAATGATGAAATTTCTGCACCTGAATGTGTGTAACTGCGATCAATTGCATACAATTAACTTGTAATTGCATTGCAGATAACTGTCATCATAAATTTGCCCAACTCTGGTTCTAAGATGAAGATTTGGATGTTTAAAAGATAATCTTATACATATTTGGAGTGCTTTAATGAAATGCATAATTTACTAAAGTAAAAAAAAAAAAAAAAAAAACTAATTTTTGCAAGCTTTCCGAAAGACAATTTAAGTTTTTAAACCAAACTTTCCTTTTTTTTATCATTTAAAAACGTACAAGTATACCATTATAAAATTTTTATATGCTGTAGTTATTCCCAGCCAATATACAAGGTGGTCATAATTAAACTGAAAACAGCCAGCGTTTTCCACAGCGCGATCTTATTTCGATAATTAAACCAAATTTTGTAGGGTAATTAAAGAAGACGGGAAACATAGGATTCCGTGAAAAAAAACAGCACCACATATTCCTAGCGGTGACTTTTGAAACTATCTTTTTCCCGGAATCCTTTAACTCCCATTTTGTTTAACCATCCTACAAAATTTGGTTCCATTCTCGCAAACACATCTAGCTACAGAAGAAGCTGAATGTTGTTAGCCTTGTTAACCACCTTGTATTGAGAAGAGGAGGTGTGATGACTTCTCAGTCTCCTAATTATTGTTGACTCACTGGAATTTGGGCTATCGAACAGTGATCAGCTGTTGCATGTTTTCGGGTGGAAGGTAGAGTTTGAAATCCTTCAGATTCATGCTGAATCCTATTACAAAAGACATGAAAGAAACGCATGTATCGAGTGGTACAAACGCTTCTGTAAAGGTCGGGTCTCTGTAAAGGTATCTAATTTAGTTTAATTTTTTTGTGGATTCATTCTGATAAGGAGCTTTTCTGATTAGATTTGAAGGTTCATTGGTTCTGCATAAAGGGAAAAATGGGGGAGCTAATACCCCCCTTAATTTAGCGAAATGGTTTTTTCATGCAGAATTGTCTTATTTGCTTCAAATTTGGTATACCCGTTTATTACGTTAAGGAGCTTCCCTGATTAGATTTGGAGGTTCTTTGATTAAGTATAAAGGGGGGAACGGAGGCTAATCCCTTCATTTATTTTTCGAGGGCATTATTCTTTGAAATAAGAGTATAATATACAATTAGTGTGAATAGCCTGTGAGGTCAATGCCATCATTTTAACTGGGCAATTTTCTTTTTTTATTAAATTTTCACTCTGGGTACTTTTTGACATTAGTTATACTTGTAGAATTACAAATATAAATTTTTAGCTTTAAAATTGTAAACATTGACAGACCTCTGATGTGTATTTTGATAATTAATGTTACCTTTATTTTTCAATGTTGCTTTTATTTATCTGAATGCTGTAATCAGCGTACGTTATATTTGTACAGATTAGGTGCTTTAATAAACAAAAACAAAAACTGTGAACTTTAGAATTTTATTTTCTAATTTCCAATAAATTAAAATATATACTTAACTTTCAGGGAATGGAGGCTTTATACTGTGTAAAATATATGGATTTGACTTCTCTGCACTTAAAATTAATTTCTAATAGTGCTATTTAATGAAACTCATGACAACAATTATAAGATACAATATTCATAATTAAAAATATATTTATATTCCACAATTACCACTGAAAAAACATAGCCTTTAAATACAGAAAATTTGCCGCATCTGACTTACGTGCTAAGTCTGACAAAAAGCTCTGTAAACGTTAATTATTATTTCATCGAAATATAACAAAAGGTGTGATCCGTTTTCAAATTTTCTGTAATTATATTATTTTTCTGTAATTATATTATTATATAAGTTAATAGTAATTTCTTTTCGCTTGTTTAGAGCTATCTAGCTCATTAGATTACATTAACGAACAAACGGGGAAGTCAAACGCTTAAATTTAAAATTTACGTATTTTTACAGTCGATAGCATTTGTATAATAAAATACAAGACATTTTTTTCATTCTCTCTCCTTATGTATTTTATATATTTTGCTAGTTTTTTATATTAATTCTAAAGGTAAGGTAAAGTGCCCTAATTTCGTCCCCTTTTACTTCTCCGCTTCTCCGAACGTGGCGTCACTTACCACGCAAGGCGCAAGGAACGCAAGGTAAAAAAATGTCAGAATTGAAAGTTTCGTTCGCCGAAACGCGTACATTTATTATAGATACCGAATTTCCTATTTCTAGAAGACTTGAGTTCTTATTACGTCATTTGTAAAAAGTTATTTACCGTACTGTAAGTATTTATTTCCTATTCATTGCATGTATTCTACGTAGGTAAGATGCTAGTTGTAGCATACAGTGAGTTTTAGGAAGTTCAATTCATTTTACATGAACTAATGCTCCGCCATATTGGAAAATGGCGTGATTCCAATTTCGTCCCCCTTGCAGTTCTTATTTTCGTCCCGGGGGCGAAATTGGGAACAGTTTTCATGACAATTATTTCAAAATAAAAATAAAGTTTAATATACGTTATGTTTCCATTTAAAACGTTTTATGCTGAAAAAATAGAAAATTAACTATCAAACCATCCTGGTAGAAAAGCTGGGAACCTTCAAATCGTACAACCTTTCAATGAAACCTACGAGCGCCCTGCTGTTTTTAAAACTGCTAATGGTCAATGGTTTCAAACAGAAGGGCATCATGCCAATTAATCCCAACATTTTTTGGACCTGAAGATTTTTTGGCGAAACCTCATGCCTTTCCATCTGGTGATAATTTCATGGTAGCTGATCAGCCATCATCAAGCGATCAAGTTCAACAAACTGTTGCTACCATCAGCCCTAAATAGATCAGGGAAGTGCCAGTGATCACACCAGCAACTTCTGACCGAAGAGGTTCAGCAACACTGATCACTGGATCCCCGCATAAAAACAAAGTGAAAGATTACCAGGCGAAAATTAAACACTCAGCTGGGAAAAAAAAAAAAAAAAAAAAAAAAAAAAAACCTTCCGGTACCCATTAATCTAAGAGAAAGGGAAGTATTCACCCTGTTAAAAATCGAAACGTGACCTACCCAGCGACTTTGATGACGAAAGTTACTCTATTGTTGGCATTCTTTATGATGATAATGCAAGCGATAATAATGGCTACAATGATGCAGAGTGTCCTATCTGCTTCAAGTGTTTTTCTGATGATAAATATGGAGAATAATGGGTTCAGTGATTTCAATGCTGCAGTTGGTCACACGAAACAACATAAAAATTAAACTATCCTTATATTTGAATGGCTAATGCTTCTTTATGTTATTCTTTCACTGATTAAAAGTACTTTTGAAGACCTCAGAAGCCAAGGGATACAAGTGACAAAAATTAGATTTGGATTAAATTGAGTTCAAAGTTGGTATATCAATAGTAATTGACTGAATTAAAATATGAAACTGCCGCATTTTTCACAGCGGTCTATGAACTCTTATTTCCATAATTGTTAAAGAAAAGTGGAGTACAATATTTTTTATAATTTAAATTGAGATTAAAGAGTTAAGTAGTTAAGTAGTTTAAAGAGCTCAAGTAGTTAACCTCTAGAACGCATCGCATAATTAGAAAATCACTTATATTTCTTTTCCTCCCAACAAATAGCCTTATTTCCAGATAGCCTGCGCACTTAGCTCAGTTTTTTCAATTTTGTCACTTATACCCCTTGGCTTCTAGGGTCCTCATTTCTTTGCGACTTAATTTAAAGAAAATTAAATTACGTACTCATTTTAAAATAAATTTTGATTTAGTTATAAGTTAAGCCTTTTTGAATTTTTTGTGTGGGGGGAGGGGTGTGAAATTGGGATTTTTTTTTTTTTCCGTACATAGATATTTTGAAAAAACAATTTTTTGCATTGTTAAAATCTTTTTGTACGACATTTGCCTGTGTTTCTATGTACATGGGTGGTTGTGGAGATTTCTTCAAATAATCTTAAGATTATTTTTAGTGGGGTATAGTTATTGTAAAATCCAAATTTGGTAGCTTTCAACTGAAAATTACAACTTTCAAGGGACTAAAAGGGACTGGGAGACGGAAATAGGGCACCTTACCTTATAGATATTCTAAAGATAAACGCAACTGCAAACAATATTTAGTCATATAAAATAAAATACAATCAGATAGCCAATTCTAATTAAAATTACTTCAGTTTCCTTATACATGTAACGTTCAGTTACTGCTGCTTTGAATAATTCAACTAAATATTATTTTATTATAGAATTTGCAGAAATAAATATTTTAGCTTATTATTTATGGAAATTGTAAATACTAAAACACATGTCAACATAACTTAAGCAAAGGCTTTTACAAAATAATAATAACACTGCTCTCATAGTTTATTACTTATTGCGATTTTTTAATGTCTGTATTTATATATTTTCAAATTATGGTAAATGTTTTTAAATTCAATACATCTATTCCAAATTGTATATATAAGAATTTCCATATATATATATATATATATATATATATACATATAAATACATAATCTGTAGAGAAATATGAAATAAATAAATAATTCTATCTTCCTTTGCATCATAATAAATTTTATTAAGTAAAATAAAATAAACTTCAGAACTATTTTTTATTTCCCATTCCATATTTTTTTCTTAAAATATTATTTAAATGTAATTTACTCGGTTAAATCTGGGAGAAATATTTTTCCACTGAGTTAATCAAGTATCATCCTTCAGGTTCATTAAATAATTCATAAATATCATATAATATTTTTTATATTCTTATGAAAGTTTGAAAGAACAAAAATGTATATTTACTTATAGAAAAATAAAGGGGAAGGAAAATATTAGAAATTGTAATATCTTATCTTATTTTGTAACTTTTATTTTGATATAGATCTTATGAAAGTTTTTTTTTTTCTACGCTTTACTTTAGTACTTCCTAGTTTTGTTTTTATTGTATTAAAATGTCATTGTTGATGTTGATGTCAAATGACAGGTTGGGAAGAGAGAATTACTGTGATAAGAGCAATGTTTTCATAATATATTACTCTTTCATTTTGGAAACATGTCAAGATTAAGCAGAGTTAAGTTTTAAATTTCTTATAAGTTACTCAAGTGATTAGCTGCTTGAAATTACCCGAATATCTTGCTAACAACAATTAATAACTATACAAACTCGTGCATTTCGCACGATATAATTTATGTTATGAGAACTACACTGTAAAAAAAAATGGTAACTTTCCATGTAAAATCCAGGAACGTTTCGCCTTTTATCAGGTTTTCAGAATAATTTAGCTCTTTCCCGTGAAATTCTGGTTTTCTTATCTGAAACGTTCCTGAACAAAAGTTGGAAACAGCAAAACGCTGCGGCCGCCATTTATTATTTTTTTTTTCCTATAATCCGTTGCTCGCGCGCGAGTGTCGAAAACGAATTCCTTAAATGAATATAAAAAAATCAATATGGAATGCAAATAAATCAATAGACGACATAATCCTTTACGTCTCTATTGTCAAGATAATTCAGATGAAAATACAATACCTCTGTGACATCACTAAGAGATTATCTCTCGTACTTGTCTGTGAAATCTTTAACGAGCAGACTGTGTAAAAAAAAAATACACCTATTATTTGGATCTGCATTAACCAGGGGACAATCAAATATGATTCTCACCTATTTTGATTAATTTAAAGTATGTTTTATAGTTCTTATCTCTAATTATTCTTGTGAAAGGATTTCTTCAAATGGGCCTTAGATTTTCAGAAATTAGATGCCGAGTTTTAGCATACGTTTCAAATACCCATTAGTTTGCAGCTCTCAACGTGTCTTTCGTGGTGTGGACGCAGAAAGCTTGCACGCCACCCGTACGGCCCGGGTTCGATGCTACCTCTTGACTTTTTTTTTTCTTTTTTAATTAATTTTATATTTTAACACTTTATTACAATTTGATTTAAATTTGACATATATTTGACACTTTGAATTGCTGCAAATTTGAATTTTTTTTTTTTTTCGAAAAAATATACAATTACGTTTAGGTTTTTTTTTTTCATGAAAATTTATATGTACTTTATCTAACTTGTAAACTAACATAATCACTGACGAAAATCCAAAATATTTTATGTCTAGATTTTTTTTCTAATTATTATTTACATTTATATATTTTTATATTTTAAGCAAAGTTCAGAAACAATATATCACATATATATTTACTTTATTGAATTTTAACTGAAAATTTATTTTTTCGTGTAAATTATAAATAATAATTTTGATGTCAATTTCAAAATATTTTTTCATTCTAACAAATAATGATAATAAAGCGAAAATTGTCAACTGGAAATGTAAAAATCGTCTGCGGATCCCGCATGCTGTGAAATGTCAGTAATGTCATAATGAAGGGAACGAACATCCAGAGTGAATTATGTCAGCCAGGTATCGGTCCGGATAGCCTAACAGGTAAGGCATTGGCACGGCACGCCAAGTATCCAGGTTCGATCCCTGGTCTGGACATTTTTCGCTCTTGTGCTACTCCAGCCTTGAATATGTCAGTAATGTTTTGCTGTCAACAGAAATATTCCTGGTATTTCGCAGGAAACTTACTGGCATTTCTGTAGAAAGTTTTTAACATATACAGTAAAGTACCAGTCATTTTCAAGAAATGTTTCTTGGAAATAATGGGCAACTCAGCTGCCCATTTTTTCCCAGGAACGTTGCGGAATTTTTTTTACAGTGTACAGCTGGACGATATCAGAAATTTAATATCGCAATATATCAACGAGTTAATATTGATATTGGTGATATATTGCGATAACTACCTTAATGTGCGTAGGAATTGAAAAAAAAAAAATCCTTATTTCGAAAGATAGGTATGCAGCAGCAATTTAAATACAAACAGTTCTAGAAAGGAATGAATCAATTGTTTTATACCAGTTTCCTCACAGAGTATCCCTTACATAAATATATATATATATATATTTCAAGTGCGGTGGTCACACGGCGTGATCAACTATTTTTTATTCTAAAACTGACAACCTGCTCCAAGATTATTTTAATAAAATTTTACTTTTATAATGAAAATGTAGAAGAGCAAGTTTTTATTTTCTAAGAAATTCGGTTTAAAATTCTGGTGTCAGTCAATTATTTCGTCATTTTACGAGCAGAATTTGTCTGCCCCTGAAAGGGTTAAAATAAGTGAAACGCAAAAGCAAAAATTTAAATGGATTTATTGCCACAATTTATGGTAATATATTTGTAATTAAATAGGTTTCAATGGATGGGAGATGCAGCAGAAATGTTGTTTCTCAATATCTCTCTATGGTATCATATCTTAATTAAAAAATGAAAAGTAAAAAATAAATGTCACTGTACTTATACCTTCCTATCTGTTTAGTACATGGATACAACGTTGAAACATTTTTTGAAATATTAATAAAAATGACACCTGGAAATAGTTTTATACTAATTGATTTTTTTTTTTTTTTTTTTTTTTTTTTTTTTTTTGAGTAATATTCATTTTAAGCTGAAATACTCAGGCAGCTTACGTTAAATTCACTCGATAAACATTCACTAGACCGCTAATACGGCAGAAAAAATAAGATCATACGAATGTTCTATGAATGATACGGCGACGCAGCAGAGGCAATTTCTAGACGTTAGTAGCTAGGAAATTCCACTCAAAAGCAACCAATGAAGAAGCAGAGAGGATTTGCCATGGTAACGAAAAGCAAAAAGGCCAAGCTTACTTATTTGGAACTGTATCATTAGCGTACTCTGATTGGTCGTTCTCGAGCCGAGCTTTACAGCTGTTAAGCTACAGTAGTATTCTTTCGACTCCGCGCATATTTTAGCTCCTGATATATCAAAACCTTGGTACATATCAATAGGTCTCGAGCAATAGCAGCGGCGGAATTAAACACAGTCGACATCAGCTTTATTCAGTAACGAATGAGCAACGAAATATGCGGTTAATAACAGCAAATGTAGATAACGTATTAGGATATGTTGGGATATGAACAGAGATAATCATTGGGCTGAATATTCTGCTCTGAAGAGAGCGGGGCGTTCGCTAAAGTAAGGATTTGAGAAAGTATTGAGATACGTATTGGGATATGAACAAGCAGAGATAATCACTGGAGGGAATATTCTGCTCTGAATAGAGCGGGGCGTTGAATAATTTCGCTCGCTAAAGTAAGGATTTGAGAAGGTATTGCGATATTGGTACGGAATATTTTGCGCTTTTTTGCCTGGTTTAATGTCGCGGTACGGAAAGAAAAATTTTTTTGGGATATATTGGTAGAGTCAGAACTTAGATATCGAAACTCGGATATATCGTCAGAGGCCGAGCTTGGATATTGCTATTGTGATAATTAAAAAATATTAATATTTGTCGATATATTGATAAATAATCCAGCCCTAATGAGAACAATCATGTTCGTGCGCATGGCTGACGACGTTTTGAGTTTGGTAACACTTGGCGATTTAATTTCAGTTTTGAAATTTTTGCTAATGCAATTTTTTTAACTTCTAACCTAACCAACGCACATTTTTAATTTTAACCAATTTTAAGCTCCATTACGGAAGAATATTAACCCATTTGCACCTAAAACAATATAAACAGTTCAGCATTAATCTCTGGCTAGTATTCCATAACGAAATTCGCAATATTGCCTTAAATAAATTTCTAAACTTTATTTGAATACATTATATATTTTTTAATAAAATGCTCTTTTGTGTTGTTAATGGAAAATCTAAAAAAAAATATGTTAAATGTAAAAAACCTAATTGAATTGGAAAAACTTGTAATTCCGTAACTCGAAAAGAATTTTTTGAATGCCCTTGTTTTCTTTAAGTTCATTTACATTTAAAATATTTCAGAATAAAGTAATTGAAATATGAAAGTTCTTATATACATCCGTTTTTATACAATTATTGGTACCACTTGCAGATTCGTGAAATATTTCATGAACATGGTGAAGACATTTCATATATAAGCTGGCTGGAGTGAAAGATCGCATTAACTGAAAACAATGAGGATCAAATGTGGCAAAATTTTTCAGACACATATTTCGGAAACGGGGAGATCATTGCAGAAACCGTCAACAAGAGTTTGTTACTAGTATGGTTCGAAGGGTTATTGAGATGCATTAGAAAAATATTTTTTTCAAGACAAACTAAACATTATTTTTTTTTAATTTATGAAATAAGAATTAGATTTCAGTATGTTTCCATTCACAGCTGATACTTGCTTCTTTTAGGATTGCAGAATCGACCTGTATCTGTTCATCTTTATCGTCAACCTGGATTTGTCTTGTGGACAGTTTGACATACTATCTGATTCTAAAGATCTGGTTGAAGTTGAAGTAAATATGCATTCAATGCATTAAAGCTAATATGCTACTTCCATATTCCAGATGAACCATATATTTTAATTACGCCACAAGCAAAGTCAAATGGAATTAGATACAGCAAACTGGATGACTGTTTAGTAATGAAAATTCGACTAATATTTATAGCTTCAGTGCAATTAAGACGTTAGAAGTTTCAGTATTGTGTCAGTTTCTCTACTTTTGCAAATGAAGAATTTCATATAAAGACTCACTCCACTTACAGTAACTGATGATGATGCCTGGAAGGGTTTTATTATCAAATTTTCTGGACCTCAAACCTATGTTTGTTCGCAATTTTTTTTTTTTTTTTATTCGATCAGTGCATTTAAATCATGGCCACATTATATCTCAAAGCATCATAAATATTTATCAAGTTACCGCACAAAAAACGTAGTTTTGATCTTAAATAAAATTCCGTTGCAAAATCAATTCAGATATTTCGATCCTACCCTATTTCATAAAATCAATCAATAAATAAACTCAAAATTTTCAGAACTTTAATACTTGTCTGAGGTAAGAAACTGAATTGTTCGTTATTTTATTATAAAACCAATTAAAACTTTTAATTTCAGAACCAAACAGGTGCTTAGGGCGGGGGGGGGGGGGGTTCTGTTAGTCACACATGCTTAGATTGTGTTCTCGAGCTTTCAATGTTTAATGAAACAACTAAGTTTCCACAAATTCCGAAATAAATGAAACTTCCAATATAATCAAACAGCTGAATACAACACAAATATTTATTCAGTGCTTAAACAAGATTAACAATATTTATAAAAAAATATATATAATGAATTTAACCGCAAAACAGCTTCTAACACAATCAACTTAAAATTCTACTTCGCAAACGTAAATTATTACCTAAACATCAATAGACAAGTAATAACGTCTAAACAACATTACTTGCTTCAATTATTTAAATTACATAAATTACATATTGTGCATATTCCTGCATAAATCAATAATGTTATAATTATGTAATAAATATAAGGATAAACAATAAGTAATTATAAAATGATTGACATTTAAACATGTGGTTTATTGCTTTAAAATCCAGTTTGAAAATGATGCATAAATGTTTTTCATAGCAATCAAAAGATATGTTAGGCCGATATATATTTAAAAATCATTCACTTCCTATACTAATGGCCGATCAATTCCTTTTCTGTCAAAATCGGTTGCGAACTCATTTCAGTAAATGATTAAATCAGCTATTCTTGACATACATCCAACTGAAATTTAGATTTCATTTTCAATATATCTATTTGTATATATTATTTTGCATTATGCAACGAAATGACGAAAAAATAGAATGCATTTCAATATTCCTAGATGTTACCGAAAGTAAGCTGCTTGCATAATGCTTATCTCTCCATGAAAATAGTAATAATAAAAGATGATTTTCATAAGATGATTCCTGAAAAAAATAGAATTTATTATTTATGCATAAAATGAAATAAGTTACAATATTTCAAACTGACATCAAAAATAATTAAATTGTTGATATAGTATTTTTCTCATCATTGCAGAATGTTCTGTCACTGCCCGTGATAATAAAAAAGTGAAAAAAATATTTTATTTTATTGCTGAGAACAAAATATAAAGTAAGAAAATAATACCAACGTAAAAAATACAATTTTTTTTAATTTCTAAAAAAATACTAATTGTAAGCCATGTAATTTTTCACAAAAAGCTATTATTAGAAGCTTTTAATATATGAATCCAAAATTACAGCTTATTACGTCAAGTACATTTTGAGTTATGTTTAAAAAACCATCCGCAATCTTTATTTGCAACGACTACAAATGGATTTAATATTAGGAGTTTCAAACAGTAAAGCTAAATTATTCCTAAACTATGTGAACGAATGACTTTCTTTTGGTATCCTAGAATAGAATTTACCATAAAAAACAAATATAGTGTCACAATTAGATATTCGTGTTGAAAATTTTGGATTTTGGTACAATTCCACTATAAAGCCGTCCCCTATGTTTTTTCTACAACATATTTCATACGACTTAATTTCCAGTCCAACGGCTATTTTGATTTTGTGTGTACGTAACAAATTGGAGAATAAAATGCATAAAGTGTTAATTTGTGTGTAATTGTTTTTTACAGTCTCAATATGATGGAAAAGCACTTTTGTCTTTCTCATAAAACAAAAAAATAAGCAATCTGTACCATGTATAAAAAACATCCGACTATTACAAAAACTGTCCTAATAATGACTTCACGTCTATGCCCTAATGACTTCACGTTTATTGAGCATCATAGCCCGTGAATCTACCATAGCTCGTGAATCTATATACCGCATTGAGTTGAGATGTCGTTTTTCTCACATATACGCACACACATATATATTTTTTTTCCATAAAAAATCAAATTTATATTACAAGTAATATTACAGACAGTTTTTTTTTAATTATTATTATTGCATTAAAACATGCGGTTGAAGTGCTTCGTGTTTTAGATTGACTTAACATAGAAATTTGGAGCTCGGGTCGTATATAACTTCTGTATTAGATTGAGTAAACCCGAATTTCCCCGAAACTATCTGGACTCGGATCGAGTTTCGTAATTCCCCTTTTCTTAAGAATACCCACATTATTGTTTAAGATTAAAAATCTATATATTTGAATAGAAATGAGTATATATGTTTTTTTGTCTACGTAAAATATAAAAGTTATATTAGAAATATAATAAGTATGTATTTTTACGTAATTGCATTAAAATATGGATTAATTCAAACAAATATGAGATTTAAGGTGTCCGGCACGGGTTTCGGAGTAACTTCAAATAGAATTATCGGGTCCGGATCGACATCACCTGGCACGTACGGAATTCTAATTTAGATAACAATAGTGAAACATTTATCCATACTTTTCGGGTTTTTTTTTTTTTTTTTTTTTTTTTTTTTTTTTTTTTTTTGTTGTTTTTTTGCTGAATCAAAGTAAAAAGGTTTTATGCGAGATTTTATAAAGTTTTTAATATTTCGAAAAAATATTTTTTCAAATAGAGTTTTTAACAATTAACACTAGAACTACCGGAAATTTGAGTCAAGTTTTATAAAAATATTTCACACCAGAATTTTGATTTAAAACAGTTTAATTTTATTATTTAACATTTTTCTTCTTTGTATCTTTTTAAGTTATTTCATAATCAAATTTCTGGTTTGAACATATAAATATTCATATGGTAGCCGTCAAAATGACGGTTCACGGTAGTTCTAGTTTTAAATGCATAGTGCAACTCAGGAGTTACACGATTTTTTTTTTTTTTTTTTTTTTTTTTTTTTTTTTTTTTTTTTTGTCCATTTGGCGATTTTTATTGATCTTTTGATGAATTATTATGTGTTTATGTGTTATTTACGGATAACATGCATTTAAATTCGTGAAATCGGTTTTTGTTCTTGATTTGCTATCACTGAGAGGTTATAACATCTTCTGTTGACAATGTGCTCGACTGGCGTTTTTTCTCTAACTTCATAAGGTAGTAATTAATAATTCTGAAAACTATCAAAAGTATTATAAAAAATATTATATCGTTGAATAGTTGTTATTGCACAGTGTAAACACTTTAAGGTAAGTATATAATATATAATTATAATTATTTGAGCAATTTTGTTAAGTATCTCAGGAGAGACATTGTGTCCAACTTAAACTTAAATCAACTTTTTCACTATTTTTCTAGTGGATAGTTAACAAAAATAGATTCGAATATAATTTTTCCCGAATAAAATATGAAATCATACTTTAAAGAGTTAAAAGGAACTCTGAATAAATAATTTTCAGTTTGTTTTAAAATGCATAAAAACAAGGAAATGAACTATTATTTGCATCTTGTAAACTGATTCATTCAGTATAAAAAATATTACACAAAACTGAGAATGAGAATTTTTCAAAAGTGAAAGTGTGCATCGTGTGATTTAAGTAGGTAAATTAAAGTATTCTTTTTTTTTATATTTATTTATCCTCTTTTTTTAAGGAACTGTGTAAAAAATCTTTGAAATGTGAGTGATTTCATGCATGACAGATATATTTTATTTTATTTTTATTTTTTGTCAAAACATAATGCATATGGAAATTTCCTTTTTCATGTAACTTTGAATTATATAATTTAAGTTTTTTACGCTTGGGGAATTGTTTAAGAATTCAAAATAAAATTTTAAAGGTAAGCGTAGCTTTGCAAAAATTGTTTTTTATTCATCTTTTTTTTTCTTTTTCGTGTCTTTTTCCTTTTTAACTTAAGTTGTTTATTCAGTAAAATCTACATTTATATTTATGTAGAATTCTGTCTTTCAAGATACATATTATTTCCTTAATTACATTCATAATATTGGATGCAATTTTTTTTTCAACAGTTTCCTTTAGCATTGCGTTTAGAAATAAACTAAAATGTTAAAATAAAAGTCACCTTTTTATACGATACAGTTGCTTGCACAATAGCAATGGATTTTCACCTTTTTTTTTTTTTTCAAGGATTGTGCATGGATGTAGAATTTTTTTGTAAAAACTAAATATATCAGCAATATTTTTCTTTTGTTGTTTGTACATTTCTTTTATCTATTAGTAAGTCTGGAATCTACAGGGAATACATAAACGAATATCCCAACTTTACGGAAACTTTACTAAAAGAAAACAAAAAAAAAGTGCAACCTTGTTGTTCATCGGAAATCCAAAAATAATAGTTGAAAGTTTAAATTCAATGCTGTTTTAACCTCCTCAGACACTTTGTATCACATGTGATACAAAAGTTTCAGATTTTTTTTGCAAAAGCTCGACGGAAAAAACAATTTTTAGACCGATCGTATCACATGTGAAACAAAGTGAAAAACCTCTGTTAATTTTTCCTTTAGCCGATACTTGGCAGTATCGCTCCACGATCGCAATTTTTAAAAGCGTTTAGGAAAGAAAACATGATGTCGGCACGCCGTCGAAGTAAGTTTTATTTTATTATTTAAATATAAATATTAAACTATTTTTAAATATATACATTTCCTTTGCAAGTGTACATTTTATCAATCAAAACTAATAAAATAGCTTTATAGTGAAATATTAAAAAATTATAATCCTTGAACTTGAAATTTGTTTGTATCACATGTGATACAATTGGACCCAACGATGTTGGATTCATGCTTTTTGAGTCAATGTTGTTTTGGTTTTTGAGTATAGGTGCAGATTCCCAAGATTTTTAAAGAGCCAGTGGCTCCTAAACTCAAATAATCCAGTCGCCACATTGTGGAAGCAAGGCATAAAAGCAATAGCGATTATATGGGCAAAAAATTCAGTAATTCAAAGTGAAAAATAATCTACATATGTACAAAAATAACAGACTAATTACATCAAATGTGTATGTTTAATTTAATCACACATTTTTTTTAATATAAATTACGTGTAATATAAGTCTTAAGCTCAATATAGTTAGAACATGAAGTTGGGCAAGATAGAGGTAATATATATATATATATATATATATATATATATATATATAAGCTAAAGCAATCATGGCGGTGGGGAATATTAGGAAAACAATATGTCTTATTTTCATTTGTCATATAGGAGTACATATAGAAAAATTGTGAATGTGTGAGATTATTTTGCACAACAAAAATCAAAATACAATTCAAACATTTGTTTTTTTTTTAAATCACACAAGAAAAATTATCTTTAAAAAATCTTATAACATATTATTACAGAGGTCATTCTGTTCCGAATTTTACGAAAATTGAAGGCATTCGCGTATCGAAAATCCGGACATAAAATACCACTGAAAAATATAGAGAATTTCGAAAAATGGTCGCCGAAAAAATCAATCGTCAGCAGAAGAAAGCGCAAATTTCATCAAAGGATCGCAAAAAACCACGCAAATTTCGTCAACGGATCGTGGAAAAACGCCAATTTCGCCAATTTTCTCAAAAAATCGTCCATCTCGTCAAAAGATCCGGGAAAAAACGGAAATTTCATCAAAGAATCCTCCCCCAAAAATGCGAATTTTGTCAAAGAACCGCGAAAAATCTCGTTTCTCGTCAAAGAATCACGAAAAAATGCGAATTTCGTCAATCTTTGCAGAAAAATCGTCAACTTCGTCAAAGGATCGAGGGGAAATAAGGATTTAATCAAAGAATCCCGAAAAAACCTGCAAATTCTGTCAAAGAATCACGAAAAAAACCTTAAGGATCGGATAAACAACGCGAATTTCGTCAAAAGATTCCAGAAAAAACGACGCGATTTTCGTCAAAGAATCACAGAAAAAACGCGATTTTCGTCAATGGATCGCGGAAAAAAAGCGAAATTCGTCAAAGGATGGCGACTTCTAAAATTAGTTGCCAAATCAAAAAATTTAGACGCCACGTGGCGACTGTCGACCGTGTATCTGCACCTATATTTTTGAGTTGTGTTTTTATGTAGATTTAAAGGTTATTAGAAGCATTTTTTAAGATATAAACTTAATTTGAAGTGCTTGCTTTTCAGTTTTACTTGTTAACTTTTTACTTATGTTTTTTTTTTTTTTTTTTTTTTTTTTAGTACAATATTCGACACAGGACGGAATCTTAGAGCTCATGAATCGCGGTGATTCCGATTTAAGCTCTTTGTCGGATGAAGATGATTATAAGAGCCATGATGAAATTTGAAATGCTCAGCTTTAACTACTGTACATAGCACAGAGTGCAATGATTTTTTTGTATTTTACTTCAACAAGAAATTGTTTCAAGGACTTCCATAAAAATAAAAAATGAATGTAATGTTACCTCAACACACTAATAAAATGTATTTTTCAGTCAAAATTTATGTGTTGGATGTATAGTTGGATTTAAACTCAGAACAAGGTGATTAAATTAATTTTGATTAAAACTTAAAACAAATTATCTTATAGCGTGTCAGTCCTGATGTATCGCATGTGATACATACCCCTAGCCCCTGCAAATTTTTATAAAATTTTTAATTGCAATTTTATGTTTCTTGAAGACCCAAGCAACTATTTAAACAATTTTGGTTAACTACTAATCTTCTGTTTTTATCTCGGGTCTGAAGGATAAGTGTTCAATTTGAACCCCTCCAGAAATGCAAACGATATCGAAGCGGTACAATAACTCATCCCACAATTTTTTTAGCATGTCCGATGTGGCACTTTGAATGGCTGCAGTCCTAGAATGCGTGTTCTAAGTTCGTCAATGTCAATTGGTAGCGGTGGAACAAACACCTGATCTTTCATGAAGCTCCACGAAAAAAAAAAAAAAAATCGCAAGGAGTGATGCCAGGGCTGCGGGAAGGCCATTGATGAAGAGCAAGGTCCTGGGGTGCTCGGCAATCTATCGCCAACTTCTTAAACTTTCTACTATTATTTTTGATTTCCGATGAACAACTAGGTTGTACTTTTTTTGTTCTTTTCTTTTAATAGCCCTGTAAATTTGGGATATTCTTTAAGTACACCTGTACTTTAGTCCTGGAAAAAAGCGACTCCTTCCCCTACTATGCTGTAAATCGTCGTATAAAAATGTGAGTGATACAAATCGCTTATTATTAATGTCTACTAAATAATGCTACACCTAAATTTTATTTACATGCATACAAAATCTATGTATAAATGAATTGTGACAAAACAAATTACATATAAAATCAATTTATTGGCACATTTTACCGTCGAATTCCAAATCGGAAAGTAATTTAGGATTTATGTAGGATTAAAGCTTTTAACTGAATATTAAAATTAATTTTTAGTCGTTGCAAATGAGATTTAAATTCGGATAGTTTTTAAACATACTTCAAAAACTACTTTCAAGATTGAACTGAAATATGTTCAATTCGCATATTCAAAGCTTCTAAAATCTAATTTCTGTTTAAAAATTTTATAGGTTGCAGTTCATTTCTTTTAATCGAAAATTAAGTTCAAAAAACGTTAATTTTCAGAATTACTTTTCAGAAAAAATAATTAATATGACCTATGGATTTTATAACAGAAATCGATTTCTAGAAGCTTCAAATATTCAAAATTACAGTTCATCCAGCCAAGTAGTTTTGAGTTATATTTTAGAAAATTTCCAGCATTACAATCTATTTTGCAATGTATAACAAAGTATTTAATATTAGGAATTCCACATTTTTAACCTGGATAATGCCTAAACTGCTTGACCGAGTGTATTTCCGCTTCGTGAAAGCAAAGTTCAGTTCAAATGCGATGCCAAAATTAGGTGCTTGTAATGTAAATTTTTAAGTTTGTTACAATTTCTATGTGTAGAAATCCACTGAGCAAAATTTACTATAGCATTAAATCTACTTTATATACAGAGTGCAATATGTTATTTATCGCCGACCTTTAATTTCGCAACCTTTGGTCGTAGATATATAGTTCCAATTACAAAAACGTTTCAAATGAGGTAAATATTCATGCTGTGGCATTATTTAAAGTAAAAAATCAATTTTATAAAAATTACAGAAACTAACTTTTTATACGGTCCCCCAGTCCCTATAGTTATATTTAGTAAAAGTTTACAGATATACTAACAGATATAACACAAAGAATTTGACACCTGTCTACAAAAATTGACACAGTTATTAAATTTGAAAGTTGGAGATTTTTGAACATGATTTTGTCTTTCATTAAGGGATCAGTTAAAAGATGAATTCAAGTAATTCGAGATCAAAATCAGGGTGCTATGTCCTTTTTATGGCGAAACCACCTTCAGTCGGTATCGCCAAATCGGGATATAATCAAAGAGAGTTATTTCATCTAAACATCTGAGCTGACTTTTAGGGGTTGTATACAAAGTGAAGAATGAAATATTGGAATTCAACAGAAAAATAAATATCAATTTATTACGATATCAGAAAACGGTCTACTATAAAAAATGAATACATCAAACACTGGAATCTGCTAGAGATACTGCCCAAAGTGTTCTCCATTAGTGGCAATCCACAATTGAATGCGTGACAGTACTGAATCCTGGACACATTAAAGCATAGCAGGTGTGCAAACTGCGCGACAATAAAGGATGGTGCGCTGCTTCAGATAAACCAGAGAAGTGTTCTTAGTCACATAGACTTATGCCTTAATGTAGACTTATGCCTTGATGTAACTCTAGATGTAGAAGTTCAAGGGAGTCAAGACCGGTTGAACGCAGTGGCCACTCTACCGGACCACCATATCCAAGGATATGTTGACCGAATTCCGTGGACAGATACGCCCTGACTTTTGTTGTTTTATGCGGAGAGGGCTCCATCATGTTGAAACCACACCTGACATGCATGTCGGAGAGGCAGCTCTTCATACCAGTCACGTACCATGTTTTGTAGCAGATGCAGGTAACGATCGTCGTTAAGGTCCCATCGTAGAAGATGGGTCCAACAATCTGGGTTCCCCATATACCGCACCACACGTGTCGTCCAGGCTATGTGAAGGTAGGTCGCATCATTCTTGATTGCCGCACAGTTTGCACACCTGCTATGCTCTAACGTGTCCAGGACTCAGTACTGTCACGCATTCAGTTGTGCATTGCCACCAATGGAAATCACTTTGAGCAGTGTCTCTAGTATATTCCGGTGTTTTATGTATTCATTTTCTATAGTAGACAGTATTCTGATATTATAAGAAATTGATATTAACTTTTCTGTTTACTTTCAAAATTTCATTCTTCGCTTTGTATACGACTCCTAAACGTCAGATCATTTTTTTTAGGTGAAACGACGCTCTTTGGTGATACGCAGATTTGGCGATACCGGCTAAAGGTGGTTTCGCCGTAAAAAGGACATAGCACCCTGGTTTTGATCTCGAATTACTTTAATTCATCTTTTAACTGATCCCTGAATGAAAGACAAAATCATGTTCAAATATCTTCAACTTTGAAATTTAATAACTGTGTCAATTTTTGTAGAACAATTGTCAAACTTTTTCTGTTATATCTGTTATGATATGTGTAAACTTTTACTAAATATAACTATAGGGACTGGGGGACTTTATAAAAAGTTAGATTTCGTAATTTTTATAAAATTGATTTTTTACTTTAAATAATACCACATTATGAATATTTACCTCATTTGAAACGTTTTCGTAATTGGAACTACATGTCTACGACCAACGGTTGAGAAATTAAAGGTCGGCGATAGATAACATATTGAACCCTGTATATAAAATCCTATTGAAACAAATTTAGGAAACGACTGATTATGTTTCATGGCGATTCCTCCTAAAATATGAAGAATTATGCAATGAAATTAACACCAAAAATCCGTATTGATCCGCAGATCTCTAAACTGGTATTAGAATTTCAAATTTTGAATTAGTTTTCGCGATATTAATTTTTTTCTAATTTGAATTTAATTTCTCTAATGATGGCAACCAAATTACCCCATTTTTGTGGAAAAGGGTGAAAACAGATAACAATAGGGGTTATTAGATTTCTTCTTTTTCGCCATATTCAAATTAAAATTGAAATTATCTTTTATTTAAGCTGGTAGTAAAAACAATATTGCGATTAAATTATGTTTTTCGGGAAAATTTGATAAAATAAAATATTTTTTTCACATTTTAACTGTCAATAAACAGTTTATTTTATAAACCGAAAATATTCTGTCATCTCCAACTTTGACATACATTTTATAGGCATAAACAAAATCCATTCCTTTTTTGTCGTAATTTTGAAACTGAAACTAAAAAATGATATTGAAGAGCTGAGTGGATGAGCATGTTATGCTACATTTTCTAAATTGTTTTGTTTATCTTTTGGATGAAGGCGTTATGAGGTATCTTTCACATGGTGAAGATAAAATACTAAGATTCTATTTAGTCTTGAAGATTTAAGACATTATTCATTAATATTTAATATTTTGATATTTAATAATGTCAATAATATTAATAATTTTTAATATTTGAGAATTAAATATGAATAAGTTAGTCTGAGAGAATTTAGTACCATATCTGTTAATATTTTAAACCTGGCATGCAGGTTTAAAAACCTGGCATGCATCAAACAGAAAATAAATCATTAAAATTTACAGCAAAAATTTTCACTTCAAATTTCTTCAAATGCAATTTTTCTTACTTAACATGTTCTTCAACTTAGCTCTTCAATTATTAAAAATAGAATGAAAATTTTAAAATCAGAATTAAATGATTAGGTGTTAAAAGCAGAAATAGGTAAAATTACGTCAAAATATTTGCACGTAAATATTAAAAACTTACGAAAACTTTAAAATAATAAAATTATTCACCCGAAGCGAAATTAAAGGTGGTAATTACTTTCATATCTAAAATGCTCGAGGCTAACGAGAAAGACAGACTACCGCGGTGGGTCCGATTCTTCTTTTTTTACAGACCGCTGGAGTCGCGTGATGCTCTTTTCGCACACCTTCATTGGTGCATTCGAGCTTCACGTGACTCCAGCGGTCTGTAAAAAAAGAAGAACTGGACCTACCGCGGTAGCCTGTCTTTTTAGATAGCCTCGTAAAATGCTCAAATATAAAAAGTCCTTCCGGCCAGTGCCAGGAGGAAGAGGTAGCTTTCATATTCCTTATTTTAAAAAAAGCCAGCTTATATAATTCAAACACACGAAGCTCAATTTAGTGGAAACCGAATATAGGAGATTCAATACTAATTTTTATCAATACTAAATCATTATGACATTAAATCATTATTTGAAACAAGGTGGCGGATGAAGCTGGCCAACGAACTCGTTCGAGATATTTGTATGTACTATGTACACACCAAGGTACATCCAAATCGGTTCATAAATACGCCTGTTATCACGTGACAAAAATCAGGACGTTTCAAAATGTCAGCCACGCTAGAAATTCAAAATGCTATAACTCAGCCACTTTTTTAGATATAGACGAAACAAAAACTGCTCCCTAATCTTTTTATGAAGGTCAAACAAATAAAAAAAAAAAATATTTTTTCAATTTTCAATTTTTTGGTACCACATTTCAAATTTAAATTTTTCTTAAAAATTTAAATGGCCGCCATTTTTAAACAAGATGGCGGATGAAGCTGGCCAACGGACTCGGTCGAGACATTGGTATGTACTATGTATAAACGAAGTTACATCCAAATCGGTTCATAAATACTCCTTTTATCGCGTGACAAAATTCAGGACGCTTGAAAATGTCAGCCACGCTAGAAATTCAAAATGCTATAACTCAGCCATTTTTTAAGATATAGACGAAACAAAAACTGCTCCGGAATCTTTGTATAAAGGTCAAATACATAAGAAAAAAATATTTTTTTCAATTTTCAATTTTTTGGTACCACATTTCAAATTTAAATTTTTCTTAAAAATTTAAATGGCCGCCATTTTTAAACAAGATGGCGGATGAAACTGGCCAACGAACTCGGTCGAGACATTGGTATGTACTATGTATAAACGAAGTTACATCCAAATCGGTTCATAAATACGCCTTTTATCGCGTGACAAAATTCAGGACGTTTCAAAATGTCAGCCACGCTAGAAATTCAAAATGCTATAACTCAGCCATTTTTTAAGATATAGACGAAACAAAAACTTCTCCGGAATCTTTGAATAACGTTCAAATATATAAGAAAAAAATATTTTTTCATTTTCAATTTTTTTGGCACCACTTTTCAAATTTAAAATTTTTTTAAAAATTTTAAATGGCCGCCATTTTGAAACAAAATGGCGGATGAAGCTGGCCAACGAACTCGGTCGAGACATTGGTATGTACTATGTACACACCAAATTACATCCAAATCGGTTCATAAATACGAGAGTTACAGTGTGACAAAGTTCAGATATATATATATATACTAGCAGGCTACACCCGCTTCGCTGGTCCATTTTCCAAATGATCATTGATCAAACAAAATTATTAATTCGACCTTGTATTTTAAATTAATATGGACCTTCACCGGGAAAATTTTTCCGCATTTGCTGAATACTATGCGAGCGCTATTTAGCTATTATAATATCTTGTGGGTTAGGCAAAATTCGGACTATTCAGAAGAAATTCTTTTTACAGTATATATTTAAAGTAGAGGTTGGGAAGAAAATACGGCCGTTGTGATAATCAGAAATGTTAAAATGTTCTCTAGTCACCACACTACTAAAAGGAGAGATAATTACAATGATTGCAGAGAGTGACCACTGAACATTACTTATGTTCGGATTATTCACTTTCGTTTGATAGTTCTTGAACTCCGGGCTTCTCAGCTTGGTGCTATGTGTGGTTCTGGTAGCTTAAATGCAATTTCTCTCTACGTTGCATTATATTTTGTAATACACGTCTTCTAGCAGGTCTACTGGAGTTTTCTATCTTCGGATTACAGCAGGGTAAAAAAATGTAATAAATTGTTTGCACACAAAAAGTCTTTAACTTTCATTAAAAGAAATGTAAACCACATAAAAGTGGATTTTTAAAAATGAAATGTTTGAATAAAATTAAAATAATGTCATTTTCATTACCATTTCCTTTTTATATATATACCACTTGCAATTATGTAACTGTTAACCTGAAAATAAAAAACTCGATAACTCATTATGATAGAAAAATAAACCACTTGTTTTCATCCAATCAAAATCTTCCCAATCGTCCATAATCGGGTGCACAGCTAAGTTTTACGGCAAACATTAGAAGTGTTTGCAAACTATATGGTTACAAATTTACCAGAGTTAACACTCGTAAAACATACGTAATTATGCGCCAGACTACATCCCATTAAATAAAATCAAATTGCTGTTGGCTGAATTATAGATCTTTCGCCAAAAATACTCTTTGTAAATGACAAATAAAGTCAATTATACAAAACTTAATAACCTAACACGCTATAATATAACGAAATAATCTTTTTGATACACCGAAGACCTTTTATCATTCTTCTAAAGAGTGCAATAACACGGATAAATAAATACACTTTTTATTCTCAAAATTACATTATTCTTCAGTCTGCTGCCTAAATAAACCTGAAATCGTTAATTTTTTCCTCAGTTTAGCGAATAGGATTGTGCGTCAGAAGAACTTGCTTTATAATGATTTCTATTTTCAATTTTATCTGCATTTCAGGTACTTTTTCTCTTATCTAGGCTAAAATGATAAATCAACAAATATTGTTCCACCAGCCACCATTGGAATTTCAAATTTTTTCCCCAAGTATTTATTTTTTAGTGACAGTAAAATAACTGCAAATAAAAATATATATAATACAAAATCTTCTGTTCTCCGTTTGCTTCATAATGAAAAAACATAAATTTACTAATAGCTAAGTACAAATTTCATGTAATCTCCTACAATCGCGATCACTGTCTGACAGTCACTGTCTGATCACTGATCTGACTCTTTCAAATATAAAAGAAACATCTAAATAGTTCAGTAAATACACTAATTAGCAGGTAACCTGATTACGGAAGATTAATCCAATATCAAAAAAACTTTTAAAAAAAACTGAAAATGGGATGACGAATTAAAAAAACAATCGAAAATGTATTTCAGTAAGCAATTTTTATTGCAAAATATTTTCTTTTGTGGTATTAATAACGCAAAATTGCATAAATTTTCTTAAGAATAATCTTTAGTACTTAACATTCGAAACAGTAGACTTTTCTAAAAGAAAAATTGGCGATATATGTTAAAAAAAAAAAAAAAAAAAAAAAAAAGAGTGGACAGTATTTGTTGATCTGAGTTCGACGTTATAAAAGTCATAAGTTTGGGGAAAAACAAAATGGCATGTATCCGTAGTAAAGCACGCGAAAAATATTTTAAATATCTGAAATTAAATTATTTATAATATGTGTGTGTGGGGGGGGGGGGGGGAACGTTTGCATTAAAATTTAAATATTTGACTCCACTTTTATAATATTAACTGCTATTTATGTAATATCATTATTTTTATAATTACATCTGCTAGTTTTTTCTGTAAGAGATACATAATAATAATAATAATAATAAAAATTGTTACTCACAAGGAAGGTCTCCTTAAAACGCATACTCAAAATATTTTGAAAAAGGAAATGCTAATAAAATGACTCATGTATGTAAAAAAGATCGGTAAAAATATAGCGGTCAAATCGCAGTAGAAAATCTGTAAAAAAATATTTTTTCGAGTATTTGGCGCCAACAGACGAACGCTCGACGCTCTTTGGCGAACCAATAGGTTTCCTCGCCAAATGCAAGAGATTGAAATGCATTTATAAATTCCTTGTTAAATAAGTAATTAAATGCCTAATGCTCAATGAATTTAAACTTAAACTATGGATTAGTTTACTACTTTTGCTGTAAGCTTATATAATATATGCAAATTGCGTGTTACTTGTATTGAGCTATTTAATTTTATACGGTGTCACCGGCTGGATAAGTTTTAAGGGTATTTTAATTAAGAATGCTATCATTAAACATTTCGATATTAAATTGTTGTTTCCATGGCAATAAAACTCTCTTGTTGTTTCTGACACTAACAATATCGAAGTCAAATTGCCAATGCTCAGAATCGGACCTTAATTTGAGTTTGAAACACTTTTAATCCATTTAAATTTCATTGTAAACGGCATAAATACGATCGTTAAATTTCATTGTTACATATATAAATGTATATGACAAAACTGCAGTTATAAATATGTATTTATTTAAGTTAAACTTACTTAAACTAACTTCGTATCGAGAGTTGAAAAAGTTTTTCTTAAAGAATATTTATCATAGTATTATCAAAATTTTATCGTGTCGCCATCCTGCGCTAAATCGCAAAAAATTAAATTTTCATTATTTTTTTAGGAATGCTAAATAGAGGTTCTGCCGATTTTATTATAGATATATATATATTTATGAGAAGAATATTCTATAATTTTTTTCAAATAATGCTGAGCATGCGCTTATGGGGAACTTCCTTGATATCATTTTATCAATTTTCAGATGCATTTTTCTTAACCTGATGCAAAAGATAAATCGCCAAATATTATTTCAATTGCAATATTTCAACTGAGTAATTCTTTAAGTATTACGAACATTCTCTTTCATGTTTAAATTAAATATATTTGTTTTTTAATATTATCACTCATTAAAATGGATTTCTTTTTTTTTTCTTTTTTAAAGATTTTAAATAAAATTAGTAACAGTTCTTTGTCTTTTATTTTTCTAGGTGTAATAGCCGTTTCAATTTTTTCAACAACAAAAAACTTCGCCAAGAAATGAAATGGTAACCTTATCGTCCAAAATAACAGAACTTTCCGTCCTACTTCTATAACTAATCTAGGTAGAATGATGTGTTATAGCTTAAAACCTTCCCTGAAACGATACCTATCTAACGGTATAAGTTCCGTAAAAATCCATGCAGTAGAATTCGAAATCTAGGCGTTCGGAACGAAATTTCCGTTTGGATTTTATATATATATAATAGATAATAGAATAGATAATAGATTTTATATATATATAATAGAATAGATAATAGATTATGTGTTCTGAACTATCTCAAATTTTAAAACAGATCGCATTGTTAGATTTCCTAATTTTAACAATATCGCGTTATGTTAGTTCCACATTCCACCACCAGGGAGCGCACTCTATTCTTAACGAAAGAGTATCTGAACGAAACTCCTTCATGCAACCTTTCCGTAGATACATGAATCGGGAGGGTGGCGGTCTTAACCAATAATTTAAGATAATTGCTGAAATTACTACGAAAGATATTTTAAAGGGGCTCTACGCGGGCCCCTAATAGAGTTAGAGGAAATCGGAAGACGGCAAAATAATCGCGGGGAAAAGTTTGCTTGGGTGCTTTGGAGCTACTTTTGGCGCGAGATCTAAGCTCTACGACCAATAGGAGCCCAGATATTTAAGGAAATATGAAGTAACAAAGTCCAAAAGAATAGAATTTTCCGTAATAATTCTATAACTAATCTAGGTAGAATGATGCGTTATAGCTTAAAACCTTCCCTGGAACGATACCTATCTAACGGTATAAGTTCCGTAAAAATCCATGCGGTAGAACTCGAAATCTCGGCGTTCGGAACGAAATTTCCGTTTGGATTTTATATATATAATAGATATATATATATTATATATATATATATATATATATATATTATATATATATATATATATATATATATTTATGTTGTTTTAGCATTTTGAAATGATATAATATATATATATATATATATATATATATATATATATACATATATATATATGGATATATATATATATATATATATATATATATATATATATACATATATATATATATATATATATATATATATATATATATATATATATATATACATATATATATATGGATATATATATTTATATATATATATATATATATCAATTTTGAACGGAGGGTGGTTTCGGGGTCTGGGGGTCATGATCGATGAAAATATACCAAAATTTTTTGAAATCGCTTTCCTCCGAACGGCTGCAATAGGTAGCTTTTTGTAATGAAAGCTACCTAATATCACCGTATTTAAAGTGCTTAAATAATTAAATTATTATGCGTGAAAAACTTTTAATTTCGAATATTAGGTCATATTTTAAAAAGACCAAACAATAATATTCCCAACTTTTTTTTAATTAAATAATATACGTGCCAGTGCCTCTTAAAAGGGAAAAAAATATTATATGAAAAATGCATTTAATAGTAAAAATTTCATCATATATTAAAACGATACATTTTAAAACAATTTTCATTCCCAAGAATTTTACTGTGATGTTACATGGCATACAAGTAGTGCGGCTAGCAAATTTGTTTATATGTCATATATCGGGATGAGTTCCATATCCAGTTCTGGTTTTCTTGGCGAGCTTCTTTTGACGATAGATATTTCTATGCAGTTATTGCGATCTTCAGCATTTGGGGTTGCTTTTTTTATTACTTGAATGCTACTGGTGATTAAGTAATAATTTTGCATACAAATATTTTTATAATTAATTTTTTATTTAATCTATAATTTTCCGGTTTTTTAAACTATATTTTTTAGCAGATGTAATATTATGTAAATATTTTGTATGCATTTTTATATGTTTTAAGGTGTATATAATATTAAACTTTATAATGTAGTATTATGTTTTAATTTCACATGTATAATCTATTTATATAAAATCCAAGTCTCTGTGTGTCCCTCACGATTCCGGTAGGACCGCCTCATTGAAATGAGTAATTGTTGAAAAAAACTAATGCAGGGTTACCACAGTAGCGCCAAATGTTAGCCAACTTGGTGATAGCTGGGTAATTTAAATTCCCATTTAAAACCATTAATCTTTTATAAAGGAGGTCACCGAAATTTAATTTAAACTCCGCTCTTTTAAGATATTTTTCAAAATCTATGAGTGAGAATTTAAAGTACATCTTTACATCTTCCTCCCGATGCTACTAATAAAATAACCGCCAATAGACGACGCTGTACTGTGTGAGCTCCTAACTGCGCGATTTTAATATGCTTTAGGTACTTTACCAGTATAGGTGCCTAGGCGAAAAAAGAAATTTGGCAACATATTTCCCGGGAACCTATCCACTCTTTCATTTTATATACACACGCATTTTTTTATATATATATTTATACGATTTATTTAATATAAAAAAGACGTTTCTCTAATTTTATAAAGAAACAGATGTGATTTGTACATAAAAACATCAATAATATACATATAAAATAAACATATAAAACAAACAAAAACGCTCATCAAGTTTGTTTTTACAGCTGTTTATATGATTTGACAACAAATCTCGATATTTTTCCGTTATACGGACACCATGCCAAAATGTATGCTAATGCGCCAATTATTTCAAAATGCTAAAAGATATTTTTAATTTTATGCCAGCAGTTTAATATGAGTTTTATTTTATTGCTTTATTTTATAACAGTTATTTGTTCACTTATTTTAAGTATATAATTGTGATTTAATGAAATAGTTCGTAAAAGTCTGGAATTTTCAAATGTTATATTTTTTAAATGCTCACTTTAGTATCGACAATGTTTTTTCATTTATTTTTCAAATGCTTCAATTCACGTGATTTTCATTTTGCGCCATCTATTACGCTTGGCGACAAAGGTATCCGTATAACGGAAACGAAACCAAATCTTACTTTCTGATGCCCAAATTACACCAAGTTTTTTTTAAAAAACGCCAAAGCTCCTACAGTGGAAAAGTACCAATCTATAATTTTGCGCTATCTGTTTATAGTCTGTACTATATGTAAGGGGTGTGGAGCGAAGAGTTTAAAAATTAAATATTAAAGTTTCGGCACAGATATCATATAATACACGCGTCGAATATTGGCGCGATTTTTTTTCTGACGCCAATGTCTTATACACAACGGGTACTTAACTGGCGGCAAAGTGTCGTTATTTTGCTTGATATGGTAACCCGGATATTGATGTTTATGCTGTTGATGTTTTCGCCAAATTGGCGTATATGACAACTGTGCCAAAGTTTCTGTAAAGCAGTATAAGACTAAAAAATTAAGAATAAAATAAATGCAAAATAAGACTAAAGAAGAAAGAAAAATCATGCGTTAAGCATAGAATATGCAACACTTTCCAACACATCCTGAATGCTTTAACAAAACTTTGTTATTTGGGGAAATAAGATAACTAAGTAAACATTTTAGAAGACGCATAAAAAATTTTAAAAATTGATTTCAGCAGTTATCGTCCATAGCCAATAGTATCGTTATTACATGCCGCTATTTAGCCAAAATTTTATTTAAACTACTCTTAAAACTACTGAAATCACATTTCCAGATATTATCATCCATAGACGGCTATGTATCCAATTCTTTGCGTGACCCTGTATATCATTTTATTTATAGTCTACAAACATTTCTTAGTAAAGTAAATGCAGTTCAGCGTAAAAACGCATAACTCCTTTAAAAACCACCTTTAAGCAATTTACTCTCATACTCAGTAACCCTTACGAATTCTTTTGTGTAGCCCTACATATGAACTGTAGCATTTATACACACAGTATAGTATGCATAAATGTAGTGAAACATAAAAGCGCATATCATATTAAAAATGCATTTCTAGCAATGATTGCTTATGTACAATACTTCGGAGAAAAGTTGATTGGCGAGAAAGAAGTATGCCAACGTATTTTCTGACAACCTATTTACTGCTTGATACTCAAAGCAATTTTTTCCATATGTATGCAATTTATTTAGGTAGTTGTTAGCTATCCCGTCGACCAGTTTCGCTAAATTATATAAATCGCCAAATTATACAAATTGACATAATTTTTATTTTAAACAACGAAAGATCAATTAAATTAGCAAAACATTAATAAAAATACAAATATAACGTCGAATTAAAAATCACTTGACGACGTAAGAAACATATGATTATGTTTAATGTCAACCATTATTGGCATTTAATCTTACAATTTGGCGACAGTAATTTGGTCGACGGGATAACTAACAAGTACCTTTATTTAATGTAAAAAAAGCTATTTACCCATTTTTTATAATAAACAGAAGTAATTTTGGCTCAGATGTCATATCAAGCAAAATAACGACACTTTGGCGAGAGTTAAGTACCCGGTGTGTATATGACATTGGCGTCAGAAAAAAAATCGTGCCAATATGGGGCGAATATGACATCTGTGCAGTAATTTTTGCACAGATGTCATATACGCATCGGGGTTGGCGTGATTTTTCTCTGACGCCAATTTGGCAGATATCTCGCTTTCGAATACCAGTTACTTATATATTTTTGGTACTTTTCGGTTAGCCGGGCGCCAGTGTTATATATACATATGTATGTATACCTATATATACATATATATTTATATTTATACATATATAGAAGCTATATGTATACATATATATGTGTGTGTGTGTATATACATATATATGTATATAAAGGTATACATACATATGTATATATAACACTGGCGCCCGGCTAACCGAAAAGTACCATATTTTTAAATTATTTGCTATCATTTTGAAAAAGAAATAACTATAAATAAATAAAAGTTTGAATAATAGCTATAGAACAAAACAATTTGGTACAGATGTCATATTCGCCCCATATTGGCGCGATTTTTTTCTGTCGCCAATATCATATAGACAACAGGTACTTAACTTGCATCCAAGTGTCGTTATTTTGTTTGATGTGGTAACCCGGATTATGTTGTTTATGCTGGTGATGTTTTCGCCAAATTGGCAACCGAAAAAAATCGCGCCAATATGGGGCGAATATGACATCTGTACCTATGTTGTTTATGCTGTTGATGTTTTCGCCAAATTGGCAACCGAAAAAAATCGCGCCAATATGGGGCGAATATGACATCTGTACCAAAAACAATAGCCGGGTTACTATAGCAGGTAAAATAACACCATTTTGGCGCCAGTTAGGTATCCCGGTTCATATCTGAAATCTGTGCCGTAATTTGTATATAAAAAAATATTATATATATTTAGAAACGATTTTTTTATGTATATAAGTGCATATATAAACAAAAATAAAAGTTCATTAGATTTGTTTTCATAGCTATTTATATATTTTGTCAACATATCTCACTTTCTGATGCCCGAATTGCGCCAAGCTTTTTTTTTAAAAATGCGCTATAATGGAAAAGTACCTAAATAAATAATTAACAGAAATAACCAATTATACAAACTAAAACTTTTTATTTCGAGATCAAAGCATTGTTTTTAATTTCAATTAAAAATACGTATATCCTTGGATAACTTTAGTTGAAATTAGGTTCACAGCTTAATATCTCATTCCATAAACTTAAACAAACACAAGTGATTCATTCATCGTGAAACTTAAAAATTTTTTAAATCATTGAGGTAATCATTCACAAAGTAAGTTCTCCAACAATCAATGGACAATATTCTAATGACATCATAGTAGGTGACGTGGTGACGGTATCGTTTGTTTATGGTTTGAAATCACAAAGATTTAATTTTGCAATGTCTCTTAGTTACATTATTTTATTGTCATATTTATGAGCTCAGAACAAAAGCATATTTTTTCATTATTTAGTTATTAACGACGGAAAAAAATTATAAATGTATGATTTGAAAAATTTAAATAATTTTCTTTCTTAATAGTAAAACATAACATCGGGAAGTAACAGCGGGTTTAAGTTAAATAAGTTTAACTGTTTAATTCTGTTGTAATATTCAAAATAACTGTATTTATTATATTTCAGTAAACAACATCAGGGCCCGATTAAACTTTGAAGTTAGAGGAATTACAAAGTCATTTCAGGACCTTTCTTTTGGAGAAGCTTTTCTAAATTCAACATATACATGGAAACTCTTCAGTGTTAGAAATATTATTCTTAGGACTGACATAACATGAGAATGGCCTGCAATTTTACACAAGTTCTTGAAAACTACTTTATATCAGAAATTTTGCTAAAAACTGGTTACTTTTTAGTTATAGCGTCCCACACTATTAGGATCATGACAAGTTGCAGCCAATTTCGCCAACGTCGTAACCAAGATCGTGAAGCACACACATATAATACCATATAATACCATTTCATGAAATCGTATACGATAATTTAATAGTTTTTACCTTACTTCAAGTGTAAAATTTATTTATTTTTAAGGCTTAACAATCTAAATTGTCCAATATATGAATTTAAAAAAAATGTAAACAAAGATTGAATAGACATGACCGCAAAAAGCCTCAAATCTGCATAACACTTGGAACCAAACTGTGCAGATTAGTGGTCTTCTACTGTACACAGTTTTTCATAAATGTGTTTCGTTCTTTAAATTTGTTATTTTCATCTATCACTGCGGAACAAGCGAGAAAACTCATATTCTTGCACATGAGTTTTATATATCTTTATATCTAAATTTCCGTCATTTTTGACGGGCTACATTTCTAGTGAATATATAAAATATGAAATATATATATAGTATTTAATATAGTATATAGTATATAATTACATATGTATCCAATATGTATTTATATAAGCATATATAATTACATGCATAATATATATATATATATAATACAAATATAATGTTTATAATACAAAAATATATGTTCATAAAAATTTTAAAACCATTTTTTTCAGCCATCTTGAAAATTTTGGCAGGATGCTAAAACAGTCTTTTCGAGCCATTTTGGATTACTTCGCCAATCGCGCCAGCCAAAACAGGATACGGAATTCTTCCCATTATATCACTTGATGCAGCATAAATAGAGATAAATGTATGCGCAAAATACTTTCGATTTATTTTTACGAATTACTATTCGATAAATATATAATAGAAATTTCGGATATTCTTATTAAATATTATAAACAATATGCGTAAAATAACATGAAAATATGCATGATGGAATATTAAAATAGAAAAAAGTATTCATGAATAACCTATCCCTGTTCCTGAAAATATGTAAAAGTCAATCAAAAAATATAACGTAACCACGAAATTTTCGAACACAATCCTTTTCAATATGTCGGGGTTCAGAAAGCTATTCCCATAAGCAGACGGAGATTTTAACCTTGAACCTAAAGGAAGAATATTGTCTATAGCTTCGTTATAAAAGTCAGAAAGATTGCAAAACTTTTAACCTAACCCTAAACAAGCTTATTTTCAAATGTGTAATTAATCTTACTTATCAATCCCGAAAACAGCCGTCAGTTGTTACAACAGGATGAATGAGGTCATGGTAACCGAAAAATACCTCATTCAAACGGAAAAGTATGGCAGCCCGACTGCAGAATATAGTCATAGTTAACAGGGATAATATCATTCTATCTTCCGGAACCTGGTAATACTTTTTAAACAGAGCATATTGTTTTTAAAGGCTTCGAAACTTGAAAGAGGGTTCTCGGGCGTAGCTTGCAGGGGGCTGAGCCCCCTAGTAGCATATATTATTACAAATCTTTTGACGCCAGTCACATTTTTTACAAAGATTTTTACAGCTGACTTCAGAAGGGTGGAGGGGGGGGGGGGTTCACCTCTTTTCCAAAACTGTTTAATAATACCTCAACATTATCTAAAATTTTGGATATAAAATTTATCAACTGATTTTTATTTAATTGTATTTTTATTCAAATTGCTTATAAGAGATGAAACAAAGTAAAAAAATTGTTCCGGTCAGTATTCGAACTTCGGCCACTGACATTACGCTCCAACGCTCTATATACTGAGCTACCCGGACGATATCCAGCCTATCACTCATCATTATTATATATTGGCAAGTCTGCACCATCCACACAAGATAGAACATCTTCATGAACCACAAAGCTGTGGCAAGTATGAGACGAAGCCAAAAAAATCGATTAATATTTTTTTATGCGATGAAAATTACATAATATTGTTATTTTGAACGTATGATTAAGTAGTATATTTCTGTAAACTAATAAATGACTTAATTACTAAATATACATTTATACTTATACAAATATAAATCTGCAATTAAACTGGATTCACGTTCACTACAGTAGATAAATAATGTTATCCTGCAAAATGTAGTTCTCATGAAATTACCGAGAATTTAAAGTACTGTGTATCCGCACGTACATAAATATATAATAGTTGTTTAAATTTCTTTAACGATGAATGGGTAATGATATGTAAATCTAACAAGCCTAAATTGGTGAATAGATCTTTGAAATCAAATGCTATTATATTTTAAACGTATTCAAGATTTTAAGTATTATCGACCATTTTATAACTGTTTTTATATATTAAATATTATGAATTTTGGTAGTATGAGTATACACAGTGTCTTCAAAAAATTCCAGGACAGATCGCACACAGACGATATAACTCAGAGATTATACTTCATATTAAGCTTCTACGTAGTCTCCTCCGAATTCCATACAATGCTTGGAACGAGTGTACAGGTCAATAAACGCCTTCTGGAACGACTCAACTCCATCACTACTGAGTTCTGACGTCACAGACGCTTCAATGTCATCTGTAGACACATAATGCTACCACTTCATCTTCAAATTCAACTTGAGAAATAAAACATAGTCCGGCGTGGACAAATCTGGTGAGTATGGTGAGTATTTGCTGCACACAACCTGCATTCTCGCCAAAAATTGCTGCACCAGGATGGACATTGTGAGCCTGTGCGTTGAGTGCAAGATAAACTAATTTCCACTGTCAGCAAATCGGGCGTCACATGCCGCTATCATTTCCAAAGCCGATACAACATATTTTTATGAAATGCACCAGTCACAGTGGGCAATCTGATATCATCAATAATTGCACATTCTGAACATTTTCCTCCTTTCGACTTGAGCATGGATGACCTGATCACTCATCGTCTTCGGTCGGCTCCTTTCCAACTTGAAATCTAGAAAACCACTCAAATACTCGCGAACTCATAGCATCGTTACCATTCGCAAATTTAATTATTTTGTACGTTTCTGTGGTCGATGTTTCCAATTTAAAACAAAATTTGATGTTCGTTCGTTGTTTCTTTTTTTTTTCTAAGACAATGACGCACACGCAGGATTTACGGATATGATGACCGCTACCGAACCAGAAGTTCACAGAAATGAATGCAACCGCTTGAAACGCATAGATGAAGGTCGTTGATAAGTAATACCCCCCGGTTTCACAAAAATATCGCCATCTGTTTTTTTTTTTCTTTTTTACGAGCGGGAGTCCTGGAACTTTTTCAATGCACTATGTATATTTAATTATGTAAGTTTAACACAGGTTTGTTACCTTTATTAATACATGTGTTATAACCATTAATTACACTCCTAAATTTAACGGTGTTTTTATGAAGTTTAAGTATAAAAACAGATACGGATAATTGAAATTAGTACAGAAATGTTTAAGTATTTTATAAAATTAATTTTATAATTATTTATGAGAGTAGTTTCATTAGTTTTCGGAAATTTTTTATCAGAAGAAATAGAAGATGCAAAAATGTAATGTAATAGGATTTACAAATAATAACTTAATTATTTGAAGAAATATAAACATACGTGATTATATAATTGAAAACTCTTTTTGGAGATTTTAAATTTGTTGGAAGAGACATTTTGTATTGATGGTAACCAAATCTTAAATGTTTTCCTTTAGCGTAAGAGTAATTTGATCAATAATCAATCGTTTCTATTCGATTAAAAATCTCTAACAGTTTAATATATGAAATGGAAAGTTCATATATAAATAATGTAATGTCGCGAGTAACTGTGTAAAAAAATATTATGCTAGGAGTTAGAACGAAGTCGATATTTAGTAAAATAACCCATTAGTTCTGTTTTTTTGTTATTTTTGTTGTTGTTGTTGTTGTTTTTTTAATGAAAGATAATTTGTTTTAAAGGAAAAGAATTGGCAGCAGATGCTGCAGAAATTTTTCAATAATTTCAAGAAATTTCAGTCTCACTTATTTTTTCGATTTCTTTTAAAGCTAGGAAATATTCAATTTATTTTTTTAATTAACTTAAAAATTAAAAATTAGACTAATTATTATTTTAGCGGAAAATTTATAAGGAGAGTTATCTCTTTATTCAAAATTCATTTCAAAATGTGAATTACTTTTCTTTCAAAAAAATAATGTTCTATGTGCATTCTGTAACACAATAAAAATTAGAAATAATCAGTTCAGTGCTGATTTTAACTCACATTTAGATGCATGTACCATAGAATACATTTTCAAAAAACATTGCAAAAAATCCGCTATTCCTTTATTAGTTTTTGCCCCTCTCAAAACAAAATCTTCCACTCAAATTTTCAATTGATACATAACAGGCATGTGCACAATATTTCACGCTTCATTTATTTTTCAAGTTAAAGATATAACAATCCTCTTTCAGTTTCATCTTCCTCTTTGTTAATCTCTTTGTGTAGTGTCTCACATATCCCTTTATTCCTTTTGTCATCCTGCATTTTCGTTATAAAAGATATTCTTCATGGGTGGTTCCGACTACATTTGATGTATATTTCCCACTCACATGTTATTGTTTCCTCAAGTATTCTATTTTATGGCCTTTTCAAGTTTCATTGCAGTTTTCTTTTTGTTAAATAGGTTTCAGCTTTATCTTAAAGAGGAGTAAAATGAACGTTTGGAAAATATCGATTTTTTAATTTCTAGCTTAAAAACTTTAACAATTCTGATTGCAAATAAATAATGTTATTTGACTTTTATAATTAATCCCTGAAATGTTAAAACAATTAAACTGAACTAATTGTTAAAATAAAAATAATTAACCAGTGCGATGATATTATAATAAAAAATATATTTTATATTATGTCATTATAAACTACTTTTAACATACATTTTTAAGAGAATATCTAAGTAATAAAGCTCCTATACAAGTATCTTTAGCAATTAATACAAAATAAGTTTCATAATAAGTGTTTGTGTATTAAATGGATTTTTTTTTTTTTAACCATTTGAAAAAATGGTTATTGTCCTCTGTCAGGGTAGGAAATCAAAAACATATCTGAAGCGTTTTATTGGTTGAATCCGCATTTTATTCGTTTTCTGATTGGTCTATACAGTAATCTGTATTTTCCCTTTACTTTCAACAGAGATGGATACTTCTGTTGCCATTATGACAAAAAAGTAATAAAAACTACAAAAAAAATTGATAACTCAGAAACAAATTGAGATACAGCTTTCAAACAAATTGCATTTAAAAGTACATTTTTTCTCTATACGACGGTGTAAAAAGTAATATTGTGGGATGTTTAGAAGTTTAAGAATGAAATTTCATTTAAAATTGGTCAAGGAATATTAAAGTTTAATCCATGGCGTACATAATGAATGACCAGCTCCGTAGAAGTTTAAAAATTTACAGTACCGAAAATTGTAATCCATGGCGTACGTAATGTATGATCAACTTCGTGCGATTTTTTATGTCATAAATTTTCGTCTTTGAAAAAATCATTTTCCAAATGGCCGTTGTAATTTGTTAAATTGCATTTTTTTTTCTTTATTGTATACTAAAAATTTACGAGTAGGCCAAAATTTCTTAACACGTTTCACAATTTAATAAAAAGGAAGGAAATTAGTGTACTAGATTGCAGTTTGTACGAAAATCCTTTCCATTTCGAAAGTTTTTTTAAGGACTATTGCAATATTAAAGTAAGACAAAGGCCAATTAGTGTACGTTAATATACTATATATATATTTTTTAATTGATGAATAAAATCACATATATTTCTTACAATAATTCAATACAATTACATTCTGGCAGTTTCGAGTCAATTAAAAACTTGCCCATCGTCAGGGGTAGCCTCCGAAAAAACAAACATAGTCTTAGCGCTATCAGCATATAAAAACCAATCATGTATTTTTTTTTTTTTTTTTCAAAACACAAACTTCGGTAAAATCTCATTTTGAAATTTTTAAAAACGATAAACAGAAAAATAAATTTTATTTTAATTTGTTTACGCTATTTCCTCAAAAGAGGTGCTGTAAACGCGGAAAAAAGGTTGAATCTGATGTACTCCTTAATTTTAACATGGAGTATGGAAGTCAAATAAAAAATAAAAAAATAAATACATTTCATAAATTTAGTTATACAATTTCCAACTGGGGGTGCTTCCAGCCAAAAAAAAAATCTATCATTTGAAATTTTTATCAAAACATAAGCTTGACCGAAGCAGAAGCTTATTTTGGAGACTTATTAAACACATAAAAAGTAAGTTTCATTTAAATTTGTTTACTATATTTTCTTTCATGACACGTTATAAACGTAAAAGAAAATTGTATTAAATCTGTACTACTTATTTTTTACATCAGTATAGCTGTTATACAGTAAGTTATAAAAAAATCCGTTTTTTTTTTATTTGATTAGCCTATTTAATTCCAGGCGGTGCCATAAACTAACAAAAATGATTAATCTAACTTACCTTATTTTATCTTGGGGTATGCTTGTTATATAAGAAAACATAAAAATAATCCATCTTGAAGTTTTAGATATCCAATTTCCCACCAGGGGCGTTACCAGCGTAGACAAAGTCATGTGGAAATGTTTATCAAAACACAAATTTGACATTGTTCGAAATTTATTCTAAAGATTTATTTCTTTCAAAATCAAATTTTTTTAAACTTAGTCACCCCTCCCCCTCATAAGTCTTGGTTTGGGAATTGTTTACTAAATTAGTAGCTTCACGACATCTTAATTCCGTTTTAATAAAATTTATTAAATCGGTGACTTCACAGTCCTTATCGGGGTCACGTTTTCGATGGAAATCTAGTATCAAATTTTCTGGTAATAACCTTAATAAAATTGGTAGTAATAAATGGCCGTAAGAGCCTGATGTTACTCCTAACGCATCAAGATTTCTCATACTAGTTTCAATATTATCGTACAGCTTCCTTAAAGAAATAACATTGTTAGAGGATTTCACTGGTTCAAGATTTAGAATTTTATTCATGTAACAGTTTATGATATTTTCCCGCTTACCATACCTCTCTTCTAACAATTTTAAACAAGTAGAATAATTTTGATCTGTCAGTTCAAAACCAGATACAATATTATATGCAGGACCAGACAACAAGGATTTGAGATATTGGAATTTTTCAATTTTTGATAACGATTCGTTTGAATCTATCGCACTAGTAAATAAATTAAAAAATTCTAAGAACTGGCTTGCATCACCAGAAAATTTTTCTATGTTAAGTTTAGGAAGCTTCACTGCCGAAACTGGTTTACTTCCGATTTTTGAACCGTTACTTGATTCTAGTACAACTTTTGGTTCAGTTTCGATTTTACATTTTTTAAGCCTCATCTTAATTTTAAATTTCAAACTGGATATTTTTTCAGAATATTCTTCTACCGATTTTAGTTCTTTTTCATATTCAGTTTTTTCCTGAATTAGCTCATCCATTTCGGAATCTAATTCCTTTAGTTGAGCTGATTCCATTAATGAGTCGCAATCAGTTTTATCAATATCAACAGATAATAATGTATCACATTTTGTGATTAATTTCGTAATGGCTGCACGAACAGTAGCTCTTTTACTTTTAAGCTTATCAGGCTTATCCATGTTTAAATTTAAATTCAATGTTCAAAATAAATGATCATGAAAAATGTATATTTTCAAAAAATCAACAGTCATGCAGAATAATAAAGGTATTTCTTACCTTTTTTCCCGGTTGTTGAGGCACCAAAAACTTGAAGAATTTCAAGTTATTCCACAATTAAATCACAGTTCACGAAATTGTTATAGGGAGAGCATTATTATAAGAAGTCAAGATTCCATTTAAATCATATTAAAGTCATCATATTTCACAAATAAAAGTTTTTACTTTTGTGTTTATCATTTGTAAATAATAATCTACAAAAAGTTCTAGTTATGATGATTATTTACACCCCCCCCCCCTTCCTGCCATGTGACGCTATAAACGCAAAAGAAAGTTTGCTAAATCTGTACTACGTACCTTCAACAACGGTATAGCTGTCATTTAGTAAAACATAAAAAAATTCGTTTTATGCGAATTTATTTTAGGGGATCCTCAATTCCGGCTGGCTATAAAGTAAATCTCGGGTGAGTGGTCACACGCTAATCTCTGGGCGTGTTTTTTTTCTGTCGGTTGCCACATTTTCGCTTCTGGCCCCTCTCTCTATTGTGTGGGGTTCTATCGCAGGGTTCAGACTTCAGTTTTAAATTATCTGTGATGTCCGGCAGAGATCATGGACTGTATCAAATAGTTTTACCCTATTTCCTCCTATAATACTCTGTGTAATCTGTATTACCCAATTTTACTTTGGAGTATAACTGTTATAAGGAAAAAAATCCACTTTAGAGTATCAGCAATGGAATTTCCCATCAGGTTCCTCACAGCGTAAAAAAAACTACAATGTGATTTTTCTTTTTTTTAATCAAAACATAAATTTCACGGTATCAGTTATTCGAAAAATACACTTAAAAAACAAAAAAAAATAGTTTTATTTAAATTTAGTTACATTATTTCCAACCAGGAGAGACTAAAAAAAAAAAAAAGAAAATTGTGTCGATTATGCGCCTTATACTTTTAACTTCAGTATAACTATCATACAGTGAAACATTTTTAAAAAATCAAGTTTACTTCAATTTAGTTACCCTATTTCCCTCCAAAGGGCACTATAAACGCAAAAGAAATTTCTATATAGTCTGTATTACGTAATTTTACCTTGGAGTATGGTTGTTACCTGAGAAAACATTAAAAAAAATATTTTAAGTTTTAGTTAAGCATTTTTTCACCAGGGCGCTATAAACTTTGAAAAAAAAAACTATCATTTGAAAAGTTTTATCAAAACATAAATTTCACCGTGCTTATTCAGAATAATTATTTAAAACAACATCAAAATTCAATTTTACTTAAATTTTGCTACCCCATTTCCCAGTAATGGATGCTATAAACACAAAAATAATTCTGTTCAATCTGTACCCCCTACTTTTAACTTCAGTACACAGGGTGTATCAGTACAGCAATTACAAATTTTCCGGACAGATAGAGTGCACCTATAGACGATGGGAAATCACATAGCAATGGATGGTCAGAAACGCTTTCTTGGCACGGTAGTGACAACGCAAAACACAAGAAAGGAAGGACACAAACTGGGATAGGAAACATGTTTATTATTATTAATGCTGCAAAAATGACGTCACAATGCTGGAAAGTACTGAGGAACTTGTTGCACACATCGTGGCAGCTGCTGGGGAAGTAACGGGACACCCCTGGTAATTTCGAGAACATTAGATCTTTCATACGCCAGCGATGTGCTTCCATACGTCACGGTCCGGGATCGTAATTTCGATCACTTACTTTGATGACGATCGTTCTCTCTTTAATGTTCTTTTTTCTTAGTTATTTGGAGTACTAAGGATAATAAATACGTTTTCTCCTCTTATTCGTGTCTTGACTTCCTTGTGTTTTGCATTGTCACTACAGCACCAGGAAAGCGTTTCCAACTATGCATTGTTATGTGATTTTCCATTGTCTATGTGTACTCTATCTGTCCTGAAAGTTTGCAACCACTTTAGTGATACACCCTGTAGCTATCATACAGTAATACAATATACACATGAAGAAATAAAATTTACTTAAATTTGGTCACCCTATTTCCTCCCAGGGCACGTTATAAACACAGAAGTAAATTTTGTTGAATAATTACTACCTATTTTTATCTTGAATACGGCTATCACACGGTAAAACATTTAAAAAAGACACTTTTATTTAAATTTGGCTAATATACTCCTCGGTAAGGGCCGTTTTCGGCGTAAAAGAAAGTTGAGTTCATATACCTCTCATTTTAATTTGAAGCATGATTGGTATATGAGAAAACATAAACAAAAATCCATTTTAAAATTTGTGTTTTCAATTTCGCGAAAGAGGAGATACCAGCGTGAAAAGGAGACTAATGTGGAAATTTTTTATCGGTATACATATTTGACAATGTCGGTTGCTTTTTTTGAGAATTTATGGTACATTCGTTCATGGAAAGTGAGCTTAAAATGCGTTCGAAAAATTATTTGAAGACTAAAAAAATCTCCTCCAACAGTGTTTGGCGATAAAATGTAATCCATCGGTATTGCTTTACATTACCCTGTAAAAGAACTTTAAATGTTGTATCACATATTTTGAACGGAGAATATACTGCAGTAAGTCTTAGTAACATATACAAATTTCGTAGAGTTTTATATTACATAATGTCACAAAAATGCATTTAGAGTAATTACCTCCCATATACAATAATGTAATCTAAATTTTTGTGTGACCCTGTACAATAACTAAAAAATTCTAAGTACACTCTCTTCAAGAAAAAACATGCTGTAGGTGAATGTAAAAACATATTAAAATTTAATGCACCGAATTGAACATATATCCCTTTAATCAGTCGTCTCATAAAATCGTTTCATTAGGGTTTTATATGTACTAGCAGATCCAACCCGGACCTCAAGGGGTACAGAATCAAGGGAAACTCATTTTTTATCTACGCTATATATATGTAAAATCCTAATGAAACGAATTTATGAAACGATTTATGAAACGACTATTTGAAACGACTGTATGAAACGACTTTATGAAACGACTGATTAAACAACTGATTATGTTTCACGGCGATTTTTCCTAAAATATGGAATATTATGCGATGAAATTAACACCAAAAATCCGTATTGATCCGCAGATATCAAAGCTGGTATTAGAAATTTTAAATTCGAATTATTTTTTGAGATTTATTTTTTTTTTTTAATTTTAAATACTTTTCTCTAATGATGGTAACTCAAATTTTAATCATAACAGATTCTTTTTTCATATTATAGGAAAGGTTATTATTTCAAACTAATTTGGCGACCAGTTTGGCGTCCCTTAAATGTATGCTAATAATTGTATCATGTTACTTTTATTCATAATTCAACTTACTTGAATAATCTTTAGCCAAATCGGAAGATTCTGATAGAGTTATCAAGAAATCGGTACTTTTATGTTAGCGCGACGCAGGTGATAAATCGCTAAACATTTCTATCGTCGCATTTTTCTTTTCGTATTTCAATATCATTTTAATTAATATAAAATTTTCATTTAAAACTGAAACATTTAAAATTAATGGCTTTCACGTCTTTCTTTTTTTAAACAAAACGAAAAGAAAAATATTAGGCACAGCTGTCATATATGCACCGGAGTACCTAATTGGCGCCAAAATGTCGTTATTTTGCCTGCCATGGTAATCCGGCTATTGTTGTTTTTTTATTAATAAATGTGTATTTACATTTCTTTTTATTTTTATTTAAAACAATTTTTTATAAATTGCTTTGTTCTATAGTTATTAATTAAACTTTTTTTTATTTATTGTTATTTCATTTTTAAAATAATAGAAAATAATTTAAATATACATATGTAACTGGTATTCGAAAACGAGATTTTCGCCAAATTGTCGCAAAAGAAAAATCACGCCAAACCCGGTGCGTATATGACATCTGTGCCAAATATTAAATAATGCAACAAATCATGATACTTAATTTCAACTTCAAAGCAATGTTTTAATAGTATTACTCTGTGTTCTCGCTGGCCTTTGACCAACATTAGCGATTTGGCGGATAAGAAATAAAAAACATTAGTCAAATGAACAGAGATATTAGCAAAATAGATTCGGCTTGAAACACTGAAAAATCTCTCTTTAACCCATTATTGTATCCCCTTTTTTTTCAATATGTTCTAAAATAACCTAAGTTTTTGCAATTCCTTATAGAATATAAATTCAAGTATCTACTACAGAAACTATAAAAAATAAGTACATTCTAAATGTCTCCAAAATGTGTAAATGTTTCAGACATTCTTTTAGTCGTCTAAATAAAAATAAAAAACATCAATCTTTGATTTACCGTTGTGAAAATATACACGAAAAATTTCTATGAGATTTCGACTCTTAACCGATTGAAAAAAATTGACCGACCAATGATATTTTGCATACATTTAATAAATAGTATAATAAATGGCTAATTTCAACACCGCATTACAGAAAATATTTTCTCTATTTAGCGCTTAATGCGAGTAAATTTATTTACGGATTTACTGCCGCGACACTGGAGCATAGATAGTGATTAACTGGCAATAGAGAAATACCTATCGCGTTATCCTCTCTGTATATTTGCCTATTGTTAAACTAAATTGGTAGTGAGTCAGTATCTCTATAAATCGAGCAATGTAAATGGCTTGGTGCGATCGAACATGTACAGTGACATCAATCGTTCAGTAACGCGCCTAAGAAACTGGACTGTATTGGCACACGACACACACAAACACACAAACGGAGCACTCATAATTTGACAAATTTGACTGTTGGTTTACTCGACAAATGAAGAATTTTCTCGCGATTTGGCGCAATGGCGAGCGGCAGCGAGAACCCTGGTATTACATAGTTATCCCATCGACCAATTTCGCCAAATTATATAAATCGCCAAACCACTCTCCAAATTATACAAATTGACATAATTTTTAATTTAAATAACAAAAGAACAAATAAATTAGTATAACATTAATAAAAATACAAAAAAAAGTTGAAATAAAAATCCCTTGATGGCGGAAACACGTGTAACTTCCTTTAAGTCAAGTGAATGTGTCATTTACGATCAACCGTTATTGGCATTTAATCTTATAGTTTGACGATAGATTTTTGGTCGGTGGGATAACCAAGTAGTACCATTTTAATTTACCAATCGAAAAATATAAAAAATGCTAACTGGCGAGTTAAAAAAAAGCTATTGGCGAGATTTGCACCCGGCTAACATAAAAGTACCGAGAATTCTTTCCGATCATGGCAACTTTTATGTAGTTTTATTCGAAAAAATAATTTTGATTCTTTAATCAAAATGGAAACCTTTCTTATAAAAAGGGAAGGGTAATTGTCTATGGCAGCTACATGACTTGGACTATTATAATATTTGGCGACTTATCGCCTGTAGCTGTCTAACATTAAAATACCAAAATGGCCGCCTGGAATATAAAAAGCGGAGGGATCCGCCCGGAACTGTTGAAGATAGTTAGGCTATTATTATAAAGATTGTTTTCAATTCTAAAAACAGCGCAAAGAATAATATTTCCTAAAGATTAAAAATTTATTTACAGGTGACTATTAAAAACTGAAAAAAAAAATTAAAATCACAATTAAATGAGTACGTGTTAAAAGCAGAAAAATATTGAAAATTGTGTCTTGAAATTTGTATTTACACGTGAATATTAAAAGAGAAAGGAAACTTTAAAATAATAAATACATTAATATGCGTCTAACCCTTTCAGGGGGGAAGGTACTTCTATTCGTAAAATGTTGAAATCAGTGAATGGCACCAGAATTTACAAACAAATTTCGAAATACGAAAATGCTTTTGTTCACTTACTTAATAAAAGGGAAAATTTTATTCTAATATTCTGGTGCCAATGTGGAATTTAAGAATTAAAATTAAGTGGTTCAAAAATGAGTCACCGCCTTTCAAGAGGTTAAAACAGTAAATTGTAGTAATTGTAATAAGTTGTATTATGTCAATCGTTTCATAACGCTGTTAAAAATTACCGGGAGGTAAAGACTGTTTATTTAATCCATATTATTTTAGCTTCTTTTCAAATGTTTAACTGATCTTCTTTATTCAAACACGAAAACAACCATTGAATGTTTTAACAGCAACTGATTCGGCCTTAAATTTTAGCAATCAAAGGGAATTGAATGGAAACTCGTTTACAGAGAGATCGCTATAGGTTTTTTCATTATAATTCAATCTTCTCTAATCTTTTTAAAACCGATCAGATTAGCGTGCTTTTAGATTCTGCGGTGTCTGAAGGGGGTTCGCGAGCGTAGCTTGCAGGGGCAGAGCCCTCTAGTTAAGCTATATAAAACAAATACGGACATTTAGATATATTTCAGAAAATGATGGGAAAATACATTAGAGTGATGAATGATATAATATATTTTATTTCATATCTATCTACCCTATTTATATAAAACCCTAATGAAACGAATTTATGAAACGACTTTATTAAGCGATTTTATGTAACGATTTTATGAAACGACTTTATGAAACGACTGATTAAACGACTGATTACGCTTCATGGCGATTTCTCCTAAAATATGTAATATTATGCGGTGAAATTAACAGCAAAAATCCGTATTGATCTACAAATTTCAAAACATGTATTAGAATTTCGAAAATATAAAACACTTTTCTCTAATGATGGCAATTCAAATTTTAATCATAACATATATATATTTTTTCATTTTAGAAAAGGATATTATTTTAAACTAATTTGGCGGCCAGTTTGGCCTCCCTTAAATGTATGCTAAGAAATGTATCATGTTACTCTTATTCATAACTCAATTTACTTGAACAATCTTTCGCCAAATCGGATTATTCTGATAGAGAAATCAAGAACTCTGTATTTTTATGTTAGCGAGACTCAGGTGATAAATTGCCAAACATTTTACTCGTCGCATTTATTTTTTTGGTATTTCATTAATTTCCTTTAAAATGTAATCCTCAAATTCATATTATTTTAAATGATAAACTTTAATTTAAAACTGAAACATTTAAAATTAATGGCTTTTTCTTCTTTATTTTTTTCTAAACGAAACGAAAAGAAAAGTATTAGGCACAGATGTCATATGCACACCGGGGTACCTAATTAGCGACAAAATGGCGTTATTTCGCTTGACATGATAACCCGGGTATTGTTGTTTATTTATTAATGAGCGTTTATTTACTTTTACCTTCTTTTTTTAAATAATATAAATTGTTTTGTTCTACAGTTATTATTTTTTTTAATTTATTGATATTTAATTTTAAAAATAATAGAAAATAATTTAAAAATATACATGTAACTGGTATTCGAAAACGAGATTTTCGCCAAATTGTCGTAAAAACAATCACGTCAAACCCGGTGCGCATATAACATCTGTGCCAAATATTAAATAATGCAACAAACCATGGCATTTAATTTCAACTTCAAAGCAATGTTTTATTTTACCACTCGAAAAATACAAAAAATGCTAACTGGTGAGTTAAAAAAAGCTATTCGCGACATTTGCACCCGGCTAACATAACATAAGAACCCAGCTAAGTACCAAGAATTCTTTGCGATCATGGCAGCTTTCATGTCATTTTATTCAAATAAAAAAAAAAAAAAATTGATTTTTAATCAAAATGGAAACTTTTCATATGAAAAGCAAACGGATCATCCCGCACTTGTTTATGGCAGTTACATGACTTGGACTATAATAATATAGATGAAATGATGCCGATAGAATAATAGTTGACTTATCACCTGTGCCTGGCTAACATTAAAGTACGAAAATGGTACCTAGAATATAAAAAGCGAAGTGGTCCGCTTGGAACTATTGATGACAGTCACATGACTTAGGCAATTATTATAGATATTGTTTTCAATTGTAAAAATAGCGCAAAGAATTATATTTCCTTCCGATTAAAAATTTATTTACACGTGACTATAAAAAATGTAAAAAGAAACTTTAAAATTATTATTGAATCCATGCGTACAAAAAGCAGGAAAAATATTGAAAATTATGTCATGAAAATTGTATTTAGCCGTGAATATTAAAAAAGAAAGAAAAATTTAAAATAATAAATACTTTAATATGTGTTTAAAGGAGTAAATTGTAGTAATTGCGTCACATTTAAATTGGCCAAATAATAATACTGCCAAAGAATTTAAATATATCTATGCCAGACATTAATTTCATATTTCGAGATGATCTTTTTAATTAATGTTCCCAATTGTAAGACACCGCGAATAATAATGTTTCCTATCTAAAAACAAAAGTGTTTTGATATGAATGCTAAAAAGAAACAAAAAACTTTAGTGAAACTTAGGTCAGATTTAAAACGATTAATTTAAAATGTCTGTATTGTATTATGTTAATTGTTTTATAACGCTGTTAAAAAATACCGGGAGGCAAAGACTCTGTTTACTTAATTCATTTTCTTTAGCTTCATTTCAAATGTTTAACTGATCTTCTTTAATCAAACACGAGAGCAAACATTAGATGTCTTAACAGCGACTGATTCGACCTTAAATTTTCGCAATTAATGGGAATTGAATGAAAACCTGTTTGCAGGGAGGTCGCCACAAGATCGGTTTTTTTTCATTATGATTCAGTCTTCTCTAATCTTTTTAAAGCCGATCAAATTACATTGTTTTTAGATTCAGCGGTATCTGGTCGGGGGTTGGCGAGCATAGCTTACAGGGGGCAGAGCCCCCAAGTATTTATATACAGTTTTAGACTGTCCACTAGCAACACCAAAAAGTATTTTTACTTGAAAAATGTCAATTTCTCATTCAAATAATATTTTGAAATTTATTAAAAATGATACTTACGTATGAGTTAAAAGACGAAGAAATCGCTGAAGATTCCGTTAGTAATAGCAGTATTTTTTTAATTCAGATGATTTCAATCTTTTAAGCGCGTAGTTTAATTACATGTCTCTTAAATTTCTGTTTTATTTATAATATTTTATTATTTTATTGATGAAATTTTATACTCGTTATGGAATATCAGCCGGAAACAAATGTTGAACTATTTATATTAACTTAATTGCAGGCGGCTTTATTTTTCATAATCGTCTTCATGCTACAGTGATAGACATTATTTATTTTAATCATGATTGAAATTTATTATAAAACAATAAAATATGAGTAAGTTGCGATACAGTTTTCAAACAAATTGTAATTCAGATTTGAAACAAATGGCGTTTGTAAGTGCATTTTTTTCTCAATTCGGTGGCATAAAAATTGAAAATATGCTATCCTTAGAAGTTCAAAAATTTACAGTAAAAGCGAAATGTAATCATCAGGTGTTGCCATTCGCAAAATTACATCAGCGTTATAGACGAACACGTTTGTCCTTTATAATATATATGTAGTAGATGTATACACATACGTAAATCTAGCATCAACTCATTATGTTACACATATAAGAAATTGTAAAAATAAATATAAATAAATTTAAGTTATAAAGAAAATTTCTAAATATTTTTATCTTTTTAAAAACTCTATAATTTGTTTCTTAAAAAGCGATTTAACACAAATAAAGACAGGGTTTTTTTTGTGCTTTAAATGCTGCCGTAAACATTCCATAAATTTCAAAATCAAGTATCCGAAAATAAAGAAAAAGGATTTAATCCATAACCAAGCTTACTAAGCTCCGAAAACTCAAAACAAGCTTTGATTAAATACCCAAAATTGATTGCTTATTTAAATGTAAATATACGCAATTTGCTTTCTTTGTTCAATGAACATTGTAGCAAAAAATCTAAGAAAAAAGTCCTAAATTTTTCGTTGAATTAAATGACCTCGATAATTTTCTTAAATAACAGAGAGTCATTTCTATAGGAATTATTAAATATTCATGCTTGAGAAAATGAATTACGGCTCAGAATATTAGCTTCTATTTATGAAAAACTACAAATTGATCCTCTTTAACAAAGTATAAATCTCCGGAGAGCAAACGTAAAATGAAACTCGTATAAATCATCAAGTTTTCTTTTACTGCAGGGAATAATTGATTTCATAAAGTTATGGTTAAGGATTTTGTATTAGAAATTCTTCATATTTAGTATGTGATTGCTTTTTTATGCAGATACCCGGGAAGAATTTCAAAGTTTATTGTTGCATATAAATTGAAAATTTCCTAAATATGAGTTCCAATGACAAAAATATTCTTTGAAAAAAAGAAATATGTGATAGTATATTGCTTAATATTTCCCATCATTAACAGGATTTTTTTTAATTATGTGACACTTTTTGTTATAACAAATACCCTGCTGGAAATAAAATGAACTTTTATAAAAATCGGCTACATAGAATATTTCATATTCCCAAAACATCTTTCTAGTACTATGAATTGCTAAATTTATGATCACATATTCTCTGTTTAAAGCTTTAAAATTAACATAAACAAAAGTTAATATATTTATTTAACATTTATCATACAAAGTTTTGTTTGATTTCCCTCCTGTGTTATTTGATCCCAAATATTTATATAAATAAAATACACAGCACAGTAACAGTTGGTTATTACGGCGTGCCATTTTGAATCGAAAATAAATTAAGAAATTTTAATATTTGTATTATTAAATATTCATTCTAAAGCTGTTCGCTTAAAATTTCTTTACTGCATCTCATGCTTTCTTGGACAAAATCCCACTAAACAGCCCTAATAGCACATCAAGTCGATGTGACGCCGCTATGATGCCACAAATAGTCATAGTCACAATGATAATTGAAAGATGGCTTCCAGTGACGTAGCCAGGATGAACTTCCACATCAAATGCACTAATTTCGCAATGTTCTCTTCGCTTTGTTTAATCTCAGAAAAATATCCTGTTAGATAAGGCGAAGGAAACTTTACTTAGTTATCCAGTATCCAGAGCATCTTGGCACCTAACCTTGTTAGGCCGTTGGCTTCTTAAATGCGCCACATTATGGCACTCAGATACCTATATGCATAATGAGAAAAGCTCAGAATATTTATATAAATGCTAAAACTGTGTACAATGGGAAACTATACAAAACATTTAAAATCTACAAGACAATTAAAATATGCATGACGTTTAAACACTAAACCGGTGTTAAAAAACTTCCCAACTGTTTTAGCCAAAACCCTTGGCCTTTCTCAGGGGATACGAAGGATGCACTGACGAAGGTTCACCTCCAACTCGATGAGAGATGGAGAGAAAACGTGAAAGAGAAATAGGGACAAGGGAGAGAAAACCAAGGGGGGGGGGGGGGGGATTTACTCGTGGCGCCAAGCGCTAGACACGAACGGAAGAAACGAAAGCCAGAGACAATTAACAAAATAGTTCTAAAACAGAAAAGATGACAGGGTGGGGATTAAGTATGCATCAATAAGTTTCCAACTTATTGAAGCATACTCCAAATTCTAGGGACATCCAAATTCTAGGGATGTTAGGTGACAGGTTATCGTTACAAACTTCATTCTTACGCGTCAACATCTCAATAGACTCTCTAATTAAAGCTATGTAGATGTTACATTGACGGGAAATAATACCAGCGCTACCAAAATCAATGCTTTTAATTTTATTATCAGCGTATAGACTCGCGAGAGCAGTAGTCAACTTACTAAATCTAATATTATCCTTATGCTTTTTTAATCTCTCGACAAATGTACGCTTAGTCATACCTATATAATACATTTTCTGGTTATTGTTTAGAAGGATAGGGATTTCATAGACAACCGGAAACTGGTCAGAAGGGATGGGATCTAATTTAGTAGAAAGTAGATAGTAAAAGGGAAAAATTGGGAGAGGGAAAAGCGATGAGATGAATGTTAAATTTCAACAGGGATTTCTTTAAACGTTCAAAAACAGTGGGAATATCGGGAAACTTCTTGTAAATCGGTTGGGTTTGGAGGGTAACTTGATGAATTACGCTATGCTTATGAATGATGCGGTGGATATAATTAAGGGGGAAACCATGATCATTTGCAATACGAATAATATTATCAAGCTTATCTTATATAAACTCATCTGAACAAATTAAGTCAATTCTATTAATAAAGGAATGAAAAGCAGCCAATTTATAGTTTAGGGTGGGGGAAGCTTTAAAAGGTATGACGCAGTCAATTTTTTCTGGTTTACGATAGATTTTACGCTTGAGGGTGTTATTATCCTTAACAAGTAAAACATCGGCGTTATTTTCCAATTACAGGGTAAATTTAATATTATTATCTTGTTAATTTTGGTAAGGAAATCAAGAAGAGCCTGTTGTTTAAACTCCCAAGTAACAAAAATGTCATCAACATAACGTAAACATATGTTAGTTTTTGACTGGACATTGTTAAGAATCTTTTTTTCCAGTGGTCGTATCTTGAACTCTATACTAATACCTATCTACAATGACTAAAATATCTATCACTTTATGACTCCATTTTCAAGCTATTGCGACGAATTTTATAGTTATTTTCAATCTTAAACAAAATGACACATATCGACGTCATAGATCTTTTTATGTGTAGAATTTTCCTCTATAGCTGATTACATGAATCTTATCTTGATATAAAAAAATCTAACAAGATGAAAACGGAATGAAACATAAGTGTTTAAATAAATAAAATGTTTTGATTAAGAAATTTTCAAATATATTCATTTTCAAACGATTATTCTGTTTTCTCCACATGCTGATAGAAAATTTGATGTCAAAACTTGAAAGCATAATTTTTTTACAAATATTACATTAGCATTTGTGATATTCTAAGAGCCTATATTCGCCAACATACTGCATTCAAGCTAATATTAAAACAATGGAAGTGTCCTCGAAAAATTTCTCGATCATTAGCTTTGAACTATTATTTTTCAAGAGAATAATTGAAGTCGAAAGCTCTTACTGCACTTTGTAAACAAAATTCCGATTTTTACTGATATGGAACTTGCAAGGCTATGAGAGAAACAATACTTCGATATTCTTTGACATTTTCTATCTCAAATACCCAATGCAGAAAATAATAACTTAAAAATGTTTAAATGCAAAAGAGGAACTTATCGAAAACACTTTCATTGTTATAACATAAGCATGCGAATGTAGATTCATAACTTACAGTCGCATCTCAGCTACAGTCTTACCACGTTTGCTCTAACGGAATCTTGCTGAAAAGTTCTAAAGATTTCAACAGATGCTTTTTTTAATGCTCACGTTTACCTTTATTTTTCTTGTACTTGATTTTGCTCGATACGCAATTGCTTGCAAATCCCATAGTAGGCCTAGAAAATTTCATTGTTCAGCGAAGAGCATATACCACAGAATATGTATCTATAACATGTTTACATTTATCAATCGTTTGTTAGATTAAAACAGTTTAGGATTTTTTATCAATAATTTTTTATCGTGCTATTGTTTACATAGCAAAATCAAGACTTTATATAATAAAAAATACAAGATAAATTGCAAGTGAAAATACAAATACTGCAATACTATAAAAAAATAATTTTAGTTGCTAGTTTTCATATTACCTATTATAAACTTTGTACTTTCTTTTTTCATAACACACTAGGGGGCTCGGCCCCCTACGAGCTACGCTCGCCAACCCCCGTCCAGACACCGCAGACTCTAAATGCACGCTAATTTGATCGGCTTTAAAAAGATTTCGAAAGATTGAATTATAATTTAAAAAACAGTGGCGATCTTCCTATAAACGAATTTCTATTCATTTCTCTTTGATTGGGGAATTTTAATGCCAAATCCGCTGCGGTACTACTTGATTATCCTGTCGACCAATTTCGCCAAATTATATAAATCGCCAAACCACTCGCCAAATTATACAAATTGATATAATTTTTATTTTAAATAACGAAAGAACAAATAAATTCGTACAACATTAATAAAAACACAAATAAAACGTCGAAATAAAAATAACTTGATGACGTATACACGTGTAACAACATTTCAAAATAAGCTAATATAAAAGGAATTAAGTAAAGAGAGTCTTTGTCTCCTGGTATTTTTTAACAAAGCGAAAAGAAAGTTATTTTAAATGAGACATTTTAAATTAATTCTCAAACTATCAAATAAATGTCTAGCGCAATTTCTAAATTTAAACTTTTTTGCAATATTATTTTGTGTTTAGTTTATGTAATAACTATAATGACGTCATTTCTCCTAAGACTTCTAACGCATGTTAATGAATTTATTATTTTACAATATCCTTTCTCTTTTAAAATTCACGTGCATACTTTTTATGACGTAATTTTTAATAAGTTCCTGCTTTTTTTACGTAATTATTTAATTCTAATTTGAAAGTTTTTTTCCTGTTTATAATAGTCACGTGTAAGTAAATTTTTAATTTGAAGCAAACATTATTGCTTGCGCTTTTTATACAGTTGGCAACAGTTTTAATTAGTACAATTTTCTGAAATCTGTAAAAAATATCTCTAGAAATGCTGAAAATTTGAATTTAAAATAGAAATAAAACCTGAAAAAATGAGTCAAAATAAACAAATTGATGCAATCTGCACTCCGGTAAATTCTAACGCATAAAATGATCTAAAAATGATTACACTGTCATGTATAGTTTTTGCTGCTATAAAACTTTTTTAGTGGAACGATTTTGCCCAACTTTAGCATTAAATAACTCTTAAAATAATTCTTCGATTTGAAAACTGTCTGCATCAGCGTGTTTATCAAACATTTCTGTATAAAACCACCGATTTTCATATTTTTGTATGCATTATTTTTGTTAATATTAACGAAGAAAGGCCTCCGGTCACAAAAAAATCAAAACCGGCGGCGGCGGCGGCGGTGACAGCGGTAGTTACTTTTTTTTAGAATAGAGAGATTCTGCAGTTCGTAATATTTCTAAAAACGAAGTTGCGATAAAGAGAAGGGATTTCCACTTTTGAAACAATAAATGCAGAGCAATTGTTACCTCATAGGACTAAATATGCAATAATATATGCTACATGCAATATTGTAGAATAGAATTGCAAGTTATATAACATCACAAACAAAAAAGCAACTTGTGCATCTTATAAACGAAATTTATATTATACACTAAAAAAAGTAATATAGTCACTACTTTTCGTATAAATCTTAATAAATTTAAAATACGGTAACCTGCACTTTTATTATCAAAAGAGAAAATACCTAAAAGTGAATTTCCTGTTTCACCTCCTCTCACCAAACTCCTCACCTCCTCAATTTCCTCGCACCAAGTTTCTATTTTTCAATTAATAAAAAACATCACAAGTATTAAACTTATTTTAGTTACAAACATTTGTATCAAACTTTATGAAAAGACTTTTTGCTTCACAATGGAAATTCATGAAATTCTTGATTATTGGGAAGTCAGCACAAGCTTACTACCATGATTGATTATCTATTTAAATGCAAATTAGCTTCCTTTGACTTTGTTTGTTGTGAAATATAGGATATGATTTTGAAATATGCGAAACTATTATTATTGAATTAATAGATTAAAAAAAATATTTCAAGATTGTTTTTGATGAATGTGAAATATGTAGAAAATAATTTAAATAACAATTATTTTATTTTGAATAATCAAACATTAATTCATTATGACTTTAAGAATTTTTTAAAGGGTTAAAAAGAAAAAACATTGAGTTTTTTATCATGCTACTGATAATCCTTAACTGTTTTCAGTTTCTACTGTACAATATACTCTGATAATTCAGGATTTATAAGGTGTCAAAATTGGCCGGATTAAAAACAATAACCTATAAAATGAGACATAACAGAGTTAAAATACCCTACACAAAAAATTTTAAAAACTTTGATTTTTCTTTCTTTACTTTATTTTTAATTTATTTTTGTAAGTCTATAACAATGGACTGCAATTTAAAACTACGTTAAAAAACGGAAAATACGGAAACAACCTTCAGAAAACTTTTTTGAAATAGTGAATATTCCTCTTTTTTTATACTTTTATGGAAAGTACAATTAGGACCATGAAGGTGAGCACAATTTGAAGATGTCCTAATTTTTTTAGGGTGGTCGTTCGCAATCTTAAAAAAGTAACATGTTTCTCTTGCCTAGTGGGCTACGTTTTTAAAATTCAGATTTCTTGATTGGCACCACTTTTCTGAAAAGGTAAAATTCCCCTTGTTTTCGCCTTAATTAATGTGTCATTAAATAAGGGAATTTTACTATTTCAACAAAGTGGTGCCAATCAAGAAATCTGAATTTTTAAAAAGTAGCCCACTGGCATCACTGCTCCTGCCTGCAAACTCTGAGCTTGAAGAGCCACGCTTTGCTGACGCATAAATGGAATCGATCGAGAGAATGGGAGTCTATTAATTAATTTTCGCTGAGCGTTTTTAATTAAGTTCTGCGTAATTATGATGATATGTCTTAGTGAATAAGTCGAATTCCTTTCTCGGAATTTTCCTTTTCGAATGGTACATATCTGGATCCTGTATCCCGACGGTTCCAGAAGAGAAAGCGTTAGTAACAAATACACACAAAGACGAGCACAGACGGATTTTAATAGTAAAGATACTTTTCAATAATTCAAATACTAATATCCTTTGAGTTATGATACCCTATTCTCAATATTACAGTAGAGTCCAATAAAGGAAAAAAAAGGATAACAGACAGAAAAACATCTTTTCAGTAATTTTTTCCACATCAGTATTATCCCATTTAAAACAGATCCTAGAAAGAAATATAGTGCCACTACTTTTCACATTTTTGTACATTTAAAAAAAATTAAGAATAGAATAGTTTCATAATTCATTGATCCAATTTTCAATTACATTATTGTAATTCAAAAATCCTAATGAAATTATTATAATGAATTCTAATAAATTCTAATTAAATTATATCTTATGCGACAATCAAGTAAAAGATTAATGCGTCTACAGCACACTTTATTCTTGTAATAATACATTATATTTTTATAATGAAAGTAAAAGTATTTGCGAATAGAAATACAATTAACCGGGAAGGGAAAACTTCCCTTATGTTAAATAATACATATTCTAATGACTGTTAAAATGTTTATATTTTCTTTGGAAGAGTTTCGTTTCTCAATTTATTTATTATCATAACAATACGTGCAAAACAGCTTTAAAATAATGCAAGCAAAGTACCATAAATTTAAATAACAGTGCAGCAAAAAACTTTCATAATTTTTTCCCTCTTTTTGAAATGGGTGATACTTTAAAAATAGTGATGCTTAATGTGTCATTTTTTTTTTCATTGTAATGAATTAACATTTTTTGATGGATTGAATTTAAATGGGTTTCATTTAAGTATTTGTTTGAGAGTTTTGATGGTTATATATTTATTCGAAAATGCATTAAAATTCTTTCTGTTGTCGCGTTTAGCTCTTTCGCTTTTTCTTCTTCTGAAAAATCTCATTTATATCGCTGACATTATAAAAATGTTTTGAATCTGAAGTTTTTAGAATATCCATTAGCATTAAAAGCATTTAAGTGATTTAGATTCTACATTTAAAAAAAATTCTCATTGAAAAGTGTATATTTTTTTACTAGTTGCACTTAAAAATATATTTTTCGAATACCTTATGCTAACAGAAGGCTTTTAAAAAGGCTCTCACAAACTACCTAATTTAGAACTATCGTTTCAAAACCGTTTACATTTATACATACTGCATATCTTTTGTAATGATGTATGTAAGCTGCTAGCTTTTTAAACTTTTTTTGTACCACTGTAACCGAATAAAAGAAATTTCCTTTTTTTAATTGCAGAAAATCTAGTAATAAATAAGGTATGTTTTTCTATTAAAAAATAGTGGTAACATAAAAGAGTAAAAGTTTGCAGCTATGTGTATATTATTAACATTTAATTTTTTATGTTAATTTATCTTTGAGCATGTAGATAATGCTATACAAAATTTCTAAAAATTATATTTCCACATTTTTTTGCTCAAAAAAATCAATGAATACACATTCTAAAACTTTAAATTCGAAGCAAGAAGAATGACTTACTAACATGTGTAACATTAACACTTTCAGTAAGTAAACAAATATAAACTCGCGTAATAGTGTAAGAAATATACTGTAATGTGTCTTAAAAATGGGTTTATCGGTATTAAATAAATATAACCTGCACTGCATTTGAAGTGCTCACCTTCTGTGCCTCCACCTGCCTCAATATTCATAGCCGTTGAAAACATATCTGGAAGCAAATATTTCAAAGTGGTTAGATCTTTTAATGGCATTCTTATGATTCCGCAGACGTTACACGTACATCAGTAAATAAATACATAGAAATGCTTAATTCATCGTTAAAAAGTTAAACTTACACTATGTGCAAAACTACTTAAAAGATGACAGAATACTAAAAAGATGTTACATTATTTTAATACCTTAGTACTTTCAACTATAAAAAACATAGTTTTCGTCTGAGGAATATAAGAAATACAATTGTTGTTGGCGTCTAATTTTCAAAAATCACGTAGATGGTGACGAAAGTTAATTTCGAAGATGCAAAAGTTATATATCCCTCAAAGAATTATCATGATTTAATCATCCACGAATCAATAGAAATTATTACTAAAGAAAATACTGTTTGCAATGACGTTTTATCCTACACTGTAAAAAAAAATCTGTAAATCTACATAACTAGTTTTTGTAAAACTACAGAAATCTGCATGTTTACTAGAATTTTATCCGTAATCGAGGAAAATATTTACCACTCGCATAGTACAAATACATGAAATATCTTAGTTTGACCTGTCAGCCAATGAGAAAGGACTTCAATGGTGACGTAATGACTATTCACGCAGCCACAGAGGCGTTCAAGGCATCCATCTTGATTATGATTTCAAATTAGTAGGTAAGTAAATATTTCTTCTTTATGAGTTAATTTTTTTTTATATTTCCATTCTACTTGATTCCTAATAAGTACAAATCAACTACACAGTAAGACTGTTTGATTTCGAATTATAATATAACATGATTTTAGCAGGTATTAATGCGTAATCTTCCTATTATTTTTTGTTAAATATTTATTATTCAGTCAAATGACTATTCTTTACACCAGTGTTTATTAGATGCGTGCAATTTCTAATGTTTTATCTTTTAAATCAAATTTTATTGCAATATGGTTAGCAGATTAAATATTTTATTTTTAATTATTGATGCAATGAATAGTACTCCCCCCTTTGACTGATAATGAAGGCCAAATATTCCACTATTCTTCCGCAGAATACTTAAAATGTATACCAAAATTATCTGTCTTAATATTAGTCGTGCCGAGTAATCGGTATTTATTGTACTGGATTCCAGCATCGCGTCGGGTTTACTTTACTATTTTGGTTCGGATCGGGTCGGTTTGGGTTTCTTCGAATCTTGCGTGTCGGGTTCGGGTTGACTGATTTTTCAAAAGAATGTCCAAAATATTTTTTTGATGCTAAACATCTAGGTGTAGGGCAGATGTGCCAGTAATGGACAAACTTCTACATATTTTGTTTATAAAAAAAACTAAACAATAAAAATTTTACTTTAAAAAAATTTCATAACTCCCCCCCCCCCCTTACATGTTTTATAATCTGTATTATTGTTGATACTCTTAATCAAACCAATTAGGAAGCAAAAAGTGATCCTTCGAAGTTCCACTGTTTTTCATTTATGTTGGCGAACATGCAACGGTTTAACTTAATAAATTTATATATTCTTTTACTTTCCGGCAAAATTTATTAATGACTATTAATGTTAATAATGACTATTAATGACTATTAATATTAATGACTTGTTTATGCATAGATGTAATAGTTTCCCTATTTATGGAACATTATACTGTATATTATCCATCATATAAACTAAGCCTTAAAGAATGGTTCTAAGCATGGATTAAACTAAGCATGGGACAAATTTTGAAACTTGCAATTTCTTTAATTATAAAATTGTTTCTGAAAACTATGTTTCTATATTGTTCAAGGACATTAGAAATTTTTTCATTTTGTATTCTATAAACTGAAATATTGTTTTTGTGTCAAACAAAGTTCATTTTCTTATTTTTGTAAAAGGTGTCCCATTCCTCCACACTCTCTCCTATGATTCTAACTCTGAATATTGGGCACTTCTCTATCTATACGCACGTATCATGGGTATATGTGTTAAAACTATCAGAAATATTATATATATGAATGCGTGTATATGAAAAATGAAATGTTGTAATATTTTTACCTATTCCTAGAGAAGAATAAATGGTTCTTAACTGTGTCGTAAATAAAAAGGATTTATCACATTTCTTATATACTTTTGATTTCTTAACCTTTAATTGATGTTACCGGTCTCTCAGACCGCGGCTATTTTTAATTTTTATAGTTTAACTTGCAATTTTAAATTTAACTACAAACACTATCAAAATTTTGTTCCGTTTGGAACTTTAGTTCTATCACCAGAGACTTTTGAATAGGTGAATTTTAATTATAACAGTGCTGTACAAAAAGTTTAGTACAAAAACACCATCCTATGAGTTAATCGTGCCTTTTATTCATCTTTCGATGAAACGGTCTCACAGACCACTTCACACTAGTTACGTAACAATTTCTGTGACATCAGTTAAAAGTTAAGCAGTATATTGAAATATGTATTTATTTTATCTGAAAATTGTTCTGCTCAAACTTTTTGTAAAAATCTTAACAAGACTTAGAAAAAAACTAAATATAAACATCTGCATTTTAATTTTACGTGAAGTTCTGAGCACTAAAATGCTGAGTTTTTACTTTCTCATACAAAGAGAGATATAGGGTAGGTAGGGGTAAAGATACGAACGGGGCAAAAATACGCACCGGCTGATTTCATATGATGCAACATTTCGGCTATCATGACCAATAGGTGGCAATTTGGTTTCAAGTGTACTAGTCATTTATTTAAACCTTTTGATAAAAGTAGCAATTTGTGGTAAGAAAATGAGGTAAGTTTAAATTTTCGAATTTTGATATAATATTTTGTATATTTCACTTTTTTCTTTACTTGACAATACCTGGAATTTTTACAAATCCAAAAATTCAGTGGAGATCGAAAGCTTTTTAGCTTCTAAATGCCGTAGTTTACCTCGATCACATTTGTTTATACTTATAGGTAGCCGGTTAAGCAAAATATTGCAGAATGGGGTAAAAGTACGCATACGCCTTGGGACAAAGATACGCACATGTTTATGATACGGGACTTTGCCCTATCGTTTTAGCTAGATGCAAAGCTTTCCACTTTTCTAAATTTGTATTATATAAAATATAATAGATACATAACTAATATAAGTTAGTAAACTACATTTTCCTTTTTCTAGTTAAGTTTTTTAAATATAGAACATATGTTCTACCTACCTACTTTTAAAAATCAATATTCTTGTTTCATGAATCGCTTTTGTTTTAAACCTTAATCTTTAACTCCTGTTAACGGTCTCACCGACAGCTGCAATATTCAGTTTTCACAATTTAACTTTTAATTTTCAATTTAAGTATTAATTTTTGTTTAATTTTGATTCGTTCGGTAAATTAGAAGTATAGCTGAAGACTTCTGAATGCGGGAAAGTTTACTATAATAGTCCTTTACATAGAGTTTAGCGCAGAAACCGCCTCTTATGAGTCAGTAAATCATTTTATTCAATCTACGATTAAGCGGTCTCGAAGACCGCTTACAGTATTTATGAAACAATATTTGTCACAATAGTTAGAGGTTAACTGCTATTCGCGATCTTGCAGACCGCTGTTTTTTCATGGTCTAGTTTACAATTTTCAGTTTAAGTACTATAAAAATTTACTAATGTTTTTACATTACTCATTCATTTTAGTGGAAATGGGGCAAAAACCGGCCGTAATGGGCAAAAATACGCACTGCGTATCTTTGCCTCATCACTGCGTACTTTTACTCCAACCAATGGGGCAAGGAGGAGGATGGCCACCCAGGGAAACCCAGCAAATGCTTTTGAGTTTTAGTGCAGTCCCTGGGGGAAGAAACCAATGGGGGAAAGATATGCAGAGCAAAAATTACAATTTCTTACGGAAATGTAATTTGACAGAATGTCGTATGATAGTGGAACGTGCCTAAGGTTTTAATACAACATTTTAATAAGTCGTCGCATATCAATGTTTTCGTTAAGAATCAAAATTAATGATAAGTGCGTAATTTTACCCCCCACCTACCCTATATCACTTAGGTGTGTCATGTGATTGTGAGCCATGTTGAGGACAACTTGTCACCAAGCGCCATTGAGATCAACCATGATGGCGCTTTTTAACAAGCTGTCCTCACTTCAAATACTTGTGGGCATGATACCTACATATGTTCGAATATTAAAGTATATACATTTGTCCATTTTCCTACATAAAACATGAATTGTTATTAGAGATGTAATTGTAGATTACATTTCATAATATCAATAAAACATGATTTACTTTCTTTTTATTTCGAGTTCGGGTTGAGATAAGTCTGGGTTGAGTTGCAGGTTGCCGAAAATTATTTTAGCTGATTCTGGTCAGTTTGAGGATCGAGGAAATATTTTTGGCGTGTTCGGGTCGAGTTGCGGGTTGACTTAAGTATTATATTCTGTTTTGTGTCGGATGCAACTTGACCCATATGACTACTCTGTAGTCGACTAATTTTCAATATATCAGGATTCGTACGGTCCTTAAAAGTACTTACATGTTTCAAAAGGATTTTTTTGTGCTTGAAAGTGCTTATTTTCATGCAAATTTTTTTAAGTCCTTAAAAGTGCTTTACTATCATTCTATTTCTTAATCGGGGGTGGAACTCTTCTGCATTTCTTTTCATTTCTGATTTAAAAAAAAAAAAAAAAAAAACGCCATTGCTAACCTTTCTTCTGAAATTTGACCTCCCCCTTTTGCTCCCTTCTGCACAATACCAAAGTTTAAACTGTTTAAAACATTTTTTAACCTTTAACTGATGTTACCGGTCTCTCACAGACCGGTGCTTTTTTCAATTTTCATAGTTTAACTTGCAAATTTCAGTTTATCTACAAACACTACTGAAATTTTGTTTCGATTGAAATTTTAGTACTAACACCAGAGACTTTGAATAGGTGAATTTTAATTATAACACTCCTGTGCAAAAAGTTTAGTACAAAAACATCCTATGAGTTTATCGCGGCTTTTATTCATCTTTTAGTAGGAGAGCTGTTGAACATTTTTGAGTAGGTATTTGAGGCACCCTGAAAATTTGTGCAACACTTCTTTTGTAATGCCTGAATACAAAATCGAATGTCTGGCACAGTTTTTGTGCCGACTAAAGTGTCTGTCATTTTCAAAATACTTTTTTCTAAGCATAAATATTATTCTGCCTCAATCTCAGCGTGCCTCAAATACCTTTTTTGGGTAGTCAAAAAATGGCACTTGACGCGTGTCTGGCACAGTTTTTGGGCCGACTAAAGTGTCTGTCATTTTCAATATATTTTTTTCTAAGTATAAATATTATTCTGTCTCGATCTCAGCGTGCCTCAAATACCTTTTTTTTGGGTAGTCAAAAAATGGCACTTGACACGTGTCTGGCACAGTTTTTGGGCCACGATCCTTCAGCCAGACATTCGATTTTGTATTCAGCCATTACAAAAGAAGTGTTGCACAAATTTTCAGGGTGCCTCAAATACCTTCCCTAAATTGTTTAACAGCTCTTGGACTATTTCGATGGAGCGGTCTCGCAGACCGCTTCAGACTAGTTATGTGACAATTTCTGTGACATCAGTTAAAGGTTAAAAAAATGGCTCTACTCTATTTGTTACTTTATAGTGAATAAATAATCAGTCCTAAATTTCATTAACTATTCATTCCATCATATTCATTTCATTAAAATTTTAGTCTAGAATGAATGTACTAAGTTTTCCCCCTCTTACTAGGTGAGCGGTTGAAGATATGTACAGATTTATAGTCAAAAAACACATTTTTATTAATTATCATAACAATAACTAAAAAAAACTAATTCTATCAAAAACATTGTCAATACAGATGTTGTAGAGGTTAAAATTCTGATTGAAATGTGCACTTACACTTAACATTTTTGTTGAATTTTTACAATTATAATTTAAAGTTTTGCCTAATTCGTTAAGTTCTTGAAGCCAGAACAGACGAGGTTATCAATTTACCCTGTTTCTAATTTATATATATATTTTTAATTTATTGAGGTATTATTTGAGGATTTTGTAATTATTTTAGGCTTTATTTTGGATATTTTCAGAATTATGGCTTAACCTCTTGATTACAGATTATAGCCCAGTGGTAGGAAATGAAAAAAAAGGCCGAATTCGGAATTAAATACGGGAAAGCTGGAAATTGTTTTAATCCCTTCGACATAGGCCAGAAATAAACGTACTAAGTTTCCCCGTCCTACTAGCTGCAGTTTTGCCGCTACGAACAAATAGATAACTTAAAGTGTATTATTTCATGATTTTTAGCATATTTCAAAAATGATTTGTAAATGATGGGAAATATTGTTTACGATCTCTGATATTGTATTTGAATTATGCGTCGTATTTAATTTGACATATAGTGAATAACAGTGCGTATGCCTCACATTTAAGGAGGTCGAAAATAGTGGGGAGGAGCGAGGGAACAAATGAGCCTTGTCGCTACAGGAATTATAGGTCAACCAATAGCACGATTTTAAACTTCGATATTTTACTAAAAGAACTAAGATGGTTTTAATAAAAAATATTTTCGACTAGTATACGAGCATCTTAACACGGGAGAACTCGCTGCATGAGATTTTCTCTCACAGTCGTACTTTTTTAAGACTCGTATTTAAACCATTTTTCATTTTAATTAAAATTTCAAAATGTTATTTCAATTATTTTACCTCTTTTGTGAATAAAATTACTAAGCCAACCAAAAAAGGTTGATATTAAAGTAAAAGAAAAGGAATTGGGCATTCTCACTAGCGAGTTCTCCCAGGTTAAGTTAAATTCATAGAATTTTAAAACCTTTGGAATATTGAAAAAAAGTATTATAATCTTTACGTATTTTTTTTTTTTTTAACTAAGGTTTAAGTTTGACGATATCAGTTGGGAAATGGTATGTAAAACGGCTGTCAGTTATGTACCTCTTTCTCGATAACTACTAAATTATAATCCTCAAAATATACAAAATAAAGCATTAACATAATTACAGAAACATCGGGAGGTCCTCAATAACTTAAAGAAAATACATGTATGTAGTAAACGGAGGCAGGGCGGATTGATAACTCTGTCTTTCTCTTGATTAGCGATTAACCCGGGAGAACTCGCTGCATGAGATTTTCTCTCACAGTCGTACTTTTTAAGACTCTTATTTAAATCATTTTTCATTTTAATTAAAATTTCAAAATGTTTTTCAATTATTTTACCTATTGTGTGAATAAAAGTATTAAGCCAACCAAAAAAAGTTGATATTATATGAATGTAAAGTAAAAGAAAAGCAATTGGGCATTCTCACTAACGAGTTCTCCCGGGTTAAGACAAAATTTTGAAATAGAATTGCGACCTTAATGTTCAACAAAAATATTAATATGGGTACTCATTTTATTCATAATTTCAAATTCTACGACATTTTTATTGACAGTGTTTTTGAAAGAATTAATTGTTCTGAGATATTAAGATAATTTAAAGGATTTTTCGACTATAAATATGTACATATTTTCTAATGTTCACCTAGTACGAGGGATAAAACTTAGTACTTGCATTTTAGTACGGAAGGGATTGAAACAATTTCCAGTTTCCCACCCACATAATTGTGAGTTACATCTGCCGATCACGGGGCTTTGAAATAGAATTGTGACAATGTTCAACAAAAATATTAAATGTAGTTCTCATTTTACTCTGAATTTTAAGCTGACGACGAGCTGAACACGAAAATTGCAAAACCTGAATTTCATTTTAGATTTCAAAGTTCTGCCATTTGCAAAATGACGTCAGCGTTACGCACAGATATGTTTGTCCTTTATAATATAGATAAATATAGATTTTATTTTCATATCAAAATCTTAGTGTTTTTTTTTTCTTTTCAAACTTTTTTCACTCTTAAATCCATTTATATCTGAACCAAATCAATACTCGATCATTTCAAAGCTACCGTATAAAATCAAGTGTGTATTTTTAAATAATATATACGTAATGTGGGTCATACAGTAAAATGCGCAGAAAAAAATAAAAGTGACTTCGGACAATGAATTTTTTTAAAAGATTAATTTTTGTATTTTTTGTTTAATGTTTTGCAGTATTTCAAAGAGAATTGAAAGTATATGCTTTTTGGTATTGTTATTATTATTTGGTATTAATATTCTGCATAATTTGATTTTTGGAGTCTTATATGTAATTTTGAAATATGCCTGGAAAGGGATGGGGAGGACACGGTTCTTCCAGAATTTTAAATTCTAAAAAGTTTGTCGTTATCATCCAGACTCTTTGAAATTTTTAGACGTTAAAAACATAATGTTTTCGTAGCCCGAGTGAAAAAATATTAATATTTCGTGGAAAAAGGCTGGTAAGATTTTTACCACGATGTAACACTCAGGTTTTTACTAATTTTGTCGAAGTTTTTGCACATTTTATTTAGTAAAAAATATTTCTATTTGTCCGAATGTTTCGAAATTTTCGTAGGTAAATGTAAATCTGGCCTGTTGTGTAAACAGATTGTGTTAAAATACGGACGTTTAGTTAGTTTTAAGGTAGAAAAAATATAGCCTTTGTGAGGCGCGAAATGACCTATTAGTCCCCGAGCCAGGTACAAATTTCGTCAGTTATTTCCTCTCGGCCGATAATTTGTAAAATGCTTCAGAGAGTTGTATCATGAAGCTCCGTGAACGTTAGCTGCAGTTCCGTGGGTGGGTTGAGCAGCGGTAGCCTCCCACGCACGTAAAAAAAAAAAAAAAAAAGGTCACTTTCTCCCGATTGAAAAATTTTCAAGTTATAGATAACCTAATATACTGAAGAAAAAAAAAGTCAGCTAATTATAAAGTGGTGGTTAATACGTCAGCTGGTCACACGAACATGAAAAAAATATACAAGGTGCAAAGGAAAGTCTCTTTAACCTGAAAATACTTGCGAAAGGAGGGAGATACATCTATATATTGAAGTAACGGTATAGTAAAGCGAATACGCCCGACCTGATGCAAACGACAGAAGCGTCCCTAGTGGCGAAATTTGGAAGTTACCTATTGAAAACCGTAAGCGAAAAGAGATAGAGCAAAATTTCCAGTTTGAAAGATTTGGAGCATCAATTAATTAGTACGAAACGACATTTGATTCACACGGATAAGATAAATCGTTGCCTGTATACACAAAAATGTCCGAAATCAATGAGCGACGATTCTACTTTGCATATTCACATTCTGCAAATGTAGCAGTGCAAAATTTTAGATTGTGACGTTGTACTGTGCTGTAATGGCTGTAAAAATTTAATTTCCAATGCATTTAAAATTTTAGATTAACCCATTTAGGGGCTGAAGAATTCTGTTCGTAAACTGATGAAGTAATTTACTGACACCAGAATATTCAAACGAATTTCACAAAAAATAAAAGCTCGTTAATTTTCACTTTCATTAGGAAAGCAAAATTTTGTTAAAATATTATTGCTGCCATTTGTCCATTTTGGAATTAAAATTAGGTGGTTAGACCATCTAGCCACCGCCCTTGAAAGGTTGAAATCTATGTCGTCGTATTCAAGAGTCTTGCAATAGACGTTCTATGCTGAGAAATGTGCATGTAAAATTACGCCACGAACACAATTGTGTATCGTGAGCAATGGCGAACTTTTCGAACAAACTGAATATTAACATTTTATCACTGTGAGACTGTTTGTCTTTTTTGTTTTTTTATGGGATGTAATCAAAATACATTCAGATAAGCACATATTTATACCAGAAATTGTACGTATTTCTTCATACTTCTGGCTATTCCATCCAAACGTTTACACAAAATAGAGTGCTTCAATTTTGGACCTTTTTGGGTATACAGGCAAAGATTTATCTTATTCATGTAAACCAAATGCCGTTTCGTACTAATTAATTGATGCTCTCAAACATTCTGATTGGAAAATTTGCGCTATCTCTTTTCGTTTTCGATTTGCAATGGCTATATTCCAAATTTCGCCACTAGGGAGCGCTGCCGTCGCTTGCATTAAATCGGGCGTAGTCACTTTACTATGCCGTTACCTCACTTCCATAGCTTTAGTTCTCTCCGTTCGCAAGTATTTTCAGGTTAAAGGGCCTTTCCTTTGCACCCTGTATATATTTTTCATGTTCGTGTGACCAGCTAACGTATTAACCACCACTTTATAATCAGCTGAATTTTTTTCCCTTCAAGATATTGGGTTAGCTATAAATTGACAAATTTTCAATCGGGAAGAAATGACCAATTTTTTTACGCGCGTGGGAGGTTACCGCTGCTACACTCACCCACGGAACCGTAGCTGATGTTCACAGAGCTTCATAATACATCCTTTTGAAGCATTTTACAAATTATCGGCCGAGAGGAACTTGGTCATCAAAATCTGTTGCTGGCTCGCGGGCTATATGTTCACCAATGTATTTGAAAGAGTTAAAATTCATGTTTTTAAAAATCAATTGCATTATCAGTTAGAAGATTTTAACTTTTAGAGCATATATATATATATTATTATTACTATTATTTTTTTTTTTTTTTTTTTTTTTTCTTTGCCGATATTTCTAAAATGTTATCCTGGAATAAATTGCTACAAGTTTTCGAAAAATCTTTTCTATTTATTTTTTTTTTCAAAAGTTTAACTGCTGGGTGGGGAAAATATAGTAAATTTAATATCTGAATATATCAACGTGTTAATATTGGTGATATATCGCGATAACTACCGTAAAGTTTATGCGAATAGAAAAATTGCTTACTTTAAAAGATAAATAGCATGTGACCTAAAATTTTAGTATAAACAGATGTAGAAAGGAGTTAATAAATGTTTCATGCTATTTTCTCCTACAGCATCCTTTAAATATATATATATATATATATATATATATATATATATATATATATATAAAATATAGGGAAGGTGGGGCAAAATCGGGTACCATAACAGTTTGTTAGTCATGCTGTGAAATGGGAAAACAAATTTTGAACACTGTTTTTAATGTAAAATGAATCCTTGGCTATAATAAAACATTCTTTTCAAAAAAATATATATATAATTGTTTATATAAAAAAATAGCTTTTTTCACACGTATGCAAAAATCCGGTTTTACTTCGCTGGTTGGGTTAAACCTGGTATCCATTTAAAAGTATTGGAAAACTCATTTTGGTCAAAAATGTCTTTCTTTAATATAGTAAAAAATACATTTTTAATATTTTTAACAAAAAGAAATTGCACATGTGTTCGTCCATGTGTAAAAAAATAAATCGGTGGCAAATTTTCTACGTTGTATAGGCCTGCTTACTTTACTCTGTACGTTTTAAAGTTCTTTTAGCTTCAAAAATCACAGATGAATTTGTCATCATATTCTTCTGCATTATATGTTTCGTGGGCCTATCCGTGGCATTTCAAACATCGTATTTGGATTTAGAGTTTGAGTAAAGTTCATAGCAAAACATACAGGTTTAATTATCCTCTTCTTCTGATGATGTGTTAACAATCTTTTTTTGCTTTCTTCTTTTCTTTTTAAAGAATCTTCTTCTTTCTTCGTCTTGCAGTTTGTTTGGCTTATTTCTGCTTAATATCTGTTTCGATCTGTAATTTATAGGGAGAAGAAATCAAAAGTTTTTCCCTTTCTTTTTCTCAATTCTGAAGCCTTCCTTAGAAGGGGATAATAACATTTTAGGCAAAATTGGAAATTCAGATTGCTGGACTACATAGTCTGAAGATGTCAAATAGATAATTTTACTAATATATTCTGTAGATGTAACATTTTGAATCAGTGATGACGTCTGTGATTGTGATGTTAACTGCTGCATCTGGAAGCAGCTCGACGTGAAAGACGCTGGATAGTGTCAACTTGTTGATGTTCGGAAGGTTGAGCTCCAATATCCTGTGATGTATCAGAAATTTTTATTTCTGCCGCTATGCCAACCTGTGGCTGGATAGACCTACGTGTGTTATCATGACTTTCATGGGTTTCTCTGTGCCTTCCGAAGGAGCAAAAAGATGGTCTGAAAAAATATCATTGTTGTAGGGGAAAATCCCTGTTTTCTCGAACCTTCTGATTGCAATATTTACAATTGCTGCTCTCGAAAATGTAGCTTTAAATAATTTTTCAATTTGCTAAGTTGTTACAGATCACGCAGTGTTGGAAAATAACCACTTCCTCACCTCTTGACCTTAGTATGAGCTTAGAGGTGCATGAATGATGCATCAAGGGGCTGAAATCGATGCGTTGCGTAAAAAAAAGAAGTTTAAATAAATGCATTGCTTTCTCTTACTAGATTAACTGGATTCTTTTAGTGTGAGTTGAATACCTATTAAGGATTTAAAGAACAGGCTTTTCAGGACAAGGATTGGAAAAAATCTATACATTTTTTAACCAAATAAAATAAAGGCCTCTTTCGTAATCCACACTGTAAAAAAAAATACTGCCAGTTTTCGGGTAGGAATCGGAAAAATAGTTGCTCTTATCGTATCGGAATAATTTCCGACCCATCTCGGAATAAAATCCGTAAAAATAAGGAAATAGTCAGTAAAAGGGTATTTTACGGATTTTATTCCGATTTTACGGATTTTATTCCGAGCTGGGTTGGAAACTATTCCGGTACGATGAGGGCAACTATTTTTCCAATTCCTACTGGAAAACTGGCATTATTATTATTTTTTTTTAGAGTGCATCCACTCCTATTATATACAGCAAAAGAGTCTGGGAAAGCATCATCCACCAAGAGAAGGTTTTTTCCTGCCTGTTTAATATTTGAGAAAAAAATCTTGTTATATATTAGGTAGTCTAGTTATATAGGATTGAGATTTTAATGATTATTTGTCAATTTGGGCAGATTATTTTATTTAGAGAAACAAGTCACGAAATATATTTGCATTTTAAGTAGACCTATAACGCAAGTTATTACACCCCAGATTAGAAAGTTATTTATTAAAATGCAATAAGCATAATATAAAATTATGCCTTAATCAGTGCCATTATTTTGTTCAATAATAATTGCAAGCTATTTAATTTCATAAATGTAAGTTAAAAATTAGACCCACTTTTTAATATAAAACAAAATTAAAATTAAAGTTTTCATTATAACTAGAAAGATTTAGAATTATAACTTAACAGCATTAAGAATACAATTTAAAGTTCCATGCTAATTTATTAACTATACTAAAAAACCATTCTATGAGTGCCGGACAAAACCCCGGGTATTCCCAGTTTTGACCCAATCTTAAGTACCTGGTTTTACCTCAACATGACACAGTTTAAAACATGGCGTCACTACTCTTAATCCTATAGCAAAAGATCAGTAAAAATGTTTAAATATTATCAGGAAAGGAAAGAATTAGATATGTTCAGTAATATTTAATATGCTGAAAAAAGTGGTTATACGCGTAAAATCTAGAATCAAATAAAACAATTTTTTAAGAGTAATTGAAACTAAATCGTTCACACGAACGAGAACCGCACACAGTAACGTTCCAATCGGCTATACATGCCATAATGGTTACCGACAAGTAATTTCTCGTGTTGGCTGATAGACAGAAGTACAAATGAAGGAGGGGTCTGCGCTACCCGGTTTTACTCGCCTACCCTGTTTTGTACAACTCATCCACACACACACACACACACACACATATATATATATATATATACATACACAAAATACAAATATTTTTAAACAAGAAAGTAAAACAATCAAACTTCAACGATAGATTATAATTTTCCAACAGATTCAGAATTATGTAAAAAAAAAAAATCAACGTTTAATAAGGTTAAATATGATGGTTAAGTAAGCAAATTACAAAACACGTAACACATTTCAAAATTAAAGTTCAGCAATTATTATCAGTCATCTGAAAAATATCAGAATTCCTTTTTTGCAACGCTATATATGATCTATAGATTTGAATATATACTGAATAGTATGCTAAACATTAGTTCAGTTAAGAAACGCATTTGCACAGTTTAAAATTCCCCTTCAACATATTTCGTCAATAAACGGAAATGAATACATCTTTTTTGCAGCCCTGTATATGATTTACAGATTTTATACATACGAAGTAACTAAATTAGTTAAATAATAAAATAAAAAAAAAAAAAAAAAAAACTCGTACCACAACAGATAACGAACTACCAGCAATTGTTTATTTATACAGATAAGCGAATCTTTTTGTGTCCCCCCATAAATAAACGATGGATGCTATGCTCATCATGTTCTATAGTAAGCATCTTTTTGTACACCTCCGTGATGTGTATCAATTTCTATATGTTTGAAATAGTGTAATATCATTCCAATATACTACAAATGATTTTTCCCTATAGACCATTGAAATAGACCATAGAAAATTTGTGATTTTAATGATTTTTTTTTTTTTAATCAGTTGATTAAAATCATGATTTTAATCGTTGATAATAATTGTTAACACCCGTTTACAGTCAAATGCAAGCATGAGTTTTTGTTAATCTCGATTGATTGATAATTTTTTTCCTTCAACCAACTGACGCTTTTGCAATATTTTTCCACATTTGATTTAAGAATTTCACAATATTTTGATTCTACCCAACAATTGGAGAATTTTGCAGCTTTTTCTTACAAACTTCCTTGGCAGTTATCCAAAGTTTTCAGCATAATAAAATATAAAATTATAACTAAAAATTAAATAAACAGCACATAAAGAAAAACTATGAAATTATTAATTTAGATATTTTATTTCCAATATTTCGATTGACTGAGGTTTAATGCAGTTTTATTTATTTATTTTTTAAAATAAATAAAATTGTGTGATTTGTGTTTGGTTGCGGTTTTCTCTGGGATGGGAAATTTTAAGTTTACCTGTGACCCCGTGAGAGAGGGTGAAAAAGTTACTGTTCCTGCTGACCACTAAAATTTTCAAATTAGTGGTCCAAATGAATTTTTGGTGTTCTCGGACCAGCGGACCACCAATGATTTCGAACACTGATTGATTTTTCAAATGCTGAAGATTTCCTTGTAAAAGATATTTAAATTGATATACTGTTTAATTTTTTTATTATTTTCCTTGTGTGAAATTTGATTATTGTTATGTCTGCATAAGAAACAATTTTATGTCTTAAAATATTTACTCTTCTATTTAAAACAGGTGGAGAAATTAACCTGATGCGTGGACCTATTCCATTTTACCTGACTTGAAATTCTGATTCAGAACATACTAAGCTTCAAGAATTCTTTATATTTGATGACCTGAATGGTCAGAGAGGGTGCAGCACCCTCCTAAAACTGTGAGAGAAACTTTATGTAAAATGATATTATATTACAGTAAATATTAGTCTGACATACTATACATATAATTTAATGATTATATAATTTGTATTTTCAATAAATGGAGCGGCATACCGCAAACCAGCTTTAAATGTGTTGCTATTTAATTGTGTCTGTAATCATTTCTTTTTTCAGCTATTGCAAGGCTGCTGTTGGTGAATACTTTTCTTTTCTACGAGCATTGTTATAAAATAAATAAATCTTCGTCATAGATTACCATTTTGGAATACTGAAAAAATACATATATAAGTAACAATAATTAGTCGCTTGGTGGCGACACTGCTGTTATTAAATTAGCCCTTCAAAGTAAGTATTTAATATACTATAGAAATACATTGTGTATTTAAAAAAAGCTTTAAAGTTTAAAGTAATACTTTTGTATTAGCTGATATTCGAGGTTAAATGGATTCTGCTACTTATAGCTGCCTTTTTGATGCTGATTATTTCATTGTTGACGCATATACTTTGATTATGTATCAGTTATGTTTGTGCTTTATTTATTCAAAAGTGTTATATTCATTATCGAATGTTAAACAGAAACAAATGCTGAACTTTTTTTGTTGTTGTTTTATATTCAAATGAATTAATTTTGCATAATTGAGCTGTGTTGCAATATAAATTTTAATTTTTTTTGTGTGTGTGTGTGAAAAGGTAAAAATTTGAAAACTGTACAATATAAAAATTTCAGCATCTATAGATTCACAACAATTAAAGAAAAAAAAACAGATCATGGAAGTACGGTGCATAGGCACTAAGTGCATAATGGAAAAAACCTTTTCAAACTCGTGCAAAAATTAATATTGGTTGAAGATATTCATTCAGCCATTGTTTAAAATAAAATAATAATAAAAACAGGTATGTATTTAAATGTAAGAAAATTATTTTTTTTTAAATATTTTCTTTGTGAATAAGCAAACACTAAATGGACTATAAGTGTAACCGAGTGCGGAGAAATATTCCAAAATGTACAAGGACAGAATGGTAATATTTGTGGGGGAAAAAAAAGCAATTATTTTGTGAAATAGATCAAACTGGTTTACATTTATTTTTTAAATATATTTCAAAGACAATAGAATCAATAATTAAAACTTTAATAATTTTCAGTTTAATGAAAAAAAAAAGTTTTCTACTGCAAGATAATCTCGCAAAATCTGAAATTTTGTTTTTTATTACACCATAATGATAAATCGAAAACCAAAGTGAGGAGGAAAAAGAAAGCTACAATCCAGTGTAACCTTTCCCCATAAAGATGAGAGAAAATCCTGAATCGTGGTTCAAACTTTTAGCAAAAAATTGGAATGGAGAAAACCTTGAATTTTGATTTAACCTTTCACCAGAAAATTTTATTTAAAAAAACTCTGAATCATGGTTAAACCTTTTACCAGAAAATTGGATTTAAAAATAATCCTGATTCGTGGTTCAACTTTTTCCCAGAAAATTGTATTAAAAAAAACTAAATTATGGTTCAAACTTACACCAGAAAATTGGATTAAAAGAAAAAACCACTGATTTATGGTTCAACTTTTCACCAGAAAATTGGATTAAAAAAAATCCTGAATCATGGTTTAATATTTCACTAATATAATGGTATTTGTGAAAGCACCAATAAACTGGTGAAACTTATCACCAATATCTTGGTTGCAGCTAAATTTCAGCGACTTTTCACCATTTTCTTGGTGAAACATCACACTTTATTTTTTAGTGTATCGGTAATATATATATTTTTTTAATTTAGGCATACTTTATAAACTCAGTAATGATACTTTACTTTCATTATTGTTTCTATTCGCTTTTTTAATTTAACAAAAAACCGTAAGATCTGCTTCTACTTATCTGCTCATTTACTGCTGTTGTTATAATGTTCATTGAATATCGATATGATTTTGTACCTATTTGAACATCTACAGTGAAGCTTCATTCAGTTTTCTAATGCCATAACATATAAATATTTCTGTCAATTGCTGTGGTATTGCTCAAAAACACGTCAGGCGATATTACTTATTTTGCATCGAAGTATTTTGATTGAGGAAAATTCCACTCTAAATATCTAAAACTGTAAAAATTCAACTCCATATTGAAAGAATACCATAACAATAACTCTAAATAATATAAGTATTAGCATACAAAAACAATTACGTAAAATATTTTCGTAATACTGCTGAAAAACCGTTAGTGATCTACTGCAAAATTTTTTACAGTTACAAATACCTTTTGATGAGTGTAATTTTAGACAGAACAGAAAGAAATCATTAGCAACTGTACTGCAATATCTCTTGCACGGTTACAAAAAACTTTATGGCGAGAATACAAATACTCTTTTAGATACAATACTAAAAAATCATTGGTAATTTTCCTGAAGGTACTTTAATAAAATTACCGAAAATTTTTTGCAAAAGTATATGCAAAGTTTTGGGTGGAATACTAAAACAATTCATAGTAAATGTACTATGAAATCCTTCGCAAATTTAGAAAAAAATTCTTAGTCAATGTACTAAAAATTCCTTTGTAAGTGTACTAAAAAATCATTAGAAAATTCACAAAGTATTGTTTAGGAAACTACCTAAAAAATCGTTAGTACCTTTACTAAATAATCCTATGTAAATTTACGAAAAATTCTTTAGTAAACTCGCTAAAAAATCGTTAGTAAGTTTACTGAACAATATTTAGTAAACTTACAAGGAATTCTTTGGAAAACTCTCTAAAAAATCTTTAGTACGTTTACTAAACTATCCTTGGAAAATTTACCACAAATTCTTTAGTAAACTCCCTAAAAAATCGCTAGTAAGTTTACTAAGAAATATTTAGTAATTCACAAAAACTAATTAGAGAAACTCCCTTGAAAAACCGTTAGTAAATTTACAGAACAATATTTAGTAAATTTACAAAAAAGTTTTTGGAAAACTCCCTAAAAAATTGGTAGTACGTTTACAACATATTCGTTGGTAAATTTACTAAAACTTATTTAGTAAACTCCCTAAATAAGCATTAGTAAGTTCACTAAACAATATTTAGTAAATTTACAAAAGTTTTATTGGGAAACTCCCTAAAAAATCACTAGTACGTTTACTAAACAATATTTAGTAACAGTTACTGAAGAAACTTTTGTAATTTTACATGATTATCTTTTGTTGTGGTTACATAAAATGTTCTAGGAATCCCAGTTTCCAACAAAATTCTTAGTAACCTTACACTTTTTTTTTTTACAGTGTACAACATACCCAGAATTTGACTCAGTTTACTTAAATAATCATAAAACGAGTAATATTCCACTTCCCTATATACATGTTTTATTTATTAATGTTTTCCGGATCTAAAAATTAACTTCAATTTTCACTCCTTTCGTCACCATCTACGTGAATTTTGAAAATTAGACGCCAACAACAATTGTATTTCTTATATTCCTCAGACGAAGACTATGTTTTTTATAGTTGAAAGTACTATGGTATTAAAATAATTTTACATCTTTTTAGTATTCTGTCATCTTTTAAGTAGTTTTGCACATAGTGTAAGTTTAAGTTACACGTACAATTTCGTTTTCAGTGTTAGAAACAAATACAAAACTGCTATTGCTATATACATGAGATCACTAGATATAGATACTAAAGCTTCCTTTAGCTCTCAAAACGGTATTTTAGGAAGAATAAGCAAACATGACACATGTTCAAGGAATCATAAATACTGTGAATTCTTAAGTGTAAGAAACTGACTTTAGATGTAATTTCATCGACTGTTAAACGTCTGTTGGTATGGGGGTATTTGTCGAATGCGCAAATCTTCACTGTTGAAGAAAAATGGCTACTATTATAAGGGTCACCTTTAAAGGTTATTCGAATTTTACGGTAATGTTTGGAGGTTTTCAAATAGGTTTTTAATTTTAGAGGGGATTATCCTCCTTTAGTGAAAATTTTAGAGGATTTTTTTTCTCTCTTTTTCATTTTTTTTTTTAATTCGGGTTCTCAACTATTGCAAAATTTGTTTAGCATAATTACAGTCACATATTTATTTATAGTAATCATTACATTGCTATTAAATTTCAGGTAACAAGTCACGAGAAGAGAAAAGCATTGGAACAAATTCATTAAAATAGGGGATCTCTGCTATTATCCCAGATTATCATCATGTCAGCTTATTCAAGAAAAAAAAATTAAAAGGGTTGAGGAATATTCTCACGCAGCATTTTAAATCGTGCGTTATTTTCCTATTTTGGGTGTGACTTCCGCAATCTCGCATGCTTATTTCAAACTCTGGCTTATGCCACTCATGCATTTTTCGTTTTTTCATAGCTTTGTTGAACATATCTAAAGTCAGAAAATATTTTTTGTAACAAAATACAAAGTTAAATATGTAATCGCTGCATCCTTCATATGGTACCTAACCAACAACTACAATTTTTGCAGCAGCAATCTCCCCGACGTGCTCTGTACATCAAATCAGGACACTTTTTTCAAATATACCGAGAGTTTGTACGCTGCAAGGATTTTCAAGAATTTTTTTATCAGAATTTAATAAATAAAAATTCTATCTTCAGATATAACGACCAATGCTCTACGAAATTTCTGGTACTAAAACACTTAAAATCTCTTGAATCCCCTGATGCGTACCAATCTTGATACCATTTTGCTTCGTGACAATGCTCAATATTGCTCATGTTACCTTAAAATGCAATCTACAAGTGCAAGGATGACCAAAATTTTGGTACAAAACATTTGCACAAAATTTACAGGTGCGTTTTATATGGCAGATATAAAAATGAAGAAAAGGTGAGCTTAAGATATAATGATCACTATCGGATAATGTAGAAAAGCTTGTCGTATTCTGCATTACTTATATTCTCTGACACGTCATCGATTTTTGTTTCATTTTAATAAAGAGTGTCGCTTTGATCAATCCGTATATAATAATCTTCAATTCTTTTCGGATATGCCACATTTTCAAAGTACTTTTGCGTTACTTTTGACTTTATTTCATTCCATATCAGTACTGCCCATCACTCTACATATTATTTCTATAGCCGTTTGACGCAGTGATCCTCCCTTAGTGAATGTTCCTTTTCTCTTCTAACATTCACATATTTCCCTACCGTTTCTAAAATTCGTTTGAATAGTTTGTTTACAAAAACATACTAAGTTTGATTTAATGATATTCATACAGTAGGAACAACCAGGGAAGCATTCCAAAGTCCTCGAGCGAATGTACACAGGTCGGCATGCAATATTGTGCATTCCCGCTTAGAATTTGCTATTTTTATTTATATATGTCCGTACTACTTATTATGATTTAATGTTCGTTATTATATGTTCGCTCTAGATATGTCATAAAATTTTCTTTTCAAAGAAAGGAATGCACGTAATACGACGAAAATACCTGATTTTTTTTTTATGTCAAACTAAAAGTGCTCGTTATACACCGAAATATACAGTATTTTAAATCATTGCGTCTTTTAAAATAAATTTTATTCAAAAAAATTAGTAACAAGAAACATTCGTAGGAGTACCAAAAGAACCTTCAAATGCTGCCATAGCGCCACGTGGCATCGCACACTGCAAATAGATGTGTCCTAAATTCAGACACATATGTGACTAAAAAATAATTTCAGACTTTAAGTGTCTTAATATGAGAATTAAGACATTATAGATTTCTTAATTTGAGACACATTGATGTCATCTATGATCATAGTATAAGCGAACTGAGAAGAATGTCGAAAAAATCAGCAAACGTCTTAATTTAAGACACTTCCTTTTTTTAAATATCTTAATTTAAGACACTTTGTTTCTTCCGTTACGTAATAACCACCAGGGTCACATCTCAGTTGCGCATATGGTTTAGATTTCTTTTGTTTGAACTTGACATTGCTTGTAATTAAAACTGAACGCTTTTAAGTACTAATTAAGACACAGCTTGACTAAACTTCATTATTACACTGCATTGCGCAGAAAATAGACTTCAATTAATAAAAAGGACTAAAACTAATTCTAAATAAATGATAATTTAGAAAGTATTTTGAAGCTTTTATCCTCATCTCATTCGCTCATTTCAGTATTCATTTGAAGTTTTTAATATTTCAGAAACCGTTTTTAGTACGCATTTATATCTTAAAATTAACGACCATGTCAAATTCCAAGCTTCTTGTTTAACGGTGTACCACCTCTCTGGTTGTAGTGATAATCTGTCTAAAATAAAATGCCTATTTTGAAAAGAAGGCTGTCATCATTAATTTGCGAAAATTAATTATGAAATCGGTTTGGTATTTCCTAATATTCCAAAGAAAGCGTAATTTAGAAAGTTTTTAATTGCTTTTTTAGAGCGTTTGTAGTTCCTACCAACCCCCAGGCGGTAGTGGCACTCACATAAATTATAGCCCGTGTAGGATCAAAGACTGTCACCATTGATTCGTAACCATTACTTTTATAATCGATTTATTATTTCACTGAGATTGCATAAAAATCGTAATTTAGGACATTTTTAGAACGCTTTGCGACCCTCCCTTCACTTCACCCCTTTAAGATTTCGAATTAATTTTCGACTGTTCTTAGAGGGCATTTATGTTTTATAAGTAACCATCATGCATTATTTCAACTTTCTTGCCTCTTAAGTATCATAGAAATCGTAATTTAGAACGTTTTTTGCTCCTGCAACCCTCTGGTGGTAGTCGCACCGACATAAAATATAGCTTATTTTTGAGCAAGTTCTATCACCAACAATTTGCAACCATTATTTTTTAAATCGGTTTGGTATTTCGTAAGATTGGGTAAAAATCCTAATTTAGAACGTTTTTCGCGCTTTTCCATCCCTTTTAAATATAGAATTCTTTAGAAACTGTTCTTAGAGATCATTTAGATCTTTTAAGTAAGTACCATGCCTAATTTCATGTTGCTAGCCACTAGCACTGGTATCACAGAAATTGCAGTTTTGAAAGTTTTTTTATCCTGCAACCCCCAAGTTGTAGCGAAACCGACATGTAGCGTATGTTGGAGCAATGGCTATTACCACCAATTTCCAATCATTACTTCGAAATAGGTTTGATACTTCCTGAAATTGCGTAGAAATAGCCATTTACAACGTTTTTTAGAACGCTTGTCGCGCATTTTCGCATCTTTTAAATTTCGAATTTTTTAAGAAATGTTCTTAGATATAATTTATACCTAATACGTAACTATCATGGAAAATTTAATGTATCTAGGTCCTTCAGTAACAGAAAAATCGTAATTTTAGAACGTTTTTGGAGTAGCGACACCGATGTAAAATATAGCCTATCTTGGAGCAAGGGCTGTCATCATCAATTTCCAACCATTACTTTTGAAATCAGTTTGATACTTCTTGAGATTGCGTAGAAATCACAATTTAGAACGTTTTTAGAACGCTTTTCGCTCATTTTCACTCTTTTTAATTTCGAGTTTTTTAGGAAACGTTTTTAGAGATAACTTATATAAGTTACTATCATGCCGAATTTCATGTTTCTAGGCCCTTCAGTATCATAAAAAACGCAATTTGCTCCTGCAACCCCAAAGTGGTAGTAACACAGACATAAAATAGGGTCTATGTTATAGCAAATGTTGTCACCCTCAATTCCCAACCATTACTTTTGAAATTGATTTAATACTTCCTGAGAATGCGTAGAAATCGCCATTTAGAACGTTTTTAGAACATTTTTCGCGCAATATAACCGCTTTTAAATTTCGAATTTCTTAAGAAATGTTCTTAGAGATCATTTATATGTAATAGGTAACTACCATGCCAAATTTCATGTCTCTAGGCCCTTCAGTAACTCAAAAAATCGCATTTTTAGAACATTTTTTGCTCCTGCACCCCTTTTGGGGTAGTAGCGCCGACATACAGTCGAACCCGGTTAAGACGCGTTTGAAGGGAGTAGACAAAAGTCGCGTATTAAGCGGGATCGCGTATTAAAAGTGATTTTGTATAATGTTGCAGTAACTGGGCTTATTTACGCACCTTATCGTCTAAATGAACTCTTGAACTTTCATTTATATGTTTACGATCGAAAATTGTGTCTTTTACGTATATTTAGATTAAAATTTAATTGCATTTAACTTTAACTCATCTTTCTCCTCTTTATAAGGACTGGCCGGAATAACAACTGAAAATAAATGTGGATTCAAACATGGCTTTAATCTCTGAAGTATAATCCAGTTGTTAAAATCCTATTTAGTACTTGTAATAATGAATACCTTTGTAATATATAATTCTTTTTAATATAAGAAAAAAATATTCTTATTAAGAATTGTGTAAAAAATATCGTTAACCCAGCAAAAAGTTTAAAGAAAACATAAAATAATTATATAGCCGGAGACGTATTTGGTTAGTCTTTACGAGTTTCATGTATTTTCCCCTATAACATGCATTATAAAACATAGTAGTGATATAATGTACATTTAAAACCTCACTAACAACATGTATAGGTATAATTTACCTCTAATCATTATAATTTTTATGACGTATCTGAGTTTCCTGAATTCGTCTATCTCTCTCTACTACAGTGTAAACATAAACGAAGCCAGAGACAAAGAATTTCTGGAAGCTGGATCAAAGAAGAATAGCAGTCTTGCTAGTTTAGTAAGTTTTTTTTTCTTTATTCAACTGTCTACCCCTATTCACGATCAGTATTGTTCGCCTTAATTAAGCTGTTATCAAATGAAGTAAACATAACTATTCGGAAACAGTGTTTTTAATCTGAAAAAAAAAAAACTAGAGAAAAGACAAGGAATTCGCATCTTGATTAATGAATTCGCGTCTTAAGCGTGATTTTTGTTTCAAAGGATCGAGAATTTATCGCGCATTAAGCGGGATCGCGTAATAACCGTTCGTGTATTAAACGTGATGTTTTTACATTATTCTTATGGGCGAAGTTCAAGGGACCGAAAGACATCCGCGTATTAAGCGGGATCGCGTATTAACCGTGAGCGTCTTAACCGGGTACGACTGTAAATATAGCCTATGTTGGAGCAAAGGCGGTTACCATCATTTTGACGCCATTATTAATGAAATCGGTTCTGTACTTTTTGAGATGGCGTAAAAATCGACACGTTTATTAGAACGCTTTTCGCGCATTTTCCCCCCTTTTAAATTTCGAATGTTTTAGGAAATGCTCTTAGAGATCATTTATTTCTTATAAGTAACTACATGCCAAATTTCATGTTTCTAGGCCCTTCAATAGCACAAAAATAGCATTTAGAACGTTTTTTGATCCTTCACCCCTTTGGGTTTGCGGCATGGACATACGATATAGCCTATGTTCGAATGGGGATCCACATAATCATTTTGATAACATTACTTTTGTAATCGGTTCGCTAGTTCCAGAAATTACCTCGAACAAACAAACAAACAAATAATTTTTATTTCTTTACTAGCAAACACCGCGGCTTTGCTCGCGTAATATTTGAAATATGCCAAGTGATATTTATATGTCTAATCGTTATTAAAAGAAATTATACTTTTAGGAATAATTCAAAAATTTCTATTTAAAACATAGTTTGACTAAACTTCATTATTACACTGCATTAGGCAAAAATAAGATTTAAATTAATAAAAAGAAATAAAGCTAAATAAATGATAATTTAGAAAATATTTTGAAACTTTTATGCTCAATTAATACGCTTATTTCAGAATTCATTTGAAGTTTTGAATTTTTTAGAAACCATCTTCTTACGTCTTAAAATTAACCATCATGTCAAATTCAAAGTCTTACCAGCTCTCTCAACATAAAATTTGGAATGGTAGTTACTTATAAGATATCAAAGATCTCTAAGAACATTTCCTAAAAAAAAAATCGAAATTTAAAAGGGGTAAAAATGTGCGAAAAGCGTTGAAAAACATTCTAAATTGCGATTTCTATGCAACCTCAGGAAGTACTGAACCGATTTCAAATATAACGGTGTAAAATGTTTGTGAGAGCTCTTGCTCCACGATAGGCAAATTTTATGTCTGTTTCCACTATTGAAATAGGATTCCTATGTTGAAATAGGAAATGTCACCATTAATTTGCCAACATTAATTTTGAAATTGGTTTATTTCCTAATATTCCACAGAAACGTAATTTAGAAAGCTTTTAAAGGCCTTTTTTAGAGCGATTATTGTTCCTGTGAACTCCAGGTGGTAGAATTATCCGCATAAAATATAGCCTGTGCAGGATAGGAGACTGTTACCATTGATTCGTAATTATTACTTTTATAATCGGTTTATAGTCCCTAAAATTGCATAGAAATCGTAATTTAGGACTTTTTGTAGAACGCTTTTGGAACCTAACCTTCGCTTCACCTCTTTTTAATTCGAATTTATTTTTGACAGTCCTTCGAGGGCATTTATATTTTATAAGTAATTACCATGCCATATTTAAAGTTTCTAGGCTCTTCAGTATCACAGAAATCGCAATTTAGAAAGTTTTTTGCTCCTGCAACCCTCAGGTGGTAGTAGCACATACATAAAATATAGCTTATGTTTGAGCAGGTTCTATCACCAACAATTTGACACCATTATTTTTTTAATCGGTTTGGTATTCGATAAGATTGCATAAAAATTGTAATTTAGAACGTTTTTAGAACGCTTTTCGCTCACTTCATCCTTTTAAATTTGGAATTTACTTTCGACTGTTCGTAGAAAGCAGTTGCATCTTGTAAGTAAATACGATGCCATATTTCAAAATGTTAGACCCCTCAGTTGTGCAAATAAACGCAAATTAGAGCATGTTTTGCTCTTGCACCCCCAGATGGTGGTGGCAGCAACATAAAATATAGCCTATGTTGTAGCAGGGCCTATCACCATCAATTTGCAACCATTACTTTTGAAATAGGTTTGGTATTTCCTGAGATTGAGTAGAAATCGCAATTTAGAACGCTTTCCGCGCATTTACACCCCTTTTAAATTTCCAATTTTTTCAAAACTGTTCTTAAAGATCATTTACATCTAATAAATATGTACCTTGCCTAATTTCAAGTTGCTACCCCCTACTGATCACAAAAATCGCAATTTAGAACGTTTTTTGCTCCTGCAACCTCCAGGTGATAGTGGCACCGACATGAAATAGCGTCCATGCTAGAGTAGAGGCTGTCAACGTCAATTTTCCTACCATTACTTTTGAAATCAGTTTGATTCTTCCTGAGATTGCTCACAAATCGGCATTTAGAACATCTTTAGAACGCTTTTTATACGATAGATTATTTATATGTAATAAATATATACCCTGCAAAATTTCATGAATCTAGGTCCTTCCATAATTCAAAAATCGCATTTTTAGACCGTTTTTAGTTCCTGCATCTCCTCTGGGGTAGTGGAAACAGACATAAAATATAGCCTATCGTGGAGCAAGAGCTCTCACAAACATTTTACACCGTTATATTTGAAATCGGTTCAGTACTTCCTGAGGTTGCATAGAAATCGCAATTTAGAATGTTTTTCAACGCTTTTCGCGCATTTTTACCCCTTTTAAATTTCGATATTTTTTTAGGAAATGTTCTTAGAGATCTTTGATATCTTATAAGTAACTACCATTCCAAATTTCATTATTCTAGGCCCTTCCATAACACAAAACCGCAATTTAGAACGTTTTCTTTTTCTCCTGCAATCCCAAGGTGGTAGTGATAGAATTATAAAACAGAGCCATGTTAGAGCAAGGTCTGTCACCATCAGTTTGCAACTATTACTTTTGAAATGGTTTTGATACTTCCCAAAATTGAGTAGAAATCACCATTTAGAATGTTTTTTAGAACCCTCTTCACGTATTATCACCCCTTTTAAATTTCGATTTTTTTAAGAACAGTTCTTGGAAATCCTTTATATCTAATAAGGAACTAATATTTCAAATTTCATATTTCTAGGCCCTTCAGTAACGCAAAAAATGCATTTTTAGAACGCTTTTTGCTCCTGCACCTCCTTTGTTGTGGTGGCACAGATATCAAATATAGCCTATCTTGGAGTAAGGGTTGTCACCATCATTTTGACACCATTATTTTTTTAAATCGCTTTGGTATTTGCTGAGATTGTGCAGAAACCACCATTTAGAACATTTTAGAACGCTTTTCGTGCATTTTCACCCCTTTTAAATTTCGAATTGTTCAGAAAATGTTCTTAGATATCATTTATATCTTATAAGTAACTACCATTTCAGATTTCATGATTCTCGGCCCTTCCATAAAACAAAAATTGCAAAATTTTAGAAAATTTATTGCTCCTGCACCCCCTTCGGGTTAGTGGCACCGACATAAAATATAGACTATGTTCTAAGTTGGACTAACACCATCATTTAGATACCATTACTTTTGAAATCGGTTCGGTAACTCCAGAGATTATCTCTAACAAACAAACAATCTTTACTTCTTTATAATATTAGTATAGATAATATTAGTATCGATTAAACACATACATACGACTTGTGTGAGTGACGCCAAATGCGAGCTTATAATAAGGCGTCACATAATAACGACGGGAAAAAAACACTTGATGATTACATCCGGGAAATCTACAAAGAGTGCGCAACAGAGACAGTATTACTTTTCATTGCTTTTCATCAATAATATAATGTTATTCATCACGTCAAAATTTGGTAAACAAGAACTAGCCCTAGACCTAGAAAACAGTCCTGCGGGCTACATTTTCAGAATGAAAACTTTTCATTATTTTAACTTAGCTAGCAGAATATATGAAAGGGATTTCTTTTAAAAAGATGTAAGTATTTTGTCTCTTATTCACTATGACAGTTTTTTTTAATTTCAAGTCGAGGAATTTTCCATACTGATTCAACAGAATTTCAAGTACGTGTTGTTGATATTTTTTTTATAGTACTACATAAAATTGCATGAAATGTAATTTCGATTTGAGTATGTTTGCCAAAAAAAAAATGCTAATTCTAGAAATATATATTCTTACATTCATGCAATTATGCATGTTGATCTAACTGTAAAGATCCTACCAAAGATATACATTTGTATTTGATTTGCAATCAATTTTAATATTGATTTTTAATTATTTTTAGCAAAAAAATAAATTTTAAATTTAAAAAGCTAGAATTTTATACCTTTACTTTCATAGCTAGATTTTGCACTTAAAACTGCAGTTTGTAAACTTTTATTTATAATCACTTACATGACATATAGAAAAAATGACAATTAGATGTTAAGATGTATGTTTAAGACAAAAGAAGTTCAGAAATTAGAAGTAATTTTTTTTTTAATGTTAATAAAATATATTTATTTATTAATTTATATATTTATTCATTTATTATTAAATAAATAGCTTTTTGTGATCCTCATCAGATGTTTTAAAAATATTGTCCATGTGGCAATATAGGGGAGCTAGAGGATGTATGGGACAAGGGATGGATGGGACATTCTCAATATTTCAGGCAATATACATTTATTTTAAATTGCTTCCTAACCCCATGTACCTCTATCACAGCGTGCTTCAGAACTAAAAGTAGGACCACATTGCTGATTTCATTTTCCTTCAAAGTTGCATTTTCTGAAATCTCTGCTTAAAAGTAAGTTTTTTTTTTACATTTGAAGATGTGAAATATCTTGTACAATATAAAAAATTAAGCTATGTTGTAGTTATTTATTTTAAGGTTCAATATCAATAATTAAAATGAATGAATAGTAACCATTGTGACAAAATAATTTTTGAGGTAAAATGGCTGAGAAGGGATATTATGCATCATGGGGATGATTGGGACATTTCAAATGGGGATGAATGGGACATTCTCACTCCTCCCTAGAGATGTTGAAAATTTTATTTATTAATTAAATAGTATTATATAGGATGATAAATCAATAATTTACGTCAATTAATAGTATTAAATAGTATTATATGAGTTATTATTGTTTAAAATTTCCGAGTGTTACTTATTGTATTGTAATAATTATTAATGGATTATCAAGAAATTGGTACTAAAACTTAATCAAAATAGATAAAATTGATAAAAATAGTATATGTGTATTGATCAAATGGGGGAAATTATATTGAATTTTGAAATGTTGCACAAATAAATCCCCACCCCTAACATATTGGGTCAATCGGAAAGTCGGGTCGTGTTGGGAAAATTCAATCATTTAATTATTAGACATTGATTCCGATATCTAATGTCTAATAATTATCGCGCAGAATTTTCCGGTACGAATTGATTTTCCCAACACGACATGACTTTCCGATCGACACAATAATTTCCGTTCTGCATGTTTCTACGATACATTTAATTAATATTAATTAATAAGTTATGATTGAAAATTATTAGCTATGCTATATTTAAAAGACATTTTGAACTTTCATTTCAAATCTAAAATGACTCATAAGTGGAAAAAAATAACAGGTTGATAGAAAAAGTCCGCATTAAAAGTTAAAACTGCAATAAAAGAAGTTATAGAAAAAAAAACATATCGATTCGTGCTGTAAAATCATATATTACAAATATAATTTCCATATAAGGTTATAATTATAAATTTTAATTTGGTAAAATTGAATACAGGGAGGAAAATCTTTGTGTCCCATCCATCCCTATTAGTGTCCCATTCATCCCTGCTGTGGGAATGATTGGGACAGGGAGGAACTTTTTTTTATTTCATAATATTTTTATGAATAAATCCTAATTTAGAATAAATATTGTTCATATATGTTGGCAAATACCTAATGTATGAAATGTGATATATAATATTGATAGTAACTTAAGTAAAAAAATATAAAAAAATATTTTTGTGAAAATGTCCCATTCATCCCCACCTCCCCTACATTTAAAGAAAAATTTAATTTTTAAATGATATGAATTTTCTCTTTCTTTCTTGTATGTGTATGGGGGGTGGGGGGATTTTCTGTGTAATTTTTGTAAAGCTGATATTTTAAATCTCTTTCTACATTTCTCTGTTTATAATAAATATTTATAACTTTTAGAGTAGGATAAGATTAAAAACAATGAATATATTTATCCAAATACCGTAGAGGCAATGCCCGGAATAGTCGACATTCGGGACTGCGGAATTTGTTCGATAATCGGAGGTGTCTGCTTTTGTGAGGTAAAAATAAACAAATATGTATGCTTCTGCATTTTAAAAGTTTTTGCTAAATAGAGCCGCCCGGTACTAGGGAATGTCCATTAACCTCCATAACGAACACCCCCGAATACCGGACATCTCTATTTAGCGAACATAATACAGGGTTGGATTTTTTGCCGAAGAATGATTTGATTGAACCGTGAGCAAACTGGGCAGCGTCCACTCCTCCCTCCCTACGATTTTAAGGCTCTCGAATTATATATGCAATTTTTGCAAAGCTTATATTTTAAATATGTTTCGGCATTGTGTTGATTATAATCGATATTTGAACGTTTAAGATAGAATAAGATTAAAAACTAAATAAATTTTTAAAAAATCTAACGAAAGGTGGACAAATTCCCTTGGAGACCCTAGTGAGTAGTTTTATTGTATTTAGATAAATATTCTTTTTAATCTTATCGTACTCTAGAACTTCAAAATATTGATTAAAATTAGTACATTGTCGAAAAAGATTTAAATCATCAGCTTTATGAAAATTACATACCAACTTTGAAAGCCCCTAAAATCAGACTCTATGGGGGTGGTGGTGCAGGACCATGGCCAAATATTTTTTTAGGATTCAACGTGGTCAAACATGGCTGCGTATAAAACTTTAAAAAAAAAATGGCTGCAATTGAGACGTTTGAAGTGCCTGGAATTCAGATGCAAAAAGTGTCTTAAACAAAATTAAGACATTTTAAAATGTCTGAAAATTGAACACTCCGTTTCAGACACTTAAGTGTCTGAATTTCATACATTTCGATTTACAGTGCATTAGAAATCCATGTGATACTGTGAAACATTCAAACATAAATAGCGCATTATTTATTTAAACTTCTATCTTCTAATGACTTGTACTGTATGTCGCATATTAAATGTTACTAAATTTATTTTTAAAAAAATTAAAATTTTTAATCCTTTCTAAAACGGTATATCTTCTAATTCCAAAATCAGAAATACGAATATTAGTTTTTCGATTTTTACTTTCTCTTATCTTTACAAGAAGAAAGTATTGGATTAATAAAAAATTTCAACTTTCCATTTTCGACAGATATGTGGCATTGTAGAAGATAATGAATGCGATTTGATTGTTTTTAGAAAATGCCTGTTTTGTGTCGGTTTATCTTTGTATTTTTCTGTATGTGACAGAAAATTCGCGGGCACTCTATCTCAAGAACTAATGCACGGAAATTTCTCAAACTTCGGATTCAGATAAATTGGTGCTGATTAGATGACACAGCTATTCTACATTTTATTATTATTGTTGTTCAACTTCATACAAATCTACAAGTAGCAAAGATATATTATTCGTAAGAAATTAAGCACATTCATCCCTAACATGAGTAGGTTTTCCGATTTCTTACTTTTCTTAATTCAACTGTACACAATTTACACATAGCAGTGATAAATACGTCGGAATAACTTATGCATGCGAATCCCTAACATCGGTCTGCTTTCTGATTTCTTTATTTCCTTAACACCTTCAGGGACGATGGGATATATTATATTCCACCACGTGGTGGGGATATCAGATGTGTGGCGGTGTAATATATTATATCCCATTTAATTTTAATCAAGATTTTCACCAGAATCTTTTAATAAGATTTTATTTTTATAATTCTGGTGAAAAAAAAATTGTGAAATTGCATTTCCTTATTTTCAAATAAATTTTTTGAAACTTCCTGTGTGAATTCAACATTACAGAAACACAATTACTGGCCTCTGAAAGGGTAAACCCAGCTCTATATGTTCTACACATAGTAGAGATAACCCATTTGTAATAATTTCTGCACCACCTACCTAAAATCAGTCTGCTTCCGATTTCTTTCTGCAGTTGGGCCAAATTATTTATCTACAATAAAACTTTTCAAAATCTATTTTAATTAACCATTTAAAAACAACATCTCTATGTTTCAAAAGTCAATAATAAATTTTAAGTGCTCAAGAAAAATTAAAACAAACAAGTAAAATGTGCATTGTTCATCCGCTAAACAGCATAGCAGTATCCAGTTATAAAAAGAACGTAAAATTTCTTTTGTTTAAGTTTAAAGAAAAACGATCTAAAATCCATTTAAAGAATGTTTTAGCATCTGTTAAAGTTTTTTCATAGAGCAAATAACAGGCGTCGAATTGCAGGAAGTTATTTTCTATGCATTACCGCGGAAAAGGAGATATTTGCTTATGCACATTTTCTTGGCTTTTTATCTTCTAAACGTACTTTATGCCGCAGTAGTGTAACATTAGGATATGTTTTATCTACTATTGCAGCACATTACGCAAATATTTGCAAATGATATCCATTTAAGAACCATTTACTCTCACATCCTTTTTTTAATTTCGTTCATTCTTTTACTTATTTCTATATCTATTTTTTATGTTATGCATCGGTTTATTGATAGAAATAATATAAAATTCAAGAAATACTTAAGTAAAGGTTTGAATATGTAGTAATCAGTATTTTATTATCCGAAGCATAGTTTTAAATAATGACTTTAGCACAGAATTTCTTAAAAAGTTTCTGCAAGCTAAAAATATTTTCGTTACAAATATGTTACGAAATATTCTCAGAAAACCTTTAACTTTTTTTTCGCATTTACTTTTAACTTTTTATTGTAGAGTGGGGAAAACAAACGATACCCCTCGCTGATAATTATGCCGCAAATCATTGTGTAACTAGTCTGATGTACCAATCCTAAAACTTTCTTCTATCTGATACATGTTAATACAGCAGAACCTCTTTTATCCGAAACTCTCGGTTAATCATTTTTAAGGCTTTTAATTTTTTTTTTTTTTTTTTTTTTTTTGCTATTTGTTTCTTTGTGTGCAAAATCCATTTTGAAAGCTTTTTTTAAAACTATCATATTCCTTGTGTGCGAGCGGTTTTTTCTTAACTACGAGTAGATATAAAAATTTTCGATCCCCTTTCTGTGACTTCCTTTGAATTTAAATTGAGCTTCCGTAACCTGTGGAGTGGAACGAAGAAAACGAATAAATTAGCAATTCTGAAGCTCTTGAATGTTTTGCAAACGGTTTGGCATGGCTAGAGCAGCAGAAAGACTGATACTGGTGAACTAATAATATTAAAAAACACCGTGATAGAGGTTCAAAGCAAAGGGCAATCGAAACTGTGACAAACAAAACATTTTTTTTAAATACTTGTGACATATGTAAAAGGTACTTAATTTCAGAATTAAAATTCAGGTAATTTATTCTTGTTTCTATTTTGCTATTGCTTTATTTTTATTAAGTACTTGCTACCATAACAAGAAATTTTGCATGTATGTCTCCTTGATCTTAAAATTGAAGCTTTCCTGATTATCCGAAAATTTCGATTTTCCGAAAGAGGGTCGGTCCCAATTACTTCGGATAATCGAGGTTCTACCGTGCTACAAAATTCGCCATCACAGTGCCAAAATTAAATGACAACCTATGTACATCATGAGGATTATAAAGGATCTATTTATGTGAAAGTGTAACATATATAAAGCTTGATTAAATTCCGTACATTATTTATTGAGATACAGCTATTGCGGAAGTCGTGAAAAATGCGGCCTAACAGTGGCACTTGTTGGGCGATTTACATAAAAACATAATCAGCATCAAATTATATCACGGTATAACCGAATCTGAAGTTTGGTGAAAATCGGTGCATTACTTCTTGAGACATGGCAATGTCAGAAATAATGAATAATGAATCATAGCAGCGCCAAATATTATGCTATTTATACCAAAACGCAATCAGCACCAATTAATATGAGGGACTAAGTGAATCTGAAGTTTTATGAAAATCTGTGCATTAGTTCTTGAGTTAGAGCTGTTGCGGAAATTGGAAAAATTGCAGCATAGCAGAGCCACCTGTTGGCCGATTTACATCAAAAACTAATCAGCACCAAATTATATCAGGAGTTAACTGAATCTAAAGTTTTATTAAATTCCGTGAATTAGTTCTTGAGATAGAGCGCCCACAAAATTTGTGTCACATACAAACAGACAGACTCAGACAGACATTTCTAAAATATGTTTTTCGAGATCTCTGACCCCTAAAACGTATAAATCCGTCAAACATCGGAATTCGAAAATTTTCACGAATCCAATACTTTCTTCTTGTAAAGATAAAAGAAAGTAAAAGTGACAATGGTATCAACCGATTAGCAATAATATCTACTAATTAATGTTGTGCTTAAATTGTGGTCCGAGTGTCTTCTAAATATTGAAATTCCAACAATCAATTTTTAATATTAACGCCTAGTTTTAAAAACATATTTGCATTTTTCGTTAAATTACACCTTCGAAGAAATATCAAGTGAGATATATTTTGGCCGAATCGTTTAGAAATTATACTGATGTAACATTTTAAACTTCCGATGTTAAATTCATTTTCAATCGTTGAGAAACAGACAGCAATGTAGTAGTTTATAAACATAACTCAAAAACTACTTGACGGAATGAGTCGATATCTTGTATTCGCATATTTAAAGATTCTAGAAATTCATTTCTGTTAAACTTTTCATAAATAACAGTTCATAAATTTTGCGATAATTAATTTTATTATCATAACTCCCAATTCGGTATATGCGCGCACTAGGGTTAAAAGTGGACTGAAGCTGCCATTAACATTCGCAAATAACATTTATGTTTATTATTATTACTATTATTATTGAAACGAGTTTAAATAATTTTCAATGAGCTTAAAATAGTTTCCCTTCAAATACATTTAAAAATAAAAATATATGAATAAATAAATTTTTTACATTCATTAACTTTGTTATCTGTTTTTTTTTTCTTTATTTATGAAATACCTCAAATACTTACATTTCAAAGAATAATGCAAATTTACATTTTTTCGCATTTTTTTTGCTGTTAATGATGAAACTAGAAAACATCTAACTCTCATAAAGTGTCATTATCTCAAAAATAATTCTAGCTAAATTCTTTTTGCAAGCGTGTGCTTCGAATTTCATTTTTCATGGTGACGAAAATTTTCCATGCAGTGGGAAAAAAGTTTTGTTTCCTGGGGAAACTATTTCAAGTAATATTCTTAGAAAGGCATGAAAAATGCGACAGCAATGTGGTCCCTTTTTTAGTTCATTCTTTGGAATAGTGGGAAGTTTTGTTAGCTAATGGTTCTATATATCTGCACAGAAGCTCAAACTGTCCCTGGTTTATCTTATTGTTATGCTTTGTAACTACCTAATGCATAAATATTTTCATTAAATAGAAAAAGTGCCTCATTTTTTCATTTACTATTTAATATTTTGGGATATTTTTCATTTTTGTACATTCGATGTAAAAAGGAAACTAGTTGGACGTGCCAATCCCAAAACTTTCTTCTATCTCATGTCAATATTTCAATATAATTAGTTTTATTAGTATTTTTATTAGAATTAAGCATAACTTCATAGGCTTTTCGATGGTACAATATTGAAAATTGCACAAAAATCGCTATTACAGGGCCCCTACCGGCAGAATTTTTCCAAATTCAGGGAGGACCTTCTTGCCATGGCTAAAAATATACACAAAAAAATTGGTTCAATTCTATGCATGACTTCATACGCTTTTCGATGGTACAATATTCAAAATGCACAAAACTCGCTATTACAGAGCCCCCTGCCGGCGGATTTTTTCCAAATTAATGGAAGATCTACTTGCCATAGCCACAAACTTAAAAAAAAATTTGGTTTAATTCTATGCATAACTTCGTACACTTTTCGATGGTACAATATTCATAATGCCACAAAAATCGCTATTACAGCGCCCTCTACCGGTGGATTTTTTCCAAAGTAATGGAGGACCTGCTTGCCATAGCCACAAACTTTAAAAAAAATTTGGTTCAATTCTATGTATAACTTCATAGAATTTTCGATGGTACGATGGCGACATACAGACACACGGACAGACCGACATTTTCTATAAACATGTTTTTTGGAATCTCGCCTAAAACATGTAAATCCGTCGAAAACCGGAAGTCGAAAAAATTTCGACTACAATACTTTCTTCTATTGAAGATAGAAGAAAGTAAAAAAGATACATCCGATACATTTTAATCGCCAAATTGTCGCAGTACAAAACGAAAATAGCCATGCGACAGGAAATTACGGTAAACGCACCAATAGTGGACCACTTAAGGACATTTATCTAAATACACTGGAGCGTCGATTATTGGAGCTCCAATTAACCGAGCTTCCAATTATATGAACAGCTTATTTCTCTCAAAAGAAAAATTGTTTAATGATGATGCGATTGTGGATGAGATTTAAGATGAAAAAGAAATTGAAGAAATGAAAACGAATACTCTGAAAATGACCCAGGTCCATCACATAACGAAGGCCTTAAATGTTTGGAAACAGCTATGAAATGGCTCGAACGGCAGAAGAATTCTGATCCTATTCAACAAACATATTTAAGAAGAATTCGAGATATGGCAGCATTGGAAAGAACATCTTCTTTGAAGCAAGCAACAATCGAACGCTTCTTTGCTTAAATTATAATTTCTGGAGTTCAAAAAATGATAAAAATAGAAAATGAAAATTTTAAATGATAAAAAAGAAATTAAAAAACAGTTTTTAAACACGCTAGCACTAACTGGTGCTGCCAGTCCTAAGCCTGGATAAAGTGTGAACGTCTTAGTATAGTCAAGAACATCCCTTAAATTGTCTATCCATTCATCCGAACTTTTGCTTATCTGAACTAGGGTCTGTCCGACTTGTTCGGATAATCGGCGCTCTACTGCATTATTAAAATGTTAGTGAATTCTAAAAAATATATATATTTTTTTAGCCTAATCTCAACTTTCATGTATCACAATAAACATTCAAAATTTCAAGATATATTCTTCATAAAAAAATTTTAAATTCCTCTATGCTCCAGTAGTAGGTATAGTAAATTTCTAATGCATAAATTTTTAAGTTTTTGGCTTATCCAACATTATTTAGAATGTAACAGAGTTTAGTCAACAGTATTATCAACAGCAGTTTAATTTAAAATAAAACATAATATTACAGGGACAATATTTAAAAAAAAAGAACTTTTCTCTTAATATAACCTCTAAGAATTTGCCAAAAAATCTGTTTTTGAAGACACTCAAGAAAATAAATATAATGTACCAGTAGAATAAAGAAAGGAGTATTCCTAACAGTTTGTGGAAAGTTAACATATAAGTATGTTAGTCAATCAGATTTCTTTCAGTCGTTTTTCAGAAATGTATTTTGGGCTTGTTTTGAAAGTTTAAAAATTAGTGGCCCACTATAGATACATTTACTTATTCCCCGACTGCCAAGAAGGGTTATGTGTTTCACGCGTGGATTTCTTTATATCCTCGAAACATACCAACGGCTGGATGGATTTTAATGAATGAGATCTCTATCGATTTGTCTAACCGTCCGATGGTAGTAGGCTAGATTTTGTTTTTATAAATTGAAAATTGCGGCCATAAAATACAAAATGGCGGTAGAGGCAAAAAAAAATTTACCCACCCTATTGAGTGGCATATCATTGGATAGGTCTTTCAAAATGATGACAATGTTTCGTTGACTAATTTACAGTCAGAAGCTCCGTTTAAATATTGCACAACCTGGAAGTTATGTAGGTAAGATCTCTAGTTTAACTGCAACTCTAACCTTCATAGACATCTACAGGCCTCATCAAAACAGTGTTTATAGATAGGAACTAACAATTAGACACAACTTAAAAGTCATCAATACAAGTAAATAAGAAAAAAATAGGCAAGTAATATAAAAAAATAGTTTCACATTGATGAGAAATAATTAAATAGTTCCCTTTTTATGCAGTCGGTTTTTTTTATTTTTTTTAATTTATTGTCTTCTTTCAATTTCTGTTTAACAAATAATCCTAGTTTGCCGAATCCATTTTGAAATGTTAACATACTTTGAAAATTCCAATATGAACACTCAATTTTAACATCATATTAAGATTCTTTAGTGAATTTTATTTTCGAATACCAAACGAGATTTTCTTTGTTGAAGTAGTTTAGAAATTAAACAAATGTAATATTTGAAACTCTTAATGTTGAATACCTTTTTAATAGTAGAAAACAAACTGCAATGCGGGTAGTTTTTTAAGCGTAAATTGTAAACTACTTTGCAAGATGAGCTGCAATTTGGATTTTCGTATTTACAAAGTCTTGAAAGCGATTTTTGTTTATAGAATATGTTACATGTTTGTTTGTTTGTGTTTTTCGAATATCAGTGTTTCAGAACTTACATATTTTTAAATTAATATTACAGCTCATTCTGCAAACCAGTTTTTTAGCTGCGTTTAAAAAAATTCACACATTGCAGCTTCTTTTATATCTACAGTAAAGGAATTTAACATTAAGAGTTTCAAACTTTATATCTACATGATTCTTAAATTACTTCACCGATTTAATTCCTATTTGGTATCCTAATATACACTTAAAACCAAAGAATCTAAAAATGGTGCCCAAATTGAGTGGGGTGACATTTAAAATGTCAAAGTTTGTTAGAATTTCTATTTTTTAAACAGCCGTAATCTTGTTTTTTATAACATAAATTGAAATAAAGCATAATTCCTAATTGAATGGTTACTTTAGATTTTCTCTGCGATAATTTTACGATTAAAAAATATTGGATGCATCTATTTTTTTTTTCTTTTTTGACACGTACATTATTAATACCGACTAAACAATGGTACAGACAGCATAAAACATAAAATCTAATATGGTGAAATACCAGATACATTATTTCTGTCAGTTATTTCCATAGTGAAAAATTTTCGCAATGAATGGTGCCGTAGCCAAAGAATGAGCTGTAAGTCATCTAGAAGTTTTCATGAGGTACGGTCTTCCGCGAAGAATAATTCGTGATAACGGTCCTCAGTTTGTCAGTGAAGTAATGCAGCAACTGTGTTATCTCCTTGATGTGAAACAATACTTAACGCCAGTGTATCATCTAAAAGCAAATCCGATTGAACGAAAAAACCGTCATCTCAAACCTTGTTTAGATATTCTCGTCGGAAACGAATACTCCTCATGGGTTGAAAAATTTCATACAATCAGGTTTGCCATGAATACAGACAAATGCGACACGACAGGACAAACTGCTGCTTTTCTTCAGTTTGGTCACGAACGCATGACATTCTTCATGATATCAGACCTGTCATAAATAACGATAACTATGTATCAGAGATAACCCCCTTATCTCAAAATCTTTGCTAATTTCACTAAGCAAGGGAAAGACTTGGTCGAACAACGCCAAGATAGAAGAAAGCAGTATGCTGACAAAAACCGGAGAGAAGGACCTCAGTATTCTCCTGGTGACTATGTATGGGTAGAACTTCATCCCGATAGCAAGGCTGGTCAGAAATGAAACACCAAATTCAATCCCCGATGTGACGGACACTATGTAGTGCTCATCCTGCGCTCACCTACTTTTTATAAAGTTGCTAGTTTAGGAGCTCCTGAAGTCGGTTTAGGAATTTACCATACATCTGCCCTAAAACTTTGCAACAATGTTACCGACCAACCATTTACTACGCTTAGAAAAAGTTGTATGTCAAAGGAAAATATTGCTCGTCCCTTGCCGAGACGTCTAAGGAACCAGGGGAAGGGGGAGTGTAACAGGAGGAAATATTTAAACCTCTTTTCGGTCAATTGGTGGCAGCACAAATCGGCAGCTACTTACTTTTGCCATGTACGCACTGGCGTAGTTTTGCGCGGCAAATTACATCTGGAGTTCGAATGAAACGGTTGGTAGCTCGTGAAATAATGGTATCCACAGAAAGGATTTCTTCTCCCATTAACAAAATTGTAGTCATTCATACCTGTAAATAGTGTATGTAGTTAAGAGACGTAAATTCTGTAATGATGAATAACAGATTAAATATATTTCTCAAAATTCAGGTGTTCTTGTTTATCTATACAAGTGAAGCCTCAATTAATCCTCAAATTGTGGCGTCCCGTAGTAAATTTTAGAAGTTGCTACTACAATACCAATTTCATTTGAATGTTTTATAATACCTCTACACGAAAATTAAAATGATATTTCCATTCCCTCTTTGTGAAAAATGCAGATAACATGTGAAAATCATTAAAAATATATGAAAAAAAAAATCGTTATATATGACAACAAAAAAAATTAATACTAGCAGTGATCATAAGTGTTATATAATATTGAAATAGATAAAGTAAAAAATAAAACAAATCAATAAATAAAATATAAAAAACTTTTAATTTTATTTTGAAAAAGAACCATTTTTATATGCTTATTGATACTCGTTTCTTTTCACATAACGAAATGTCAATATTGTAATATAAAATATTTTAAATTCTTTGAATGCATCAACCGAAAAACATTAATGAGAGCAACAGTTATAAAAAAAAAAGGTTTAATAATTTCAAAGAAATTTTAAAGAAGAATAAAGCTGTTTTTTAAATGGTAAAACTCGATACGATTTTTTAGATATCGTAAAAACTCGATAAAGTAAACACATACTTTTTTCAAATAAGATATGTTTAAATTACTTATGATAGCAATCAATTTAAAAATATAAAAAAAAAATATTTTAAACATAAAAAGTTTTTGATAGCAAAACTGTACAACGATTTAAAAAACAAAATACTTTTATATTAAAAACTAAATTATAAAATGTTTCTTTAAAAGTATTTTATTTTCATATACTACCTTAGTAGAAAATCAATATTTATTTTATTTTGAATGTGCTTTCAGTGAAACAACGATATCGCCTTTACATTGAAAATAAAAGGTGATTCTCTACCGCGTGTATCAACTTCAATGAGGGATAGGTTATTCAAAATCGAATCAGAATCACATAGCAATGTGGAGTTTGAAACGACAATCAATCTTTCCAATTTGGCGGAATTTAAATTAAAAAGATTTCGAATTCATACCAGAAAATTTAACATATTAATTCGAAATTTTTTACTAAAATTCCGCCAAATAGGGAAGACTGATTGTCGTTTCCGATAGTATGTCCTATGTCATTCTGATTCGTCTGTGAATAACCTATCTCTCTCAGAAGTTCATACACGCGGTAGTAAATCACCCTGTATTTGAAACAGACTGCCGCTATTGGAGATATATCGGCTTTAAAATGGAAATATTTGCAATTAAACTCCATAATTGCAGAAATGTTGTTTCGTTTGGTTGTGGATTCTTTGGGCCCTTCAACCAAGAAAGTAGACATACACAGAAATTAATCATTAACAATAGTTTATTATACACAAAAATAAGGTCAGTTGTCAGTGCATCTTCGGGGTCTGGCGTACTTAGTAATTAATAGTATATGTCTTTTCATTGAGCATTATTTTGTCTTAACAATTACTTTTGTTATTATCAACATGTAGTAATGATAGTATATATCTGTCTATTTCTTATTATAACTTTATTTCTATTTTGGCATTTAATAATAATAATAATAATAAAAGTTTGCCTAATTCTCTTTGCACCGTTCGCGATTCTTTAATTTTAAGCATATATTTCACTCCTTAAATTTAAAATATCAGTTTCATTTCTGAACAAACCATGTGTAGTAAAACACAAAAAATCTTAGAAAAATATTTGTTAAATCCTGCTGTAATACGATATTTTCCAAACTTCTCCAAAAACTCTTCCTTAGCCTATTGTCATATGATTAGGAATTGAATAGTATGCAAAATAACTACATTCGTTAGATTTCAGACAATGACATGTTCGTCAAACTTCCTTAAATTTAATTGGATAGCTACCATTAACTTTATTAACGTAAAAGTAATTTTTTTTTCTCAAAATTGAAAAAAAAATCGGACTCGAAAGGGTTAAATATCGATGACCAAATCATAAGCTTCAACACTAAATATCGAATGACGGAATGCTATTATAAAGAAAGTCACCAAATTCAGTTACAGTTAATTCAAATACAGTTAAATGGCTATTCTGGAAAGGTTCACCTCAGATCCCTAAAAGTACTGTAATTAGAAATATTAGCTGACACTGCAAGCACGAAAAATGTCGCTATAGACTCACTATAAAAATGTCACTATAAAACATCACTGCAAAATGTTATTTTCAAAACACTGCGATAGCACTAAGGAGAAATTTCGTAGATGCCAACATTCTTTTATTTGAAATATTAAGTTGCAAAACGTTACCACGCATGCGAAATCTCCGCTGAAGAATCCACTCAAAACTCAACCGAAAATTGAACTTCTCTGGCTAACAGCACGTGGATGATTCGACGAAGCTCAAATCTACTCTTGATTTTCACTCAGGGCAAGATGCGACAAAATCCGCTGAAATTAACTTTAACCGCCATATTTATACTGGCTAGACAGCCACAGAAATCAAATTAGCATATCGTTGCACAAAACAAACGTGAAATCAGATTCCCGGAGATTCACGCACACTTTGGGAAAATTAATGGAACGACAGAAAAGCGGCTTGCACATATGTTAGAATCAGGGCAACACATTCACACACAAAACTCAAAAATCCATTTGACCCTGAACTACCTTCATACGAGAGTACCTAGGTACTTATGATACAACATCACAAATATTGGCAATAAAATGATGAAATACTTTTTAATATTGGAATGTTTTTCTCAAAAAGTAAAATCATACTTTGTCTCAATGCTGGAGCAATATTTTATATCAATATACAGGGCGTTTCTAAATGAATATCGGGGTTTTAACGCTTTGTAGTATCTATTATATAAAACTTAAAATTATACTTAATACATAAAAAAGAGCAGCTCAAACAGTTTGTTGGTACCTGTGCATGCGCATGCGTAAGCAATGTTTCTTCCGTCATCCGTTAGAAAGAGCTAGTAGCAAAAATGGCGACTAGTGAACAGAAAGAATTTTGTGTTCTGCAGTTTGCAAAAACCAAATCTGTAGTTACTGTGCAACGTGCGTTCCGGATTAAGTTCAGATGTGATCCATCAGTGATAATAACATCCGTAGATGGTATCATCAGTTTGAAAATACCGGCTGCCTTTGCAACAATTACCCCACAAACACTAATCAACGTTTTGGAAGAAGTGAGCTATCGACTTGATGTGTGCCGTGTGACGAAAGGTGCTCACATTGAACACTTGTAAACTTGTAGGTAAAACTATTTGAGTTGCTCTTTTGTTTTATGTATTAATTATAATTTTAAGTTTTATGTTATAAATACTACCAAGCGTTAAAACACCGATATTCATTTAGAAACACCAGGTATAACCATGATACAGTGTCCCATTACTGTTTTGCTACTAGAGTAGGGTTTGCAAGGATTTTTAAGAATGATTTTCTTACTAATGAGTAGTAAGTAAGTCATAAATTCTTTCAAAATATGTAGAATCATTTTAAGAAAAATATTTAAAAAGATGACTTCAACAACGTTTTGTAAAGAAAAAAACAAATAATATCCTTTAAAAGCATTTCATAATACTAAAAAGTTACGCTCGCGTGAATTGGGAACTGCTTATAAGCACAGGAAATTGAAAAAATACTTTAAGGTTCATTTATCAGTTTACGCTCAGAGATATTTCCGAAAATGTGAATGGGAAAATTAGGAAATGAGATAGGGAATGAGTTTTAAAGTACTTATCATAACTTCATAAAACAGAAGTTCTGTGCTTTTATTTATAACTTTTATTATTTCTTTAATCTGTTTTTCATTAGATAATAATTTTGTATTTATTTTATATCTTGGGTTGTAGAAATAGTTTTTAGAAGTGGAGAAAATTCCTTTTTTTTAATTAATGTTTTATTTATTGATTTATTTCGTTTCAGATTGTGTTTACCAACTAGCATTTTACAGAGAAAAGAATAAAAACTACCTCATATTTCGAAAAGTACAATTCTATTGGTTATAATAAATATTAGTCTTCTTCAGTTTTTAAAAAGAACATAATTTCTTTTGAGGACTGTTAGCTTTGAACAATTCTTAGAAGCTTTTATCTTTTGTCTTAAAATTTAATTATAAATTAAAAACTTTTTTAAGCAAAGATTTCATTTTTCCCCTTCCTTTCAAGTTTATATGTTCTATTTCAAATTGTTTTATTTCCACATTTATTATGAATTTTGAAATATTGGAATATCCGTAACCCTCTAAATCTAAGCATTTTTTAGAATCAAAAACGAATTTAATAGAATATATATATTTCTCTAAGAATCATTATATCAAATTCACGCACAAATAAAAAATTATACACATATTATTACTATTATTATCGGAACGATAAAATTTTACCTTTGAATCAATATTAAAGAAATATTTTTCAATCGTATAATCGAAATAAAATATTGTTATTCATGACAAATGTACTTTGAGAATGTCATTTGTTTTTGTACAAGCTTCCCCTACCCCCTGATCCCCTGAGATCCCCCTGAGACCCACCCATCAGTTTTCATATTTAAAAGAATTTCAGAGTTTTATATAGGTGTCAACTATAGCTGCTGGAATGCTCAAACAACAGACTCTGTTTCATGCTGATAATCGAAATAGTTCTGTAAAAAATCAATTGTGAAGAGTTTTCAACCTAAAAGTTGTGTTTTTTAGAAATATTTTGTAAGCTTTTTTCAGATAAAATATATCACAGAAATTTAAGTAAGTACGTTTCTAGTAATGCAGACATATCGAGCTTTCATTGCAGGCATAAAGATTATACAATAAGTTAGGCTTAACATAACAATGTGCTATTCTTTAGAAAAGTACTATGTGGGGAAGCTTGACCCAGTCAATGTGAGGGAGGGTTGACCAGATGTTCAAGGCTTCCGTAACACATTCACGACGGGAAACGAGAATTCTCGTTTTCATTCAAAAAACATCATTGACTAAGGGTGTGGCTTCTACCTTACAGAAAATGCATTTTATCGTGTTAACCATATTTTTTTAGATTGTAAGACATTTTATATTAAATTCGTACATTGAACGATATTTACCGATGCATAAACTTAGGAAACCTATCGAGATCACCAATTTACAAAAAAAACTTTCTGAACAGGGCGGAGCTTCTACTGTTTTAAAATTCAGATTTGATAAAAATTGCCCGTTGGCAATGTTTTAATTAAGGGGTTTTGGAAATCTTTTTATTATACACTGTGCATAATGAGGGATTAATGATTATATATAAAACTGAAAGTAAATTTATTCTATAAAGCCACAGAAAAATAGGGCGATGGAAAAGAAACGTTTAAAACTGATTAAAGAAAGATGTGAAAATTTGCTACAGTATCCAATGCACGAAAAAAAAATTATGAAATATAAATGGGAAAGTTGATAGGAACTTTTTTTCCTTTAAGTATTACTTACAATAGGTAAATTGAAACAGTAGATAAGACGAGAATGTATGAAAGCAGCAGTCTTAACCATTTCAGGGGCAATGGTATGTTTATGAAACCACTTAACTTTAATTCCCAAACGCCACAATGGCACCAGAATTTTCTAAAATCTTTTCCATTTAATATGTATGGGAAATATAGCCTTTTTCGTATTTCCAAATAAATTTGTTCGTATATTCCGGTTCCAGTCATTTATGTCAACATTTTAGTGCTGAAAGTACTTTGCCCCTGACAGGGTTAAAAGATGTTAATGATAAGTTAAATACTCATGCGGCTGGAAAAGAACATAGCATTGATCGAAAAACTTTAGGAAGGTATGTAGACAAATTTCAACATGATGAATAGAGTGAGATGAAGCCAAACTATGTGACAACTAGATTTGTCAGATCGAATGTCACAAAAAGTAGGACAAGGAGACAAAAAAAAGTGGGAAGGTGGCTACTAAATCCGGGCATAATAATGCATGAAACCCTAAGAAAACTGAACCTGTCTCTAGCGGAATACTGTCTTAAATGTTAAAGTTTCATTTTCCCTGCTGCACTATTACACCTGCTCAGACAAAATCCTGTTTAAAACAAAAATTTTCTCCTCTGACTTGCGATTGCGTCTAAACAGGTTTGTTTAAGCTTCATATTTTCAAAAATATTTTTTATAATAATTAAAACATGTAGCATACAGTTATTTAGCTTTTTTAAACTGATTTTATTTCTCTTCACAAATATTTCAATATATAAAACAAAGTGGGTCAAGCCTCCCATAGGTGGGGAGCCTTGACCCATTATTTACTCATGAGTAAAATCAATAATTTTTAAAATTTCTTATATATTACACTTATGTAACAATTTTATTTTGATAACTGATTGTATAACGAATAAAATAATATATAAAACTTTATTCTACGTTCAATATTTAAAAAATAAAAAATCATTTTGTAAAAAGTGGGTCAACCCTCCCTAGTCTCCCCTACTTGAACTACATTTTCCACTTTTTGAATTGTCAAAAATATCCTTCTTAATGATAAAAAGCAATCAAATATATAAATATTTCTTCAAAGTTTAAAAGCATCTATATGGATTGGAATAATTTACTATTAATTTCTATGTCATCATCTTCATCATAATTCCAAACATTGTTTAAGAGAGTTCCCCCGTGTGATGGGTTCGCTCCGAATGGCGCACGAGTGGCGTTGCGAAAAATGCCAGAATGGAAGCATGAGCAGAGCATTAAAAGACATCCAAGAGGAAGAGGAAGGAGTGCTCTATGGACCAGACATCGCAGATTCATCGTAAGTTGATATTTTCATCGTTTTAACGTACATGAAACGCGTTTTTATCAAAACGTTGGTTTTCAAACTTTCCTCCATCATATCTCGAGAACGGTTTGATCGATTCTCTTGAAATTTATAGAGTAGGCTCAGCACATGTAGACGCATGAAGTGAACTAGGTTCATCCGAAAAATCCAAATATTTCTAATTTTTTCGTAACGAAAAAGTAAAATAAAATTATGAAATTTGATTTTTTTTTTCAGAAGTCTGCCATAAACCCAATTTTCAATATTCTCAAATGATTCTAGTTCATTCGATGCATTTAGGCTTTCAGATTAAAACGCCGTTTTTTGTTGTTGTTGTTGTTGTTGTTTGTTGTTGTAGTTTTCAGATTAACCAATCAGCCGAAATCGCGGAGGAAGTTAGCGTCCTTTATTTGGAGGCAGGTGTCTTCAGAGTGGTGTAACTTACGTTCTAATGAAGATTTTTGCTTGAAATTTGTTTCATATATTCTTGAAATAGCAATAAATGTATAATAGAAAAACACAAAGTTATACTTTTTCATTTGTCGTCAAAAAAAAAATTCCCAAAATATGCTTAAAATACAGGCCGTCACACGGGGGAACCCCTTAAGTCTATAAGGCTGTTCACTGTTCAGGCCTCAATCCGTCTCTTTCGGGATCTTCCACTGACTCTTTCCCCCCTTGGATTATAATTCAAGGTAGCTTTTGGTATGCGATCAGAGTACATCCTTTCCAAGTGGTACTTCCATTTCCTTCTGTAATTTTCTATTTTATTCAATATTGGCATAATCTCAATTTCTCTTCTAATGTAATCGTTCTTTATTTTCTCAATTATCGAACATTCCTTCACACTCCTCAAAAATTTCATCTCTGAGGATTGTATTTCTACGTTTTATCAAAGTAAATAATTTCGATGTTTTATCAATAAAAATCATTTTTTGGAGTTCGATAAGTGAAAAATTTAATCAAAGCGTTTGTTGCCTTTACAAATCACATGTACTAGCACAACCACATTTTATAAATGTACTAGGGGGCTCTGCCCCCTGCAAGCTACGCTCGCCAACCCCCGTTCAGACACCGCAGAATCTAAAAATCTGAAAATCTAATGGGTTTTTAAAATATTAGAGAAGATTAAATTATACTGAAAAAGGTGTGCAGATCTTCCTGTAAACTGGTTTCCATTCAATTCCCTTTGATTGCAAAAATTTAACGGAGAATCAGTTGCTGTTAAGACATCCAATGGTTGTTTTCGTTTTTGATTAAAGAGGATCAGTTAAACATTTGAAAAGAAGCTAAAATAAAATGAATTAAGTATTCAGAGTCTTTGTCAACCGATATTTTAAAACAATCTCTATAACAATACCCTAAATCATGTGACTATCATCAACAGTTCCGGGCGGAACACTTTGCTTTTAATACTCTAGGTGCCATTTTGATACTTTAATGTTATCCAGGCACAGGTGATAAGTCGAGAAATATTATTCTATTCCCATCATTTCATCTATATTATAATAGTTCAAGTCATCAAATGCCATAAACAAATACGATCTGATCCCTTCGCCTTTCATATGAAGGTTTGGATTGGCGCGATTTTTTTTCCAACGCCAATTTGGGGAACACATTAACAGCATAAACGACAAAATCCGGCTTACCATATCAAGCAAAATAACGATACTTTGGCGCCAGTTAAGTACCCGTTGCGTATATGACATTGGCGTCAGAAAAAAATCGCGCCAATATGGGGCCGTATGTGACATCTGTGTCGAAAGAAAAAAAAGCCGGGTGCAAATCTCGCCAATATCTTTTTTCAATTCGCCAGTTAGCATTTTTTTTATTGTTCGAGTGGTAAATTAAAACATTGATTTGAAGTTGAAATTAAATGTCATGGTTTGTTACATAATTTAATATTTCGCCAGATGTCATATACGCACCGCATGTTTGGCATGATTTATTTTTATTATAATTTTTTTTTTTTACGAAAATTTGACGAAAACCTCGTTTTCGAATACCAGTTACATATGTATTTTTGGTACTACTTAGTTATCCCGTCGACAAAAAATCTATCACTAAACTATAAGATTAAATGCCAATAAAGGTTGATGGTAAATGTCACATTCACTTGACTTTTAGCAAGTTACACGTGTTTACGTCATCAAGTGATTTTTATTTCGACGTTTTATTTTTATATTTGTTAATGTTATACTAATTTATTTGTTCTTTCGTTATTTAAAATAAAAATTTTGTCAATCTGTGCAATTTGGCGAGTGGTTTGGCGATTTATATAATTTGCGAAATTGGGTGACGCAATAACTACTACATTGTACGTATTTTTTAATTATTTTCTATTAATTCCAAAAGGAAATAGCAAAAAAAAAATTAATTACTATAGAACAAAATAATTTATATAAATTTAAAAAATAAATAAAACTAAATATCCATTTATTATTAAATAAACAACAATAGCCGGGTTACCATGTCTATCAAAATAATGCCATTTGTGCGCCAATTAGGTACCCCGGTGCGCACAGGACATCTGTGACGTCTGTGTGACATCTGTGACATCTGTGACGCACATGACTTTTTTTTTTTTTTTTTTTTTTTTTTTTTAAAAAAAAAGAAGTGAAAGCCATCAATTTAAATTTTTCATTTTTAAATGAAAGTTTTGTATTTAATAAAATGATAACGAAATACAAAAAAAGTAAAAAAGTTCTTAGCATAGATTTAAAGGAGGCCCAACTGTCGCCAAATTAATTTAAAATAGTAACCTTTTCTGAATTATGAAAAAAAAAAATTCTGTTATGATTAAAATTTGAGTTGCCATCATTAGAAAAAATGTATTTAAAATTAGAAAAAATTTAATATTTCGAAAACTTATTCGAATTTAAAAATTCTAATACCAGTTTTGAGATCTGTGGATCAACACGGATTTTTTGTGTTAATTTCATCGCAAAGTATGCCATATTTTATGAGAAATCGCCGTGAAACAAAGTCAGTTGTTTAATCAGTCGATTCAAAGAATCGATACATTTCAGGCGTTTCATAAAGTCGTTTCATTAGGATTTTATATACACTAGGGGATCGTACCCGGGCTTCCCGGGTTAAAGAATATAAGTGAAAACATTTTTTTTTAATTGAAAACTAATAATTTTTTTATATGCAATAATTTTTTTAGATTGCCCACTTACATTAAAAAAGCACCTTTGATATGGAAAATACGAATTATATAATCAAACAAATTTTTGAAATTTATCAAAAGCGATATTTTCTTAATAGCCGCATACTAAGAGTTATTTGGCCAAGATTTTGCTACTTACAGCATCCTTTTATATTCTGATAATTTCAGAGCTTATACATGTCTGTTGAATTTGTGTTTTATTTATATTATTTTATTTATTTATTCATAGGAAAGTTTTTTTTTATTGGATATTAGCCGTAAGAAAATGATGAACTCTTTATTTTGTTTTAAGGGCAAACGCATTAATGTTTTGTAATCGAGCTCAGCGCGATATAGATAAATTAAAAAATATTTCACACTTTAAAATTGTTTTTAAAACCATAGACAATCAATAAACTGAGATGAACTTTGCAAACAAATTCCATTTGAAAAAAAAAATCCTATTTGGAGATCTAAAAATTTAAATTGTACGATTACAAATATGCTACATTTGGGTTTTTTCAATATTATTCTTTTATTTGTTTATAAAAGAAGTATTAATTTCGTTAATTTGTCTTTCACAAATATGTTAGATTGGTGGTTTTTTTAATATTATTCTTTTATTTGTTTATAAAGGAAGTATTAATTTCGTTATGCAAAAATAGTCAGAAACAAATGCTGAAAAATGTTTGTTGCTTTATGTGCAAAATTATTATTATTATTATGTATTGAAACCGGCACGCGATAAGATAAACTTTTAAAAAAATCATGCTAAAAAATTATTTTAGAAAATATAATTCATCAGTCAATTAAGATACAGTTTCTAAACAAATTGCATTTGAAAGTAAATTTTTTCCCTATGCGACAAAAATTGAAAATGTACGATAGTCAGGAGATTAAAAAATTGCAGAAGCGAAAATTTCAAGACCGAAATTTGATCGTGAAGTGTTGCCATTCGCAAAATGGCGTCAGCGTTACGCACGGATACGCTAGCTTTTTATAATATAGCTACTTAATCAGTAAAATATAATAAAGATCAGTTATTAGGATGTGGTTATCAATTGAGGCTCTTATGCTTAGTATTCCGGAATGAAAAACAACAATTTTCACTTTCTCAAAATTTGCATACGCACTTCTCATATCCATATTCATCATTTTAAAAAAATCTGTATTTTCTTTGATGATTTAAAAATCATTTTAACTCAAAACTTGAAGTCAAGATTGTCAGCAACATCTTTTATGTAAACACATGCACTCTTTACTTGAGATTCTAATCTCAATTCCGGAGAGTAAACATTTCTGTAATTTCTGTTTTTTAGACGCATTTGTGTTAAAATGCTTAGTTTTATCTAAGAAAATGATCGTTTTCATTTAAATATTATTTCATTTTCACTTAAATAAGCATTTCGTCTAGTGTATGAAATTTAGTATCAGTACACATGCAGAAGGAAAAACAATATAGAAAATTTATGAGGAAAACTGCGTGTTTGTAAAACCAGTGTGTCATTTTCCGTTATTATGCCCCTAATATAATATTCTGCTCCTAATGGGATTTTGCGCCACTAAACCCTATACAACAATTTTTCAATTTTATCAGAAAATAGCATGAATAAAGATAAAAAATACCTCATTGTTTCTCTCTCTTGTCTGCAATAATGAAAGCTATCTAATTTTCACCATTTTGAAGAAATTTCATAAAATGCTTTTAAAATTAAAATATAAAAGTGGGGATATTTAAACAAAAAACAGATAGTGCGATCACATCTACAAATGAAAAGCTTTTAGTTTAAAAAAAATATTAGTAAAATTGGTTCAGCAGAAAAATCAGGGCAGATGACTAAAAACACACTTGTGTTTTAAATATATAGATTATATAAAATTAGGAAAAATTAAATTAAGCAAATTATGTTATTTTGATAAAATTATAGTAGAATGTCCTAAAGAATAGCATTTTCTTATGCGAGAGAATTTTGGACAAAAACTTCAGGAACATATTATTTTAAACCACCAATTATTTGTTTTCTTGTCTAACTCGGCGACTCGGCGAAGCAAATCCATCCAGGCGAGAATCATCAATTTCTGTAATATAAATCGCTATTATTTGCATGTCACCTCTCTTTTATAAAGACACACTAAATTTTTGTAAAACACTGCGTTTTATCAGTGTGTGATTTCGATTATATTACTCTCAAAAGTGAAGCCTTTTCGCCTGTGAAAAATTTCAAAGCAGCTGGGCTGTGAAAATGACGCACTTCTACAAAACATAATTCAGGTTTAAGAATTCAAATACACGCTTTTTTATAAAATGACGTCATTTGCATCCGCTAAAGCAATCCACTTTTACAATACAGTCTTAAACTTCGTCTATAGAAAAGTATGCATATGACGTCATTATCACGGAATAACAGACAATATTCTTGTCATACCCCATATTTTAATTTCAATTTTTTTCTCAGGTTTTATGAGAAAATGGCAATAAAAAGATACAGTATCTCCTATTTTCGACTATTTTCCGTTTACTTTCAATAAAAATGGGGTACTTTTGTTGCCACGATAAGAAAAATGGTATTAAAAACTACAAAAAAATTAATATCTCAAAAATAAATTGAGATAGAGCTTTCAAAGAAATTGCATTTAAAAGAGCATTTTTTTCCTTCTACGACGGTGTAAAAATTTAAAATGTGCTATGTTTAGTAGTTCAAAAATTTGCAGTAGAGAAAATTGCAAGACCAAAATTTTATTTCAAATTTCAAAGTGTTGCCATTCGCAAAATGACGTATGCGTTACGCACAGATATGTTTGTCCTTTATAATATAGATAGGGTAGATATTTATTACATTCATTAACAAAAAAAAATTAACTTAACTTTTATTAAGAAAAAACGAATAGTTTTCTTTTCAAGAATTTCGTAATAAAATGTTACGGTCTTCTGAATTGAGAACTAGTTGTAAGCACAGGAAATCAAAAAAATATTTATAAATGTTATTTATAATTTTCTCTCCCATAAATATTTCCGAAAAAGTATCTGGCTAAGGAAATGAGATACGGAATTGCTTCAAAGCGCTTATCTCAACAAAATGGTTTTATATATTTCAACATTTCTTTAATCTGTTTTTGATTTAACAATAATTTTGTATTCATTTCATCCCTTGAATTCTCGAAGAACTCTTCTTTTTATGGGAATTAATCTTTTGTTTTTTGTCTCAGATCGAATTTAATTTGCAATTTAAGAAGAAAAGAGAAAAAATTAACTCATATTTAAAAAATTAAGTCTAGTGTCTAAAATAAATATTAGTTTTCCTTCCTTTTTTCTTTTTTAAACGTCGATATTTTTAAAAGGAATTTTGGTATATAAGATTTCATTGAATCTGCTGATTCAAATATTAAGTTTAAATTAAAAACATTTTAAAGCTAAGATGATGTTTTCCCCTTCCATTCTAGTTTATAATTTCGGTTGAACATAATTTTATTTTCATACTACCTGAGTGGCAACCTGTTGGATTTCACTTAAATTCCATAAGATCTTTTGATTATTGGGAGGGAGGGGGTAATCAAGTTTTACTGTGCATTTTAAGTTTCTAGTCATAACAATTATGTCTCAAAAGTCAGAACCATGTCAAATTTCAACATTTTATTTCTAACAGTTGCAGATAAATCGTATTTTATATTGTTTTTAGAATGCTTTCCGCTCATTTCACACTGTTTAATTTCGAGCTGTTTAGAAACAGTTCGAACAATATTTTCATCTTAAAAGTTCAGCACCACACAAAATTTCAAGTTTCTAGCCCCAACAATATCACAGAAATCGCAAATTTAGAACCGTATTTTTCTCCGGCAACCTCTTTGAAGTTATTGTACCCACATAAAATATAGCCCATGTTGAAGAAGAGATGACCACCAGGAGTTTGCCTTTATTATTTTTTTTTTAAATCTTCTTGGTAGTTCCAGAGATTATCCACCAACAAGCGTTGCTTATTTATAATATTAGAATATATTTATTATAAATAAAGAAAATTGGGATATGAACATCCTTAAAACTCTTTTTTTAATGGGTTAAATAGTATATTATGTGCAGATAAACAGATTTTGCAGTATATTTCTCTTGCAAATGTTCTCGAGCAGTATGTCAATAATTTTTGTTTTGAGAAAGGGGTGTAAGGTAGAATTAAAAAATAGTCGCCTGTGGCAGCCCTGAAAAAGGGCTTTAGCAATAAAGCATGTGACATTATGCGGCGTCGCCACAATGTCATAAGGGTGACTTTGACATTCTTAAATTCCTACATTCGCCTAAATACGGCATTCAAAATCTATTGTTAAACCAATGGAAGCATTCTGGACAAATTTTTTACTACGATTTAATTTTTTTATAATTTTTTTAACGAGATATCTGAGGTCAACAGTTTTTGTTGTATTTTATAAGAAAAAAATTTCAAATTTCGCTGAGATGGATTTTGCAAGGCAATAAAGAAAACAATATTCTTCTGTCCTCATCGGTTTCGAAATTGAAAATGTCCTAAAAATGAAACTGCAACTACAAAACTCTCACGTTCTCCTTCGATATCGAATATCTTATGGAAAAAGAATAACTTAAAAATATTAGAATGGATATAAGAAATTTGTAGAGAATGGTTCAACTGGTTTAGCCTTACACTGTAAGAAAAATTCGTCTTTATACGCTGAATTTTCCGTCATTTTTCCGCAAATAATTTTCGTACTCCTAGAAAGCATCTTTTTCCCATTAATTCTTCCCGGACGTCTGAAAAAAGGCGAAATTCTGTTTATTCCTTGCACGCATTTGTATTGGCTGTACTAATACCAAAGTTCGAATTTATTTTTAGAATGAAAAACCGAAAAATCACTAAATTAAAATTTCTATTTATTTAAAAACAAAAAAAAACGAAAATAATGCTTTCGCATTTAATAAAGTAGCAAGTTTTTCGTTCATTTAAACTTATTCGCAATTTATTTTTTAGAGTATTACAAGAAAATATTCGCATGTAAAATATATTCTAAACGAACGCATTTAAAAAATGTATAGTAGTTCATTCAAGTTAAAAAAAAAATTAAGTTTATTCAAAAAATTCTTCTCGAATTTAATTCAAAATATAATACTCGTATTTTGCATCTAACAATAAAATTATGTCTTATTAAAAGTCTAATATGTAATAATTTTTATCCTCTATTATTAAGTGTTAAAACACCAACCATTATTTCATAACGATAAAATGTCTCTGCAATTAAGTTTAAATTTCCGAGCTTTCTGAACAAGAAATTTAACAAGCCTTACTAATCCTCCATTTGAAGAAACCCGGATCTTCATTTTAAAATCGCTCCCTTCCAAGTGCTCGCTGGCCGAGTGGTTATGATGCGCGATTCGAATCCGCGGTCACAGGTTAAAAACCAAGTGGATCCACGGAAGAACGAGAGAAATTTTTTTTAAAAAAACTCCTTTTTTCTGATTACAGAAATTTTCTGTCCTACAAGGGAAAAATAAAACGGAAATTTCTTCAATTCTCGGATACATACCGGTAACAGTGCGACCAGGAATATTTCCGTGAATTGAGAAAGAATTTTTGAGAGGGCAGCTTGTGAATCTCGTATGCATAAGAATGTAGATTCTTAACATGCAGTGACATCAGAGCAACATTCGTCCTACCATGCTTGCTGTAAAAGAAGCTTGATTAACATTTGAAAAATACAGGAGTTACAATAAAAGATATTTTTGTAACATTTTCAATTCCTTTCCTTTAACTCTTCTGCACTATATGGCCAAAGGTTGCCGGCCGATTACGATTTTAGACGTTTCGTTAAATATCTAGAAAACTACGTGAGGAATTATCCTAAACCTTCAGGTGTGTAAACAGAATAGTACAGGTCGTACATTTCCGTGAGGATTTTTTCCCGAAACTCCATAGGGGACCGTCAACAAATTGCAAAAGAACGAATATCTTTTGGATAACCCTGTAAAAACTAATGTAGCAAAAGTATTCAAACTGTAGATTATGATTAAGTGCCTTATTGTAATAAACTGTGTTCATTTTTTATGAGAATAGCATATATACTCGTAGAGAAATTGAAGTTTTTATAAAAAAAGTCCCAAATTTTGGCAAGTTTTTTGCTTATAATTAATTTGTAGAGTTCTTAATATAAAAAAAAAAAGTTATTTTCATAAATTATGACTAACAACATTGTACACAATACCCTGCAATCAGAATTAAAAAGTAATAAAAATTGTATGAAAAATGAGCACGTTTACTAAATAATGATTCACTGCGCATAACCGAATGTAATCAAAATATAATTTGCATAAAGTGTTAGCTAAATGTATAGAGCAACTTTTGTAAAAGTCTCAAAAACATAGCTTGAAAATTTTGAAAATTATCGTTGATATAATAAGCGCAAAATCCGTTGCTCCCAAAATGAAGCAAAAAGATGAGGGGTTGTATCCAAATACAGTAGAGTGTGCAATATTGTGTATGCTATATTGGCACTAATCAATGGATATTTGGCTACCCCCTCATCTTTTTGCTAGTTTAATCATCTTTTAGAGTACATTAATAAAATGCAGGACTGTATCGATAAAATAAAATTTAAACCCGTCAAGCATAACCCATTAAGTAAAATTTGTGACAAAACCAAAGAGATCATTGAAAAAGGAAAATGGACCGATTTCATGAAAATTAAATTGAGGTTAAACAAATTAGCTGTCATAGCTAGATTAGTGGGTAAAATGAAAGATCATAAACAAGATTGTCCTCTTCGCCCGATTGTGACAAAATGCCAAGGTCCTACCTACTTCTTAGAAAAAGCATACGTTCCCCTACTACAACAGTTGCTGCCTCCTTCCGTATTTACAGTGGACTCTACTACAGATTTCATTGAGAAAATCAACAAGATCAACGTCTCTGAAGACTGTATTTTAGTAAGTTTGGACATTATTTCCCTTTATACATCGATAGATACAATAGAAGTTACCAAGAACCTAGAACATTTTATCGATAATGCAGAAACCTTTGATCTGTCCATGAAGAAAACTTTAAAGAGTGGTTTAAACTTAATTATTTCAAGTATTTTTTTTTTATTTTTTGATAATGTTATTTATGAACAATCATGTGGCGCTCCGATGGGATTCCCAATATCTGGCCTTCTGGCGGAATTTAAATTACGCCCCCTCGAATCTAAAATTTTCAGCACTTTTGAGGTACTTCCTTTAGTATGGTTACATTATGTAGACGATATTTTTATTATAATAAAACACTCATACTACAATATATATTAAAACACACATAAATAATGCCTGCATTCAACAGTTAAAGGTGTATATAAATATTATACAGACATACAAACAGAGGTATGTTGGGTTTATTGTATTTATTGTTTGTATGTCTGTATAATATTTATATATAGCTTTAGATATTTTTATTGTTTGGCGAGGTAATATAGAGGAGTTAATGATTTTCATACATCAGTTAGATAAACTTCACAAAAATATTAAATTTACTTTTGAACTAGAAACAGGAGGAAAATTACCTTTTTTAGATGTTGAGTTAGAGAGAAAGGGGAATGAATTAATTCGTTCAGTTTACCGAAAACCTATCGCGGATTTAAACGTTGTACCTTCCGATGCATGCACCCCAATGCCTTATAAATTATCTACCTTCAGGTTCCTTATTAATCGTGCTTTCAGGATTTCTTCCGATATAAATCTGGGGGATGAATTTGAGAAAATCAAACGTATCGCTATTGATTATGGATATCAGGTACAATTAATTAACAAATTGATTCAGAGCTCCTTTGATACTTCTAAAAATAAAAATAGAACTATTAATGAAGTTAATATGAAAAGGGTTGTAGCAAATTATTTCCCGGGTTTCTTTGAACATATAAAAAATCACTTAAGAAATTTTGGTTTATGTTTGTTCGCAAAGCCGCCTCCGAAATTAAAGATGCTTTTAAATACTAAAATTGATCTTTTTAATAGAGATGACCTCTCAGAAGTTTATATGATTCCATTTATTAGGGAAGACGGAATCAAAAATCATTATATAGGTATAACCCAACGGAAATTGAATATCAGATGTAAAGAACATATAGCGGACATAAAATATAATAGGGGTAATACTGCTTTAGCCCGGCTAAATCAAATAGAGAACATTAACATACTTTTTAACGAGAGTAAAATAATCTACAGGTCTAATTTTTATTTACAATTATTTATAAAAGAGTCCATTGAAATTTATCTAAAAGGTTCAGGAGTTTGTAACGATACATTATCTTTTCGTATCATGAATTTATGGGTTGAATGGTTGGACAACTTACGGCGTCGCGACATAGAGGGAACACAAGCAATGGCGAAAATGTAGGGACGCGTTATATGATTACTTGTTTATATTCGATGACTTTTTCCATTTTTCATATGCATTTGTAATTTTCTGTTATACGACGACTCAGTTATGAGTTGGTTCGATGACGACTCAGTTATGAGTTGAAACATGTAAATATAGATTTTTAATTTACTTTTAATGTGTTTTTATAAATATTTATTTGTCTTTTAAGCAAATAAATATTTTAATATTGTGATATGGTTAGTAGTGGACGTAATTTTGACTTACTACTCGCACTTATTTACATCTTTACTATACTGTTTACACACCTGGAGTTTCAGGTTAATTCCTCATGTATTTTTCTATTTTTCTAGATGTTTAACAAAACGTCTAAAATCGCAAGTGGCCGGTCACCGTTGGCCATATAGTGTATAATTTTTACGAAACTGCATGTGAAATTCCTTAACAGGGATTTCTAAAGAGTTTATGGTGCGCATGCACCAGAAACATGCAAATACAACAAAAACAGGAATTTTTGAAAAAAAAAATATTCAATCAATTATTGGGGTACCGCATTTTACTATATTTCCGAAAGATATATTGCTGTTTCTGTACCAAAATAATGCATACTAAATACAAAATTACATTCAATTTGGGACATGTCCCAAATAGTCTTTAATAAACATTAAACTAAAAATCCGCACTTACTGTTTCGTAACGGTAAATTTTTAAAAAACAAATTTACTGTAAAAATAAGATTTTATATTTTCGAAGCAATAATTACAATCTATTACTAAATTTGCAATAGGGTATCTCTCTATTCTAAAAAAAAGTAACTACCGCTGTCACCGCCGCCGCAGCCGCCGGTTTTGATTTTTTTGTGACCGGAGGCCTTTCTTCGTTAATATTAACAAAAATAATGCATACAAAAATATGAAAATCGGTGGTTTTATACAGAAATGTTTGATAAACACGCTGATGCAGACAGTTTTCAAATCGAAGAATTATTTTAAGAGTTATTTAATGCTAAAGTTGGACAAAATCGTTCCACTAAAAAAGTTTTATAGCAGCAAAAACTATGCATGGCAGTGTAATCATTTTTAGATCATTTTATGCGTTAGAATTTGCCGGAGTGCAGATTGCATTAATTTTTTTATTTTGACTCATTTTTTCAGGTTTTATTTCTATTTTAAATTCAAATTTTCAGCATTTCTAGAGATATCTTTTACAGATTTCAGAAAATTGTACTAATTTAAACTGTTGTCAACTGTATAAAAAGCGCAAGCAATAATGTTTGCTTCAAATAAAAAATTTATTTACACGTGACTATTATAAACAGGAAAAAAACTTTCAAAATAGAATTAAATAATTACGTATAAAAAGCAGGAACTTATTAAAAATTACGTCATAAAAAGTATAGACGTGAATTTTAAAAGAGAAAGGATATTGTAAAATAATAAATTCATTAACATGCGTTAGAAGTCTTAGGAGAAATTACGTCATATTTACGTCACATTATAGTTATTACATAAAATGAACACAAAATAATATTGCAAAAAAGTTTAAATTTAGAAATTGCGCTAGACATTTATTTGATATTTTGAGAATTAATTTAAAATGTCTCATTTAAAAGAACTTTCTTTTCGCTTTGTTAAAAAATACCAGGAGACAAAGACTCTCTTTACTTAATTCCTTTTATATTAGCTTATTTTGAAATGTTGTTACACGTGTATACGCCATCAAGTTATTTTTATTTCGACGTTTTATTTGTGTTTTTATTAATGTTGTACGAATTTATTTGTTCTTTCGTTATTAAAATAAAAATTATATCAATTTGTATAATAATTTGGCGAGTGGTTTGGCGATTTATATAATTTTGCGAAATGAGTCGACAGGATAATCAAGTAGTACCGCAGCGGATTTGGCGTTAAAATCCCCCAATCAAAGAGAAATGAATAGTAATTCGTTTATAGGGAGATCGCCACTGTTTTTTAAATTATAATTCAATCTTTCGAAATCTTTTTAAAGCCGATCAAATTAGCGTGCATTTAGAGTCTGCGGCGTCTGGACGGGGGTTGGCGAGCGTAGCTCGTAGGGGGCCGAGCCCCCTAGTATTATAAAAGATATTACAAAATAACAAACTACCTCACCCAGAAAAAGGAATTGATTAAAACTACAAAACATGTTTTGTTTTGATTGTTTTAAGTAAAATTTTTAGTTGAAGTTAAAAATCGGTTTTGTTGCTCGGACAAAAAAATATTGTTAACACTCTTACAAAATTATAACAAAATTTCATCAATTTTACTTGATTTAACAAAATCTGTTTTTTTAATTTTACAATAATTTTGTGTTTTAAATTTGTAATTCCAGCAAAATTTTGTTGTTTTTGCAAAATTAAAATGGTTGTGTAGTAACCATAACTCTCTCACGTAATTGGTTTATTTGACTTATATAGCTTTATATAGCTTGACTTATATAGCATAATTTTTGGATAATTAAAACTTTAAATTGGGACGAACTAAGGTAGTTTTAAAAATCCCTCTCTACCATTTAATTTTCTTGCATTTCATTTGAAATTGAGCATTTAGATTTTGAATTGTTCACAATATTTAGCAAGCAAATTACATCAAAATAATGTATACAGATAATTCCTTCTTGAGGTCTTAATTTTAAGAATAAGAAAAAATAATACAAGACAAAGACATTTTTTTAGGAAATAAAGTATTTGTCGTATTAAAAAAACTAAGATATTCTGAAATATTTTTTACTGAACGGATTTTATTTATATACTAGCCCGGATTCGCCCTTCTAGACCGGAGTTCCCGCTGCCTTCAACTGTGTGTTTCCCAGGCACCTTCAAAGAAATAACTTCATATTTATAAAGTCCTCCAAAATTTCCTTCCCTTTCGGTAGTTTCTCAAGAAACAAATTAATCGCAAAGAATCCCGAAATGTTCTTGGAAAACAGGAAAAAAAACTTAAATCACCGGTTTTTTGAGATATTTTATTAATTTATGTGAACATTATTTTCGACTCGCAGCCTTTTCTGAAAAAAATAATCGCGAATTTTTAATGAAAATTTCCGGAATAAAAAAAATATTTTACCAGATTTCGAGGAGTTTTTTTTTTCGAAAATTGCGTTAAAATCTGTATTTGTTTTTAAAAATTGGTATCGTCTGAAACAGTAAATCATTACCTTTATTTTCATATAAATTGTTAGCAGTTCAGTTGAAAAGTAATGGAGATATTCAATATGTGAAAAACAGAAAAAATCGTAAATCTCTCGATTTTTATAAGTTCTGGTAAAAATTGTATGCACTGTCTTTATAATCCAAAAAAAAATTAATCGCGATTTTCCAACGAAAATTTCTGGAGGAATAAAATATTTTATCGGAAAAGATGGATTTTTGCGATTTCTTTCGAAAATCTGATTAAAAATCCGAATTTTTAGAAAAGATTGAGATCGTCTAAAAGGAAAAAAAAAATTCTTTCTATTACGACGTCAACTCCGTGCATTTCGGATGAAAATTGTGGGCATTATAAAATATTTAAAGAAAACCGAAAAAAAATCGACATAAGTCCGAATTCGGAACATTTATTATTTTTACATTTTTATTGAAGTTAGAGTTTATTTGGGAATATTAAATATATTTTTTTAATTACAGTGTTTTATAATATTTTCTTACTTTGCTTCAATGAATCATTATAACAATATGAAATAAAACTGTTATTTGTTTTATTCTTATCTATTATATATGCATGTGTGATAAATAAAAGATGTTATTAGAAAAACAAAATAATTTAATATATATATATATATATATATATATATATATATATATTTCATATAAAATTCTAACACTGATAAACAGAAAAAAAGAGAAAAGTGCCCAGTTAAACTGATGGCATTGAGCTCACAGTCTATTCAAACTAACTGTATATTATACTCTTACTTCAAAAAAATAATGCCTTTCGTAAAATAAATTAAGTGGGGGATTAGCCCCTCCCCTCTGATTTATATCTTTATACTTAACCAATGAGCCTCCAAATCTCATCAGAGAAGCGCCTTGTCAGAATAAATCGGTATATCAAATTTGCAGCAAATCGGATAGAAAAATCCGTTTATCTAAATTAAGGATGTATTACCTCCCTCCATCCCCCCTTTATGCTTAAAAATGAACCTCTAAATCTATTCAGGGAAGCGCTTTATTATAATAAACCGGTACACCCAATTTGAAGCAAATCGTATAGGAAAACACTTTTTTTCTAAATTAAGGGGTAGTACCCCCCCCCCCCCAATCCCCTCTTTATACTCAAAAAATAAACCACTAAATATAATCAGGGAAGCGCCTTATCAAAATTAACTGATATATCAAAATTGAAGCAAATCTGATAATTCTGCATGAAAAACCCATTTATCTATATTAAGGGGGCTTAACCCCCGTGCCCCCCCCCCTTTATACTTAACCAATGAACCCCCAAAACTAATCTGGGAAGTGCTTTATCATAATAAACCGGTATATCAAATTTGAAGCAAATCGGATAAGAAAACACATTTTTCTAAATTAAGGGGGTATTACCCCCCCCCCGATCCCCCCCTTTATACTTAAACAATAAACTTCCAAATCTAATCTAGGAGGCACTTTATCAGAATTAACCAGTAAAACAAAATTGAAGAAAATCTGTTAGTTTTGCATGAAAAACCCATTTATCTAATTTAAGGGGATATTAGCCCCCCGTACCCCCTTTATACTATATATACTATATATACTATAGCGGAAATATTGTTTCTCAAAAATAATTTTAAAGTAAATATTATTGTTTCTTTAACAAAAATTTTTGTTTTTAAAACAAAGAAAATTCTTAAAATTACACAAAACAATTGTTCTTTAAACAAAAGTTTTTGTTGCCGAAACTAAAATGTACTCTTAAGGTAAAAGATTGTTACATTTATTTTTTAAAAAATTTCAACAAAAGAATTTTGTTAATTTAAACAAAAAAGGGACCATTTTACTTGAAATAACAAAACATTTTTTTGCTGGCGATACAAAATTTTTTTGTTGCAGTTGCAAAAAAAAAAAAAAAAAAAAAAAAAAAAAAAAAAAAAAATCAACAATATTTTTTTGTTGATTCAAACAAAATTTCTATTGACCCATATTTAAACGAAAAGTTTTGTTGAAACAACTAAATTTTTGTTGATTCAACAAAACTTTTTTCTGGGTGTTTATATGAAATTACATCATGCGTTTGTGAAGAATGAAAAAATAAATATTAGACTCTAATAAAAATTATTATAGCCATTAATTTTGTATTATTCTTAATAAATATTAAAATAAGAAAACGCGCATTTCTATTATTAAAAGAGAAAGTTCTTAAAAACGAATTTCCTCCAAAAAGGAACTTTTCTATTTTGCAAGCAATAACTAGAACCGCAAACATTAAATTTGTTTTAATAGCAAATATGTGGCTCAAAACTTATTAAATGCCATTCTATTTCCCAATAGAATTTCATGAACTTCTTGTATTGTTGGAAAGTCAACGCAAGTTTAGCGTCATGATGGATTATCTATTTAAATGTAAATTAGATTCCTTTTACTTTGTTTATAATAAAATATAGGATATAATTTTAGAGCATGCAAAACTTTTTTATTTAAATTTTCTACATTAAAGCAATAAAAATTTATTTCAGTATTTGTTATGAAGCTCGGAGAAAATTATTTAAATAATAAGCAGAATTTTCTTTTGAATAAATAAATTTATTTCATTTTAACGCTAAATATTTTCCAGAAGGTAAAATAACAGCCAAACTTTGTGATTTTATGACGTTACTGGGATTTTTTTTTCTTTTTTTTTTAGTTTTCAGGCTATAGTAACCAATTATTAATCTTGAATTAGTAGCTGTCGAAATTGACCCCAGATAACTTATAAAATGAGATTAGGTATAATTAAAAAATCTTATACAGTAACATAAGTTTATTTCACACTTGGAATAATGCAAAAGGTAAATAAATCAAAAAGACATAAATAAGTGCATACTTTACATTTTATTTTGATCCTATATAATCTACCTCTAACTTACATAACTTCATCATCTAAACTTCATGTCACATGACACGGCCGACTATTTTCAAAGAAACTACAATGTCCCCGCGATAGCTTGACTTCACCGGTAACTCCACACTTATTATTCATATGGTACAATAATAACTTCAAGTAGGAATAAACTCGCTATCTCGATACATTTTAGCAGAAACGCGTTTAAATCGACCAGCTATGACCAGCCATTTGAGCTATTATATCACTATTAACATTTATAAATAGCTCATTCATTGATGAATACATTCTAATTAAAAATTATTATTTATTTCTATATTTTAACTCCCTATTATTCAAAATCACTTTACACTTTATACTTAAAAAAATATTTTCTTTTTAGTTTTTAGTATATAATAAATATTTATTATCTGGAATTATTAACTGTCACAGTTGACCCGATTTAAAAAAAATTAACCTATAAAATGTGACTAATGTGATTACAATACCTTAATTAGCAATACAAGTTTATTTCCCACTTGAAGGAATGCAGACAGAAAAGAAATACAAAAGTAGAAATAAATACATACTTTACATGATATTTTGATCCTGAAATCTAACTATGAACTGATAAATCGTTAGTTATATTACTTAGAATCGTCTAAACCTTTACGTAACTTAAGACTGCTGACTGGTTTACAAAACTACAATTTAAACGCAATAGTTTGACTTCACCGGTAACTCAACATTTAGTTTTCATATGGTAAAATGTTAACTTCAAGGAGAAAGAAACTTGCTATCTCCACAGATTTTAGTAGATATGCGCTTAAATCGACAAAAATTTGAACTATTCTATCACTATTGCTCTTTAGAAATTAATCATTCATTTATGAGTACATTCTATTTAAAATGCATTATTTGTTTCTATCTTTCAACTTCCTATTATTCAAAATGACTTTACACTTTACACGTACAAAAAATATTTTCCAAACAACTGTTGAAATTATACGTCATTTTCTGAATACGCTGAAGAACTTCGAACATGCAAGGAGTAAATAAAACAATGCTGAATATTTGCTATCTCATCGGAAAATAAAGCAGACAAAAATTCTTGATTATTTTCTATTAGGTAAATAAAATTGTGATATTATTATAATATCCTAATATAGAAATTAATTTTAAAGTCGTGGTACATAAGTGATCTTTAAAATAAATTTTTAAGTATAAAATTATGAAGAACCTCGCTATGTAATCATTCGTTTAAATCGGCATATATCATTTTGGGCTGTCGAGCTATCGAAATTCCACTAAACGAATTTTCTGCTGTCTCTTTTTAGAGCTTATTTCTCGAATCATTAATTTACGTAATTTCCTCAAATATGCGTAAAATGTTTCCATTGGTTTTGACTTCCACCTTTAGTGCAAAAAATTCCGCAAAAATTTAGATGTCGTTTCTCAATCAAACATTTAACCAAATTTCTGTGAAAAGCTTGTATAATTTTGTCGACTTCTAACCACAAATCAATTTTCTCTAGTGTTACAGTATTTTCATCACCTTGGCCGAAAATGGCATGAAAAATTCTATTTCCAACCACGCTGTATCTGGATCCTCTTTAACATTTCTTAGTACTTTTTTTTCTCTGATTTAACAAAGATGAGATCCTGATTAATGTCATTCGAATGGCTATCCATATGCAAGAAATTTGGCTTAATAGGCTTCAGATTAATAAAGGTTTTTAGCTAGCATTTGAAACATTTTGCTTTCTAATAAACAGATAATCACTATAGAAATTAATAAGAGATATTTTCTGCCTACATATCTGAAAAATATAATGATATCCGTATGCTGTACGAAGTGTAATCAGAACAGGTGCCGCTTTATTAAAAATAATCAAACATAATTTTGTAATTTATACTTATTATGAATATCAGTAAAACATTTCGATTTTTTAAGTATTTCTTTATTATTAATCGCGAAACAAAATGTTCAACTTCTGATTTTGTTGTTGCTGTTGTTCTAGAAGAGCGGTGGGGGACAATTCTTTCGTTATAATAATGTTTAGCACAAATATTACATTTAAATAGTTTTAGTGGGAAAATTATTAGATTTATGATTATATTCCAATGATGATTATGTCATTAACTGATTATGTTCCAATAGTCATAATAAACATGAAAATAATACATTTTTGTATTGAAACTATAAATTAGAAAACAAGGCGGGAAATATAATTTTTGCTTTATAAAAAGTCTTGTCTTTAAAATTAATTTTTGAAACAGCAGATAAAAATTTCTAAGAAATTTCAAAGCTATATTCTTGTTAAAAAATTGACGTTTGGAAAAAAATGAGAAAAGATCAGCAATACTCAATTCTAAATCAAAAACTTTTTATTTTTAAAAGTATGGCGTAATTTTTATTCTTATTTTCTCTGCAAATTACAAATGACAACCCCGATCATAAACGGAAAAGCAAAAAAATATTCACATATAAAGAAGAATTTCCCCAATTCTAAAAACTGTTTCAATTTTCCAAGAGATAAAGTGAATACTAACTTATTATCAAATCCAAAACGGATTAAAGAAATAATAAAAGCTATAACTAAAAGCACAGAATTTTATTTCCATTTACGGACTTAAGGATTTCCCATACGATATGTGACATTTGTAAAAAGAAATATATATGTATATGCTTATAAACTGTAACGTCAATTGTTGTCCAAAAGGTGAAGGCTATAAAATAATCCTTCGAAAAGAAATGTATTTAAAAATCTCTAAATAAAAATTTTATAGTTATTTAAAAGTTCATATTTAAAAAATTCATATTAAAGAAAATACACTCTACAGTTATTTATATAAATCTTGATATGATTTTGTTTTAATCAAGATTAAAACAAAATCATATCAAGGTAAGATATATATTATTAACCATAGAGGGAAATGTTTACCCTTCAAAAAGAACTCCTGAATACAAATCGTTTGGAGCTTACATTAGCAATGTCGAGGTGCTTGTAAGCTGATGTTAAAAATACGAGACAGTTCTTTTCAAATTTGCTCGTCTGAATTTCAATAGTTTAACCTTTAACTGATGTTTCCGGTCTCTCAGACCGTGACTTTTTTCAATTTTCATGGTTTAACTTGCAATTTTCAGTTTAACTACAAACACTACCAAAATTTTGTTCCATTTGGAACTCTAGTACTATCGCAAGAGACTTTTGAATAGGTGAATTTTAATTATAACAGTCCTGTGCAAAACGTTTAGTACAAAAACACCATCCTATGAGTTAATCGTGCCTTTTATTCATCATTCGTTGCAGCGGTCTCACAGACCGCTTCACACTACTTACGTGACAATTTCTGTGACATCAGTTAAAGGTTAAATGATCTTTTTGCATGGGATAGCTGAGGTTTGTCTGATTTTACTTTTTCAATTTTGCTTGGCGATTTTTTATAGGAGGTCATTATATATATCAGAACAGGTTCCGAAAGTGAAAGAATCGTCATAAAAATTGCTCATCGAGAAGTTAATATCCTTGAGTCCTGATGCGAGAAGTTAAACATACAGAGAACTTCATGTTTACAGAGAAAAGCCTTAAAATAAATATATTTATCAGTAATTTTTTTTTTAATTCATACTTTTTTTTTTCAAGTAAACGACGTGGAGAAATAATAAGCTGTTAATGATATGAATATTTTCTTTACATAAATATTTCCGAAATCATAATAGATGTAACTTTATATACCAATAAATATGCGAATAATGGTAAGGTTATTTATTATAATAAAATTCGTTATATAATATGCAAATATGCCATATTGTATTTTACTGCTATCAGATTATATTTAATTAAAGAATTTATTTTTTCTTTGGTATTCTTATTAAAAATTTCCAATTTATATGCAGCAGTTGTCTTTCATATTCGTCTTTAGTACCTGCATTTGAAAACTACTCGTTAGGGGCCACTGTAATACTTACCAATCATGGATATACATAATATAAAATATGAAAATAAAACATGTGATACGTGCTAAGCATTGTATCATGTTACTTTTATTCATAATTTAATTTACTTGGACTCCCTTAAATGTAATTAATATAACCCCTTAAGCTAATATTACTTTTTGTTGCATTAAAATATCTCAATTTGTTGATTTTCTGTACGCAAATAAACACTATTGGTTTACAATGGAAGTCTATGGGAATTTGGCGAAATATTAGAGATACTGCCAATTTGGCGTCACTCTTGGCGACTCATTTTGGTCGCCAAATTTGGCGATATATCGCCATGTTGGCGCCAAACTTGTCGGTATTTGGTGACAGAACAGGGTCCCTCCTATGGGAACTCCCCTTATACACACTGTAAAAAAAAATCTTAAGATAACAGAAAAAAATCATCGAATTCCGACAGTAAAAATTACGTTGACAGACTTCTTATGTTATTTCAGCTTCGTGTGGCTTATTTTCCTGTAAAACAACAAAAAAGCCTTTTTTTTTTTCATTACGTCTTCACTATAACAGAAACGTCTGTCATATAACATAGAAATACTTTGGCGGGAAATCTCCCCCTCTGACGTCTACAAGGTCATTTAGAATGACCAGTTATTATTGGTTCATCTAACCCCACGCTGAGGCTATCGTTCAGTTAGGAAAACTTGTAGCTTCTATCTTGAAATATCTGTTGTGTGTTGTGTATTGCATAAAATGGCAGGAAGATCTAAAAAGAATAAATAAGATTTAACGAATTTTTTAAAAATTCACAGTAAAAAAGTTCCCATTAATAAACACATATTGAGAAGAAGAGCAAAAGGATTTATTCTGTTTTTTTAAACAAAAATAATAAGGTATGTTTTCATTATTCTTTTAAATATTCAACAATGTTTTTCCGAAACATAATATGTATGATTTTTTTTTTTTTTTTCAATTTGTTAAAAACCTTACTTAAGCAATACTTTTTATTTTTTTATAATGTATCATTTACTTAAATTATTAGTATCACTTTATACTTCATAATTTATTTATGTGCATTAGTAACTAATTCATATAATTCTGTTAATAATTGGAGATTATTTTTTGATTAATTGTTTATTTTATGCTAAATTCATAATCTAGCTTTATGATTAGTTTACAAATCTTGAATTTTTACTTTTACACAGCTGTAGAATGATTACTTGTTATATTTATTATTTTTATGACTAAGAGAGTTTACTTTTAGTTCATATATATTGAGTTTTTAAATTAACTTTGTCAGCGATTGACATAAATAAGTTTTGGAGTGATAGTTTAAATAATAAACATTCAGTAACTGTATTAATTATTATAGTTAAAGATAACTGATACTTTCATTTCATATTAACCAGAATAATATTTATTAGATCTGATAGCCGGTCATATATTTTTACTGTTTAAATTTATCACATTTGTTCCATTTAATGAAATAAAAATTTGAACTACAACTCTGAATTATTTTCAAAATTATTCCCAAGTTTTAACCCTTCTTTTCATATTATCAGCAAGTTTAATTTTATTTAAAATTTAAATTATATTAAAATATTTTTTTTTTCTTATTTAGTTGATTATCATTTACTATGTACGGAAAAACATTATATATTTTTAAGAAGAATGAAAACTCATTTTATTACTTTAACTGAAATGAAATATATATATGTTTTTTTACGGGGAAGTTTATTTAAATTTTACTGGCTCTTCCTTTACGTTTTTATCTTTGCTCTTAGCTACCAACTTCTATATTATCACTTTTTTCTAATGGAGATCGTCTCTCAGAATTTTTTCGATTGAATAAAACAAAGCTTGCTATTCGGGAAAACTGTAAAAATTGGCAGCTATTATTTACGTAATTAACAAGCATCACTAACTTCACCTAATAAATTTTCTGAAATATTGGATAAATAAATAGTAAAGCTGTTTTAATTCGAAATAATATTCAATACATTCATATTTATTTTATTAATAAACATTTTTAGTGGGGGGGGGGGGAGTTACCGAATATATATATATATATTTTATTATTATTATTATTATTATTCTATGCAAAAAAAGTTTAAGATAACTTCTTTCACTTATTCCAATTTTTAATGCGTTTATGTTACAAAATCTATATAAATGCGTTTGAATATTGTATTGCGAATAAGCTATTTAAATTAATTTTGTAAAAGTTTGGAGGCGAATTTCTTATAAAGAAATATTTATTATTATTAATATAAACAAGTCAATCGGTAAATAAAATTTTCCCGAGTACCTAACATATAATACGCGATTGTTCTGTTAAATAGAACTCCCCCCCCCCCCCCCTCGCCAACAGGAATCGACCTACAGATTTTGACTGTTGGGAAAAGCGTCAATTGTCAACACGAAGTGCCTGTATGACTACATATTTCTGTCGTCTGATAACGCATTCTTTCGTTAACAGATATTTTCTGAAAACAGATATTTTCTGGCAACTTTTTGCTGCCAGAATTTTTCTGTTGTTTTACACAAATATTTTTAACAGTGCACTGTTAAAAATTTTGCAGCATTCTGGCAGGTCATTCGACCGTTTTTTTAAAAAACGGTTTCATAACCATAATTTAACTATATTTTGACCATAAAATGGCCAATAATATGGTCAGAATAGTGTTAAAATTACGTTTGTGTAACCGTTTTCGGAAAAAACGGTCAAATGACCTGCCAGAATGCTGCAAATTTTTAACAGTGTAGGTATGGAGGTGCATTAAATGCTTGACATTTACGATAAGCCATTATTGGCATTTAATCTTATAGTTTGGCGATAATTTTTTGGTCAGCGGGATAATCGAGTAGTACCGAATTGCGTAAAAGAAACATCATTGTAACTCAAAAAATTATAATCATATAAACTAACAGTTTACTGCGTCGGATTAAGCGTCTCATTTTCAATATATCTTTATAATATATCTTTATAATATATCTCATTTATAATATATCTTTGAATTGAAATTTGAATGAAATACAGGGTCATGAAAAATCGAAGAGTGTGAAAAATAGGATTACAAATATCTCGGCAACTAAGTATCCGATCGAGTTCATTCTTGATACTCACTCCTTCAAATAAACAATTTCGAAAATTGTTCTATACCTTTTATCAGAACGAATATTTCGAGAGTCCAAAAAAAAATAGTTCCGTTTAATCGAAGTTACTGATATTCAATAGGCTTCTTTCCATTGTTACTTCCTAAGTACACACCGAATTTCAAGTCTCTATCTCAATTTGTTCGGGAAATACAGCGTTTATAGACACACACACACACACACCCAGACGGACGGCAATTTTTTTTTTTTTTTTTTAATATGTTTTTCGGAATCTCCAGTGTCTGAAACGTGTAAATCCGTCAAAAAAAAAATTCGATTTTTAAAACGATTACAAGACTTACCCTAACGTGTGATGGGTAAGTAAAAGCAAACATTTACAAAATACAAAGCATTTCTAATGGAAAATACTTAAACATAACTTTGAAAACTAATGAAATTAATTATACCCGGGAGTGGAAGAAAAACTTGATGATTTATATGAGTTTCATTTTCTGTTTGATCTTTCGGGAAATATATATTGTTAAAGGAAAATCAATTTTTAGTTATTTATAAATAGAAACTAATATGTTGAGCCATATTTCATTTTCTGTAGCATGAATATTTAATATTTCCTATATAAATGATCCTTTGTTATTTAAGAAAATAAATCGAGGTCATTTAATTTAGCAGAAGATTTTTGGACTTTTTTCCTTAGAATTTGCTACAATGTTCCTTGAACAAACAAGGTAGAATGCATCTAATTTACATTTAAATAAACAATCAATCTCGGTATTTAATCAAAGCTTTTTTTTTACATTTTCGACAGTTATCGAAGCTCAGTAAATTTGATCATGGGTTAAAACATTTTGTCTTTGCTTTTCATTACTTGTCTTTGAATGTCATTTAATGTACAAAGAATAAATTTTGTTTTTGTTTGCTTCAAAGCCTTTTTTTAAAAAAAAAAGATTGGTGAATTAGATAATGTGGCTTAAACAAATAAAGTATTTAGAACATTGCTTTACAACTTTTATTTATTTATTTTTATTTTTACAATTTCCTATATCTGTGACATAATGTTAATGTTATATTTATACAAAGTATATATTAAACTCTTGTTCATCACTATTAATTTCAGGACGCAGATAGCTATATATATAAACATGGTGTTTATGTATAGCGAAGTGACTATATCCTATGTTATAAAACCATTTATAGTGGCACCTAGCGACAAACAGTGGAAGCATTTGTCATTTCGAAAATGGCATGAAAATACGGGGAAAAGTCAATTACAAAGTTATATAGCGTTCACTATTCAGCAAAAAAATGTGTCTTTTGTATAAAAATAATTTTTAAATACCTTAAAATGTTTTTTTACATATATATATATTATAGCACTAGCCTAAATGGGCCGCAAATTGTATGCAGAAGTGGCATTGTAAGACAGGCGTACGTTTACGAATAAAACTCACATATGTAAGCAATGTTCAGTTTATTCTAATAAAAATATCAAGTTAAGTAAGCCTAACGCACATGCTGTCGGAATGTAAGCACAATAAATTATGCATTGACGCCAGTTGCACTTTCAGCAAACTTGCTTAATATTTTTTTTTTTTCTTTTTTTTTTTTTTGCAAAATGCTTATATGTGTCGATTTTATTGGTAAATGTACGTCTGCCTTATTATTCTAAACTTCTGCATGCATTTAGTTATGTATGGTGATTGAATATAAAAATTTACAGTTTTAGTCATTCTAATAAAGTTAATTTTACATGTATGACATCATTACATACTAAATCGAAGGTTCTCTACAAGTTTGAAAAGTCCTTCCGGCCAGTGCCGGGAGGAAGAGGTAGCTTTCATAATCCTTATTTTAAAAAAGCCAACTTATATCATGCAAACACACGAAGCTCAATTTAGTGGAAACCGGATATAGGAGATTCAATACTAATTTTTATCAATATAATGAATGAGAATTTCGCGAAATTAGCCAGCTTTATCCAAGCTGCTTTTCTTTAAATTAACTTATATTTGGCTGCCAAATTCGGCAATTTCTTAAAGTACCTGTCATTTTAAAACAACATGGTGGATGAGGCTAACCAGTGAACTTGGTCGAGACCTTAGCAATTGCTGTGCACATGCTCACTCACATCGGAATCGGTTAATGTATAGGAGTGATGTCGCATGCAAAAAATCAGATTTTTCAAAATGTCACCCACAATAGAAATTGAAACTGCTATATCTGAGCCATTTTTTAAGGTAAAGACAAACAAAAAATGCTCCTGAATCCTTATATCAAGATCAAATACTTAAGAAAGAAACCTTTTTCAATTTCTAATTTTTTTGCACCTCACTTTAAAAAAATATATATTTTTTAATTTAATGGCCGCCATTTTGAAGCAAGATGGCTGATGAATCTGGCCAGCGAACTTGGTCGAGGTGTTGATGTATACTATCCACATGCCTTCTTACATCGAAATAGGCGAATACGTGTGTTATCGCGTGACAAATACAAGATCGTTTCAAAATGTTAGCCATGCTAGAAATTCAAAGTGCTATAAATCAACCATTTTTTAAGATATCAACAAAAGAACAAATTTTCAGAAACAAAAACTGCTCCGGAATCTTTGTATCAAGGCCAAACACATAAAAAAAATCTTTTTCATTTTCCAATTTTTTAATACCTCATTTTGAATTTTAAATTTAATTTTTTTAAATGGCAACCCTTTTGAAACAAGATGGCGAATGAAGCTGGCCAACGAACTCGGTCGAGACATTGGTATGTACTATGTACAGACCAAGTTACATCCAAATAGGTTCATACGCCTGTTATCGCGTGACAAAAATCAGATCGCAGGAGAAATTCAAAATGCTATTACTCAGCCATTTTTTTTAGATATAGACGAAAGAAAAACTGTTCCGGAATCTTTGTATTAAGGTCAAACACATACAAAAAAAATCTTTTTCATTTTCCAATTTTTTGGTATCTCATCTAAATTTTTTTTATTTTTTAATTTTTTTAAATGGCCGCCATTTTGAAACAAGATGGCGGAAGAAGCTGGCCAACGAACTCGGTCGAGATATTTGTATGTACTATGTACACACCAAGGTACATCCAAGTCGGTCCATAAATACGCCTGTTATTACGTGAGAAAAATCAGGACGTTTCAAAATGTCAGCCACGCTAGAAATTCAAAATGCTATAACTCAGCCATAAAGCTCTTAAGATATAGACGAAACAAAAACTGCTCCCGAATCTTTTTATCAAGGTCAAACACATAAGAAGAAAATATTTTTTCAATTTTCAATTTTTGGTACCACATTTCAAATTTAAATTTTTCTTAAAAATTTAAATGGCCGCCATTTTTAAACAAGATGGCGGGTGAAGCTGGCCAACGAACCCGGTCGAGACATTGGTATGTACTATGTATAAACGAAGTTACATCCAAATCGGTTCATAAATACGCCTTTTATCGCGTGACAAAATTCAGGACGCTTCAAAATGTCAGCCACGCTAGAAATTCAAAATGCTATAACTCAGCCATTTTTTAAGATATAGACGAAACAAAAACTGCTCCTAAATCTTTGTATAAAGGTCAAATACATAAGAAAAAAATATTTTTCCATTTTCAATTTTTTGGTACCACATTTCAAATTTTAAATTTTTAAAAAATATTTAAATGGCCGCCATTTTGAAACAAAATGGCGGATGAAGCTGGCCAACGAACTCGGTCGAGAGATTGGTATGTACTATGTACACACCGAATTACATCCAAATCGGGTCATAAATACGCCTTTTATCGCGTGACAAAATTCAGGACGTTTCAAAATGTCAGCCACGCTAGAAATTCAAAATGCTATAACTCAGCCATTTTTTAAGATATAGACGAAACAAAAACTGCTCCGGAATCTTTGTATAAAGGTCAAATACATAAGAAAAAAATATTTTTCCATTTTTAATTTTTTGGTACCACATTTCAAGTTTTAATTTTTTTTTTTAGTTTTAAATGGCCGCCATTTTGAAACAAAACGGCGGATGAAGCTGGCCAACGAACTCGGTCGAGACATTGGTATGTACTATGTACACACCGAATTACATCCAAATCGGTTCATAATTACGGGAGTTACAGTGTGACATAGGTCAGATATATATATATATATATATATAGATATATATATATATATATATATATATATATATATATATATCAATTTTGAACGGAGGGTGGTTTCGGGGTCTGGGGGTCATGATCGATGAAAATATACCAAAATTTTTTGAAATCGCTTTCCTCCGAACGGCTGCAATAGGTAGCTTTTTTGTAAAGAAAGCTACCTAAAATGGCTTTTCCCTCGTCGTCGTACCGTTTTTGGGATAGGAATGTTAACTCCGGATTTTCTGCAAGGCGGTTGAATTTGGTGATGATTTTACCCAGTATTAAGTGTTATTTTTTTAAAGGAATATGCATTATGTTCGACTGTATAGAACACTTGTACAAATGCGCTTCCAAATTTAGCAATTTTAATTCATTTACGAGAGAGTTATTCGTAAAGATACGAAGATCATCCAGAAAATAAGTTTCCTACTCCCCGTAAAAAGAAACAAAACATAATTACCTGGAAAGATTTATTTCAAGAAATACCGCAATGTTTCAGCTGTTTCTCTACATAAGAATCACCGGAACACTTGTCATACGTAAAATAAGTTTTTGTAGTCCAGTGTCATAGACGCCTGCCACCTGGGAATGAAGCTAGTTTGTCACATTTGTCAAGCCGCGTCTCGTCGCCGTAACGATTCTGTAGAGGTACTCGTTGCCCTTATCATGGTATCGATGCAAAAAAGGGGTGAGAAAATCGGCGATGCATGAAGACATCACGAAACACCTGCTGATCCCGAAATTGTGCATCAGATGGGTTCCGAAGAACCTTACACATAAACAAAAACCAAACACATGGCAGAAGCATTGACTTTTGTCTATAAAATCCATGTCATTTCTCTATTACATTTACCTCATTCCTTAAAAGCTGTAATTTAACCTTTAATTTTTTAAATCTTTCTAGCGTAGCAAATCAAATTTGAAAAATATTTACTCAGGTGTTAGAATACATCATTTCAAGCATGTAGAAAATTCGAAAAAAAAAATAGTGACAAACAGGTGCTTGTTTTATATCTGCAAAAAGAAGAAAATTACAAATTTAAAGAAGAAATAATTTTTAAGAATATTGCGAATTTTCTAATTCAAAATTGTAAAGTATATAAAACTACCTTTATAAAAAAAAATCTATTTCTGGATGTCTCCAGTCTTTTTAAATTCATTAAATTCATAAAGTTTATTTTATCAATAACCACGTGAGACAGCTCATGTAATAAATTAAACTTTGGTATAAAAAAATTACCCATTATCACCATTTGCTGCAGATTCTACGAACAATTTATATTAACTGCATTTTTAGAAGATAGCAAAGGCATCGCATGTGCACGCAACAAAGAGAGAAATTATACCGTTGAATTCGTAGCGACTTACAAGTCGCATTATATCCGGTGATTGCCTTTTTTATTACTTTCTTCTATCTTTACAAGAAGAAAGTATTGGATTCATGAAAATTTTCGAATTCCGGTTTTCGACGGATTTACACGTTTTAGGGGTCAGAGAAACCGAAAAACATGTTTTTACAAAATGTCTGTCTGTGAGTCTGTCTGTCTGTCTGACTGTCTGTGTGTGACACAAATTTTGTGGACGCTCTATCTCAAGAACTAATGCACGGAATTTAATAAAAATTCATAACCAGTTAGTCCCTGATACAAATTGATGCTGATTAGTTTTTGGTGCAAATCACTCAACAAGTGGCGCTGCTGTGCTGCATTTTTTACGATTTACGCAATGGCTCTATCTCAAGAACTAATGCACGGATTTTCATGAAACTTCAGATTCAGTTAGTCCTTGATATGACTTGATGCTGATTACGTGTTGGTGTAAATCGCTCAACAGGTGGCGTTGCTGTGCTGCATTTTGAACGATTCCCAAAATAGCTCTATCTCAAAAACTAATGCACGAATTTTCCTCTAACTTCAGATTTAGTTAGATGTTAACACAAGTTGTTGGTGATTAGGTGTCAGTGTTAATCGTCCAATAGGTGGCTCTGCTATGCTGAAATTTTCATAATTTTCGCAATAACTCTATCTCCAAAACTCATATACGGATTTTCCCCAAACTTCAGATTCAGTTAGACTTTGACATAAGTGGTTGCTTGGTGATTTTTGGTGTAAAGCACCCAATAGGTGGCGCTGCTATACTGAATTTACACGATTTCAGAGATAGCCATATCTCAAGACCTAATGCACGGAATTTCATATCTTTAGAATCCTTATGATTGGCATAGATTGCCGTTTAATTTTGGCAGTGTGAGAGCGAATTTTCCAGTAATCCCTGATTAGATTTGAAGGTTCATTGTTTACTTCTAAAGAGGAACGGGAACTAATACCCCCCTTAATTTAGATTAATGTGTTTTCTATCCGATTTACTTCAAATTTGGTATACTGATTTATTCTGATAAGACGCTTCCCTGAATAGATTTGGAAGCTCATCGGTTGAATATAAAGGGGGGAACGCGGGGCTAACACCCTCTTTAATTTAGATAAATGAGTTTTTTTATCCGATTTGCTTCTAATTTGGTATACCAGTTTATTTCGATAAGGCACTTCCCTGATGACATTTGGAGATTCATTGGCTAAGCATAAAGAGAGGAAACTCGGGGGGGGGGGGGGAATAATCCCCCTTAATTTATTTTTCGAGGGCATTATTCTTTGAAATAAGAGTATAATATACAATTAGTGTGAATGTGAGCTCAATGCTATCAGTTTAACTGGGCACTTTTCTCTTTTATTTTCTCTCTGATGGGCAAGAAATATTGTAAAGCTGTTTTCAAATAAGGATGTGAAACCAATTTCAAAATAAAAGTTACATATTTTTAATAATGCTTTTAATGCAGATATTAATTTTAAATACCCCAAAGCAATAGATTTGATAAATATGGTATATCAGTCTATTTTTTTTATTTTAAACTTTGGTGCATTATATGGAAAATTGGAGAACAATGAGCGGGATATTACATGTACTGCCACAAGTAGGTCAAGCAAAAATTATTTACCGCCAAAAATATTTTGCATTTTTGAATTCAGGATGAACATGTATTAATTCAGCAATTTAAAAAAAAAATGCTTTTTTATCGACAAAATTCGGTCACTTTGAAATTACTTTGATTTTGGGGTATGTTGCAGATTTGCAACACGGTGATAAAAAGCGTTAAGTTGATTTTTAGAACCCATAGTGTGAGTAATCTTAAATTTACTACACCTTAAATTGGGCATTAAGGTCAAGGTCGCTGATCAACCACGTATGAACCTGACTGTAACAAAAATTTGGATAAATGAAAAAAAGCTGTATTTTAAAGTTTAAAAAAATCGATAATTGACCTATGTTTTTACAGAATTGGAACAGTAAAATAATGTTTTTTGTTCTTTAAAATCATTTTATTTTTAATAATTTTTCTTCTTTCTTACAAATTAAGGTAAAAAAACGTATAATTTGTTTGCAAGAAAATTTGCGTTGTTTACCAGAAGTTAAATGAATTTTTAAGGGTGTATTTATCATTATGCAATGCGCTGCATATTATTCCTTTCGTAAATAAATGAGTAAAAATACTAATATTCTATACATAAAATCCATTTCATGAACAAACTTATAAAATTTTTATCACTTGTGTACGTCAGCGCTCTATTCGCTGTTATTTTTTTTTTTTTTTTTTTTTTTTTAGTTTTTTCCGGTCTTAAAAAAATTCCCGTGACCTATAGCGTAACCCGAGTTACGCCTATAGATGCCAACCGTAACCCTCGGGAACTCAAGGCCATGACAATAAATAAACATGGCGGACGTTCCCGTCCTATGAATGCATCACAAAAAGGCATGAATACTTCTCTCCAAAGCAAAACAAAAAGTACTTTTATACTAAATAGCTTATAATCGCCATGTAATAATAAATATAGGCCTTTAAATACATTCCTGTATATTCATTTATGAATATTTTAGTTAACATATATTAAATTATTTAGTTTTAATAATGGTTTATTATTGATACTTTTTATTACACACGGCTGTAATTCCTTACGTTAATAAAAAATTTTGCATTTATGTTTGAAAAAAAAAATAAACATATATATATATATATATAAATTTTAGTTTCAAGAAAATAACTGAGAAAAATTTTAGAATATTTATCAGGCTATTAGTATAGTCCATAAAACAATAGTAGTATATTCATATTTGCATGTATGCTTTTAACATTTATTTATTTTCATTTTTCCAAAACATTTTCATATCAATAGTTTAAATTTTATAAAATAAATAAATAAATAAAACGATTTATTTTCCAAATATTAGTTGAGCAAGTAAAATTGTAATAATTAAATAATTTCATGCATGTTTTTAAAATTCATTTATAAATACTTTCTCCAAATTTTAAAGAAATAATTTCTTGTGGTTATTGTGATAAAGATGATTTTTAAATACAGATACTACAATTTTTTAAGCAATTTAAAAATATTTTATGCCATTGCTTTGAACCTTAAACAAGCAAAATATAAATTGAGAATTCTTTTTTCGGGTAGTAATAAAGCTAGTGAAATTATAAGAATTAAATAATTTCATGCATGTTTTTAACATCCATTTATACACATTTTTTTCTTCAAAATTTTAAAGAAATAAATTCTGGTATTTATTCCTATAATGATGTTTTTATATACAAATAAATACATTTTTATATACAAAATGATTAGGAAAAAAAAAAGTATTTCCATACATGCTTTTTACATTAGTTTGCAGAAAAATAATTCCTAATGATATTTCTAAATAATTTGTTTTCTATATACAAATATAACTACATTAAAGATTTTTTTAGGCATATTTTTAATGATCTATTCTATATCATTCCTTTGAGTTTTAAGCAATCATGGTAGAAATTGATTTTTTTTCAGCGTATTAATGAAGGAAGTTAAATGATAATAATAAAATAATAATTCTCTGTGTGCTTTTTACAGACTCAGAGACTTTCCCGAAATAAAAAAAAAAAAAATAAATAAATAAATAAAATAATAATATTACAGTTTTTTAAAGCAATCATTTTTTGTGAAGTTTTCCTTTTGCAAACATTAACATTAATAAAGTAAGTAAAATGATAATAAAATAATAAATAATTCCATGCATGCTCTTTGCATTGATATATAAACATTTTTTTTTTTCAAAATTTCAAAGAAATAAATTCTAGTGATTATTTTTATAATGATATTTTTGATGTATAAATGTAACTATACAACAATTTTTTTTTTTTTTTTAGGCATTATTTTAATGTTTTATATCATTCCTTTGAGTCTTAAACAAGCAAAGTAGAATTTGAAGATTTTTTTTTTTTTTAGATAGTAATGAATCAAGTAAATTGATAATAATAATGAAATAATAATTCCACTTACACTTTATGCATTGATATATATTTCAAAAATTTCAATGAAATAAATTTGAGTGATTACTTCTATAATGATGATTTTTAGTTAGAGATTTTTTAAACATTTTTTAGTGTTTTGTTAGTTATAAATATTTTTAAATTTTATTTTATTACAAATAAAGTATAATTATAAATATTAATAAAATGGACTTATATAAAATAATGATGATAATATTTGAAAATATATTGTTCGAGATTCACATGTTTATTTCCAATGTTTCCAATAAAATTATGCAGATAGTTATATGTAGTATATTAATCATTCATGTTTATACACTTTCGAAAATAAAACACAATAAAAAATATTCGGAAAATCTAGCAAAAACTTCACTTACCCTTTCTAAATATCCTGATTAATATGTTTATAAATATTTTCTAAAAGTTCATTTTAATAATTTACTTTTTGAACTTTTAATTTTGCGTTTATTAATATCATTTAATTTTTTATCACCTAACATTTTTGTGTAATTCTTTAAACAGGTATTTGAAAATGAATTTATAATTTTAAAAACGTTATCTTCCTACTAAACACTTGGACGGAAACATTGTCTCCCCCTTCTGTCTTTCAGGGAGTGTCACGGCCTTGAGTTCCCGAGGATTACGTGCCAACCCTGCAAACCGTTTTTTATTTCGGTTATTTTTGCGATTTTTGTGATTTTTTAAAGTTTCTACTGACTTTCTACCCACCCGGTATGTAATAATATGCATTTAAAGTCGTGGAGTCTGTTTTTGTTCTTATTTGTTACCACGGGAGGTATATTTTGTTGATAATGCATGCAATGTGTTCTACTGACGTTTTTTCTCTATCGTTATAAGGTACTAATTATTAATTCTGCAAGCTATTACAATCATTATAAAAAGAATTACATCGATGAATAGCGTTTATAGTGCAGTGTAAGCACTTTGAAGTAAGTATATAATTTAAAATTATCATTTCTCGAGGAAATTTTGTTATGTAATTCAGTAGTGACATTATGACATTATGTCCAACAGAAACAAAAATACATTGTTTCACTATTTTTCTAGTGGGTAATTAACAAAGATAGACTAAAATATAATTTTTCCGAACAAAATAAAAAATGCCCTGCATTAAAGGGTTAAATATTCTTTAAAAAAAACATGTAAAAATGGTTTGGGTACTTTTCGGTAAGCCGGGCGCCAGTGTTATATATAAATATATACATATATATTTACACATATATATGTGTGTATATATATACAGTATGTGTATATGCATATATATGTATATTTACCTATATGTATGTACATAAATGTGTATATACCACACTGGCGCCCGGCTAACCTAAAAGTACCTGGTTTTCATTGAGATAATATAAAAAAAAATATTTTTTCTTATGCAATTTCTTTAGTCTTAACATTCTAATAATTATAATCATACCGGGTATCCCAAAAAGGACTGACTGATTTTAAAATTCAATAGCTTGTAAACGGTGACAGATATTTAAAAAATTCTTGCAGGAGGGTTATGCATAAGGTCAAAAATTTTTTTACAGTGATTTTCAATTTTAGTTCGAATTAAAAACAATAGATGGCGCTGCGATCAATAGACGCTGAATTCAGGCTCGATTTTTGGTACTTTGTGGCCCAGATAATACATTTCCATCTCCTTTTTCAGCATGGAACAAGAGAAAGGACCAGAAATCGAGCCTGTATTTAGCGACTATTGCTTACAGCGCCATCTATTGTTAATAATTCGAACTAAAATCGAAAATCACTGTAATAAAACTTTTGACCTTATGCATAACCCTCCTGCAAGAATTTTTTAAATATCTGTCACCGTTTGCAAGTTATTGAATTTTAAAATCAGTCAGTCCTTTTTGGGACACCCGGTATAAAGACGTCGTTTATTTATTTGCATTGAGAATAGTTCATCTTTTAAGCTAGAAATTAAAAGATCAATATTTTCTAAACATTCATTTCTCCTGTTTAAGATAAAGCCTTGTATTGTTATCTCATGCATACTTAACAAAAAGAAAACTTCAAGAAACATGAAAAGGCCATAAAATACAATACTTGAAGAAACAATAAGATGTGAAGGGAAATATACATCAAATGCAGTCGGAACCACCCATGAAGAATATCCTGGATAATGGGAAGGCTGGATGACAAAAGGAGTAGCAGGATACGTGCGACACCAGACAAAGAGATTAACAACTAGGAAGATGAAATTGAAAGAGAGTTCTTATGTATCTTTTAATCCAAAAATAAATGAGCCGTGGTATCTACATTATTGTTTAGATATTTAAAAAAAAAAAACGAAATATTACGCCCGTGTATTCTATGAATTGGATGGACATTTTTTAGTAGAAGATTTTGTTTTCTGGAGCAAAAGGAAATAAAGGAGTAGCAGATGCTTTCACTATTTTTTAATGTATTATAAGTTTTCTACAGCTAAACGAAACTAGAATTTGCATTCAAAAGAAGATTTCTATTTAGTAGGGGTTATAAGATCCGTATAAAGCATCATCTTTATGAAAGGAAAAGTTATTTGTGTTTTAACCCTCTAAGCGTTTGGGGCGTAATATTCCGTTCACTAAGCCCCAGGTTTCACAGCAATACAAGCAATATTTAAGATAATATAATTCTATAGATTTAATGAATTTTAAATACATTGAAGAATGATTAATACTCTCAAGGATTACATTCATATTTGTACTTGAGTTTTTTTTTACAATGTTGAAAGAATCATATTTTCTTAGCATTTAAAACAAAATGCAAAGAAAACAACATTACAATTTTACCCTTTTGCAAGACGCTCAGAGGGTTAAAAGGTATTTTCATTAAAACGGGTGGTTTATAACGCCTTATTAATTTTCCCCTCAAATAATAAAGATCCTTACCTTTTACTTTATAGATTTGCAATCAAATGCAAAACATAACTTGAATAATTTTCAGATTTACTGAAAGAACAAAAATATCAACTATTATTTTTAATAATAAATGATTTTTTTTTTTAATTTCTTGGAATTGTTATCAAAATTATTTGTGTTTCTAGATTCTTAAATTTATATATACATATATATATATATGTTGTATGTGTAAATGTCACATATACGGCTTCATTATCAATTATTTTACTTCATTTAAATCATTTTTATTCCAATTTATTATCTGGAATGTAGTATCACTCCATTTTTATTTTCTTCTATCTTTACAAGAAGAAAATATTGGATTCGTGAAAATTTTCGACTTTCGGTTTTCGACGGATTTATACGTTTTAGGGGTCAGATAATCCGAAAAACATGTTTTACAAAATGTCTGTCTGTGAGTCTGTGAGTCTCTCTGTCTGTCTGTATGTGACACAAGTTTTGTGGGCGCTCTATCTCAAGAACTAATGCACGGAATTTAATAAAAAATTATATTCAGTTAGTCCCTGATACAAATTGGTGCTGATTAGTTTTTGGTGTAAATCGCTCAACAGGTGGCGCTGCTATGCAACATTCTCCACGATTTCCACAATAGCTCAATCTCCAGAACTAATGCACGGATTTTCGTCAAACTTCAGATTCAGTTAGTCCTTGATATGAATAGATGTTTTAAGCATTTTGGTGTAAATCGTTCAACAGGTGGCGCTGCTATGCTGCATTTTTTGTAATTTCTGAAATAACTCTATCTCAAAAACTAATGATTGGATTTTCAACAAACTTCAGATTCAGGTATACCTGGATATGAATTAGTGCTGTTTAGTTTTTGGTGTAAATCTCTGAACAGGTGGCGCTGCTATGCAGCATTTTTAAGAATTTCCACCATAGCTCTATCTCAATAACTAATGCACGAATTTTCATCAAACTTCAGATTCAGATGTATCTTGACATGAATTGACGTTTTATAGATTTTGGTGTAAATCGCTCAACAGGTGGCGCTGCTATGCTACATTTTTTGCAGTTTCCGCAATAGCTCTATCTCAGGAACTAATGCTTGGATTTTCAACAAACTTCAGATTCAGGTAGGACCTTGATATGAATTAGTGCTGTTTATGTTTTGGTGCAAATCGCTCAACAGGTGGCGCTGCTATGCTGCCTTTTTCAGAATTTCCACCATAGCTCTATCTCAATAACTAACGCACGAATTTTCATCAAACTTCAGATTCAGGTATACCTTGATATCAATTAGTGTTATTTATGTTTTGGTGAAAATCGCTCAACAGGTGGTGCTTCTATGCTACATTTTCCGCTATAGCTCTATCTCTAGAACTAATGCACGAATTTTCATCAAACTTCAAATTCAGATATAATTTGATATGAATTGATGCTAAATTGATGTAATTTCTTGTACTATTTAAATGAGTTAATTGACGTGATTTGTATAGAAGAAAGTTTTGTGATGGCCACAACATACTAGTTTCTATTTGGAATTTGTCATTACTTTAGAATATTTTCTTATAAATTTATTATTATTTAGGTAATTTAATAATGACACAAAGTAATTCACATTTTTATTACATTTATTGCTGTGTTATGTATTTTAAAGGTGTTCATTCTTTATATTATAGGTTTTGTAAAGATAAATAATATACGATTCTAAAGGTTTATTATGTATGTATATATATATATATATATATATATATATATATATATATATATATGTGTATATATATATATAACCATTAATTAAACATTACCGACCATCATCAAAAAACGCAATATTGTGAATGAATTGGGACGCCTCAAACCCAGATTATAGAACTGTATGTACAAAATAAAGTACCCTATACCTAATCACAAGAATTAACATGGAAGAAAAAAAAGGAAGAATATGGATTCCGAAAAAAATGAAAAACTTATATATTGAATTACGTTTTCAAGAGTACAGAATTCAATGATATAAGCAAATCGGTTGTTTTCTGTGAGAAAAAAACTATAAGCTGAAAAAAAAAATTCCCCTGTACTCAAACAACCAATATAACCAAAAGAATAGTTTCAAGATGAAAACAGAACATTATCAAATGACATGAAATAAAAAAAACCACAACCCATTAAATATTTAATTTATAGCAATAGAAACCTTACAAAACATACCGAATTAATTTATAGCAATAGAAATCTTACAAAACATACCGAATACCCAGTAGATTGTCAAAATATATTCCCGCACAAGGAATCCAAAAAGCATGATAAGATTAAGGTGAATAAAACAGTTAAGTTAACACAGAAATTAAAACCCATGGAGTCAGTTAACTCAACTTGAAATACCGTGACAAATATAACCAATATAATATAAATAAAAAATAATTACATTATTTAAAATACCTAAAAACAATTTTAAATTGCTTAATAACAATTTTACAATATTGCCAAAATTAAGCGTTTAATTCCGCCTGGTGTAAAAAATTAAAATCATCACTTCAATAGAAGCTTTAAAAATACAAAATTTATGGTGCTGCCATCTATTATTTTATTTTAAAACTATTATTATTATACAAATGTCACAAAACGAAGAACATAATACATGCTAATGAAATTAAAATATATCAACTGCATTCCTACACATATCCTAATATAAACAATACCATACTGTATATCATTATTCAAAAAATTTTTAAATAAATTAAATGTTAATAAAATGCTTACAATATATTCTATTACCGTACCATTAAATCTACACTGAGAATTTTTTTAAAAACCTGGATAATAGGGTGACTGCTCCAGTAGTTGATACCCCTCCAGTAGTTGATCAAATTTTTGAAATATTGCTCCATTTCCCAAATGAGTTTTACAAGTAGCACTAGACATAATATTTTTGCTCGAATATTAGTGCACCTGTTGTCACATAGTTTGCAGCTATCCTCTGTAAGAGAAGCCATATTATGAATTTTTTTTTTATTAGAAAGTGTAAAAATTTAGTTTTTGATTAGTTGGAGATAATAACGGTAAGTTAGATTAATACCCTTCCATCTTGCTTATTTCAACTAATATTTTTATAAGAATTGTTGTTAATCAAAGTCCAAGGATGATATTTTAAATATTGATTTTTACATTTTCGATGGACTTCTTTTTAGGGTTTGAAATTTGACTGATCAACTTCTGGTCTTATTAAATAAGCAAATTCTAGATATTGATCAGCTGTGATCAATTATTGGTTTCGAGGACTCTAGTTATTAATCAGTATATCAACAACTGGCTAACAACATGCGTAGCCATTAATTGATCATTTTTAAATTTTTTTACTTACCAAGCGATTATTGCTTATTTTCTGAATTCATTATGCCGCCGAAAAAGAAATTCTTCCAGTTCTCAGAAGAAAAGGGTGAGAAAAAAGGGTGTTTCGATAATTTCGAATCAATAGCCCTGTTCGAAATGTTCCACATATGTTTCCTTAAAAAGCTTTTGTGTTTTAGGTTAAAGGGAAAACGCCAGAGGTGAGACGGAAGGGACATTCATCAGTTTTAAAGCAAAGAAGAGGAACAGATCCTTGTTGATTGGATAAATGCTTATGCCAAAAAAGAGTTCCCGATTAAGAGGAGTATTTTATTTGAAACCGTAAAAAAAACATTGAAGCCGATAAAAGGCCAAACCCTTTTGCAAACTGAACTCCGGGGAAAACATGGTTTAACCCCTTGAGGGGCGGTGGGATACATTTTATCCCACAAATGAAGATTTGCAGGAAAAAAATTTTATGAAATATTACTTTTCTAACTTTGGTGGAAAAACGTCGTAAAATTGATTTTCCTTATTTTTAAATAAAATTTTTCTAAATTTCCGGTGAGAATTCAGCATTACACAAACGCAATTGCTTGCTCCAAGTGATTGCTATCAAGGGGTTAAAGGATTCATGCGAAGAGCAGTTCGATAGCTCAGATGTATGCAAATGCTATCAATACTGCAAGAGCAGAAGTGTCAGAGCCGAACATCTGCGAGTGGTTCCAAGAACTTCACAAATATCTTGAAACTGAAATCTGCCTTGACATTCTTCTTGATTCCAGGAGAATTTTTAATACTGACGAAAGCGGTTTTCAAACTTGTCCAAAAACGGGAAAAGTCTTAGGACCCATTTCATTCAACATTTTATATGAATTAAAAACAGGTAATGAAAAGAAGCTATAATCGTGATGGTTGATTTCAATGCAGCAGGAGAGGTTATTCCTGGTATGATCCTTTACCCATTGCAGAAAATATCACTTAAAATTGCACAGAATGTGCCAGACGACTGGGGAATGGGTAAATAAAAGAAAGGTTATATGTGTGGCAGCACCTACTTTAAATATCTTGCAAAAGTATTTCTGTCTTGTTGAGAAAGCAAAATATCAAACTACCCATATTACCTCTGGTAGATGGCCACAAGAGCCACTTAACTCTTGAAGTGGCAAAGTTATGTTCGACGAATCAAATACTTCATTTCGCTCTTTACCGGAATGCAACACACATACTCCAACCAGCTGACGTTGCTATTTTCAGGCCTCTCAAAGTGCGCTGGCGGGAAACCGTTTACCATTGGAAAACTAAATGTGGAAACAAAGTGGTAACAAAAGCAGTATTTGGATCTTTGATTGCAAGTGTATTTCGAGAAGCAGACTCCGAAAATCATTAAAAACGGCTTCCGGAAATGCAGTCTGTTTCCGTTTAACGCAGACGCTGTAGACTACGAAAGGTGCATCAGCAGTAAGCAACGACATTGTCCACCAACAAACCCACGTGAAAATTAGTCTAGAGTAGGAGTAGCGGAAAACTTCAGCGTGATGATGCTTTTGCACATTGAATCCCTATTCAAAAAAGGCAGAACTCAGAAGTTCAGAAGCGTGGAAGGGGACGAATGGGAGATTGGTGTTGAGGCTCTGGAATTGTTCCATTTATGGAGGCAAATGCGGAACAAATATCTTGAACAAACTCAAACGAACATTGCGACACCAGAGAGCGAACCTGAATCGCCAGTTGGTGATCGCCTAACACCAACTGCTTATATTACTCTACAATCTGATGATCCTCGAACAATATTTTATCATGATCATGCAACACCAGATCCTTCAAGGCAGACGGACCCACTTCTAAATTCTGCGACTCTTCAGCGCCCAAAAAACTTGGGTGTAGCTAAAGTAAAAAACGTCAGTCCATCTTTTGCAGACAACATTCTATGACCTCACGACTCGCCACAGAAGGAAAAAAACAGAAAAGAGGCGACAACGTCTTATGCGACAACGTCAAAACAGTGGATAATGTCTTTCGAAGAAAGGAAAAGGGAAAAAGAAGAGAAAGAAACCCGAAAGAAAGAAATGATTCAGAAAAGGAAAAAGAGGAAGCAACAACTTATACATCAAAGACAAGATATAAGACTATCTAAAATTCCAACTAGGTGGAAAAAACAACGACTGAGCAACTTCCACAGCTTTCAGTCCAGTGCCAAAGTTTCGTCCGGTGAGAGTGTGTGAGTGGAATCCTTAGATGAGAAAACTGCCCATACTTGGCAGACGGTGCAAAAGTATATTGATGAGCACGTTGTCATTTTGGAAAATATTGGAAATGAAAAAAGAAGGAGCGACTGTGGCTTCCATGGCGGCATGTGGGCGCCTACGGAAGTGTTCCTTTTTTATAGGTTGGATCAAGTTATTTCCACATTTAACGACAAAAATCAGTGGAACAAGAAATCTTTTCTCTGTCCCTGAATTAGAGTTTCAATATTGCTTATAAGTTATTGTATTTTTTACTTTTATCCGTCTCATAAAAATGTTTACTATTCTCAAATTGTTTAATTTTTTCTACTTACATTGAAAAAAGATAAAAATGATCAGTGATCAACTACTGGAATGCAATCGATCAAAAACTGGATTCGCCTGATCAACTGCTGGGGAAATGGCAATTAAGAAAACTATTTATGTATAATTCTGTTGCTATTTAATTTCAGCAGAATTTAATTATTGTCTATTATAATACATTCATTAAGGGTTGTAGAAATCAGATTAGTTTACTCCTAAAACTTAAAATGAAGGAAATATAATAAAAACCCCGTAGCACCGACTTTATTTGATCAACTACTGGGTCGGTCACCCTATATAGAATATAGCTATATGCTATAAAATAAAATAAATTATATATTATAAAAATATAAAAGTCTTAATATTTACCATTACATATAAAAAATGAACAGGAAAGAAGAAAAAAAATAAATAAATTATAAAATAAATAAATAAAAAATGGATGTTTATATAAGATTGTCAGATTCTAAAATTCCCTATAGTTCAAAGATCGCAAATATAGTGTGAGAATTATCCTCATAATATATATATATACTATATAGGATCTTCCCCTTTTTATCCCTCCCCTGTATGTCGGACCTGCATTGAAATTTTGGACAACATTGAAATACCTAATTAATGAATTAGAAGGGTACATAACCCTGGGCTTTAGGAAATTAGGAGTGGTGGATTCAAGATAATATATTTTTTAGAAGAACTAGAGGGCATTTCCAGTGTAAATGGAAAATATAACTGAAAAAAATCCTAGATTTTAAAACAAGAAATATACTTTTATATCATTACATTAAAACAATCTTGATTAAGATATTTTATAAGTAGTTTGCTACAATTTTAGATGTAAGTTTGCAGTATTTCAAAACTTTTTCTCAATTAACCCACAAGTTTTTATTGGTGCTATTCTTTAAAAATGTTAATTAACATATAAAGGGATATATATATATATAAATTTTAGCCTACTCAGGACAATATCATATTAATTTCTAATAGAATACCATCTTAAATGAGAATAAAATGCATAATGAGTGTATTTGTTATACCTAATGCTATGACAGTATGGATTTTAATTTGGTAATTTGTTTTTTTTTATTTTCCCTCTATCTTTTTAATCTAGTTTCATTTTGAACTTAATTGCTGTTCAATGGTTTATTTCTCGGTTTTATGTGTGTGGTAGTCCCAAATTCATATTCTTTAGCTAATGTATGGCTAATATGAAGATGAAACCACACATTTTATTTGTGGAACTTAAGGCATTTTGGGACCTGATTATTCTGTCTAAGTTCTACAAATTTCTATCATTCCATTTCTGTTATTCAATTTCTGCTATTTTTTACTATGTTTTTGGAACCTATGTTAAGTGTGTTGGTGGGAACTGTATTTGATAATGTCATTTTATTCATAATTTCACAGTTTTTGTTGATGGTTGGTAATTTTTATTTAATAGTTATATATATATGTGTGTGTGTGTGTGTGTATGTGGAAGAATCTCTTGGCTGACACAATAAAATGTACTTTGATACCGGAAATAAGAGAGGCTTTCTCTGAATAAACAATTATATTGAAAAATACTTATTTACATGATATATACATGAAGATACTATTTAGATAAATATTACTACATCTTAAATTCAACTTTATCGTCGTTGAAACATATTACGTCATTTTATATACGTCTTTTTATTACATTCTGTATCACACTATTTAGTTCACCCCCAAAACAATCGAATGTTCTTTTCTTCCTCCACTCACTTCAGTTTCTGCTCGCAGAGCGTCTGTCGTACCGAAGGTTAGCTTTAACGCGCATGCGTTGCCGCTGATCGCTAGAGTATCTTTAGGGCGGAGTTGCGATCTCCAATCACTCCTGGCGGCGCTTTGTAAGCTAGCGCTGTGGCGCCTTGCAAGATGCAATCCCATATATATATATATACAGGGTGTCCGGTCTCAACGGTGTCCAATGGCTAATTTCTAAACCGTTAGTCATAGACATATAGTTCTAATTAGAAAAATGCTTTAAATCAGGTAAAGAAATATTTTAAAAGCGATTTGGTTCAATAAAAACATTTCTTAAAAAATTACGAAATTTAAATTTTTATACGGTCCTCCGGTTCTATAAGTTATATTTAGAAAAATTTTCCTATTACACTGACAAGTAAGACAAAAAAAGTACCATTCATATAACACTAAAATTGTGCGAGTTATGAAACTTTAAAAATGCATGACTTATGCCACTTTTCTGCTCTGAAAACAAATGGGAAGTGACTATTCGTCCGACCAATCGGACTTTTAGTAATTTTGGCAAAACGTCCGACCATCGTATGCGCAGGCGCGCCAGCAAATGATCGGATGAAATGGCTTTTTCATAACTCTGCCTTTTAAAATATGATTGTTTATTTATTTTCAATACACATTAAGTGCATTTATGCAAATTAGGTCATTTTCTTTTTAGAAGAAAGTTATTTATATTTATAAATATTAATTTAGTAATATTTGTCTTCAATTATTTATTATTTAAACGTTATATTTCGTTAAGCAATTAAGCGTACTAAATATTTGTTTCTATATTTATATTATTAATCTTATTTATTTATTATATTGTAATATATTATTATTAATTTAATAATTTATTATATTATTATTAATTTAATAATTTATTATGTTATAATTAATTTAATAATTAATTTTTTATTATTAATTTTTTATTGTTAATTTAATAATTATTATTTATTACCTATTATTAAAATATTAACAATTATAAATAGTTTGTAATTTTTTTATATTATACAATTAGTTTATTTTACATAAACGCTTGAATATAAATGCTTGAATATTTAATATGTCTTAATTGTTAAATTTATGTATATATATATTTAATAAATTTAAAAACTGTCCAGCATGAGGAAGTCTGACAAAACAAATTGTAGTTTAGATTATTTCATGTTGATATTTTGCATTTTTAATAAATAGCAGGGGAGGTTGGGTCATAGGCAAACATGTTCCAAAATCGTGCCCCTCCTTTGATTTCTTTCTGTCGATGTCTATATCTCTCAATATTTCAATTTATATCTTATTATTTTCCAACATTTAAAAAATCGGGTAGAGGGGGGGGGGGGGAGATGGCTTCATTTTATATTCCATGAAAATGAGCAGTATTACTTAATTTACGTAGTCTTTTTTGTTTCAGATTGTACAAATTAATTTTACCCAATGAGTAATTATTTTTTGTTTTACTTTTTTAAAAGGTACTTTTCGGTTAGCCAGGCACCAGTGTTATGTATACATATATATGTGTGTATATGTATATATATAGCGCCCGGCTAACCGAAAAGTACCTTAAAAATAATAAAACTGATGATTAAACACAAATTTACAGAATTTTGGGCTTTTATAATCTTACTGAAATTTAAATTCATATAGTTTCTCATTACTTCTAACATACTATTTTGACCACTGAAATTATTGAATTCATGATTCGTCTGAAACTTTATTATCCACTCAAACACATAGACTCAAATCAAAGAACCTTTCACAGAAAGCATTTTATTTTTTGATAATGAATTCTATTTTCAAAAATAATAAGAATAATAAGTAAATGCTTTTGAAAAAAAAAAAAAAAGTAAAATTAATAATTTAATACATTTAAACTGATGACCTATGCAGTAAGATAAATCTATAGCTATACTTGTAAAAGTAATGCACCTAAATAACAATTTAAATAAAATTTTATAAATATATATTTCAAGTGGAGAATCTCCTGTTATTTTGGCATCAATAATTTTTCAATAAATGAAAATAATCACTCCGTCGCTAACAAGACATGCAAATTTAACTTAAAATACATTGAATAGATAAAATGAAATAAATGAAAATAAACTTTTGAGATTAAGAAACTTTTTTATGAAACAATAAATTTTTAATAAAGTAATTTAACAAAATAATAAAGTGATAAGTTTTTTTTCAATGTTCAAAACTTATTTATTATTAAAGTTATTTTTTAAAAAACTTAGTTTAAAATAACTGTTTTGTATTAAATTATTCAATAATTTATTCATATGAAAAGGAATAGTAGTTTTTTCATAAACAAAACATTCTAAAAGCCAAATGTTGTAACAAAAGACAACTGGGAATGGAAACTTTAAAAGTACAGTAGACTCCATTAAATCGGCATATCATGGGGCCAGAAATTATGCAGATTTTAGAATTTTGAAAATTTCAAGTCACTGTTTTGTTTACTTTTTTAAACACTAATATGAATGTAATACTGCACTCGAAATTATAATGAATGTAAAGCAAATTAAAGTCATGTAAAGTAAATTATTAAAATATTAAGTAAAAGAATAAAAATTAAGAAAATTTTAAAAATGTATAGAGAAAACGAAGGTCAAATAAATAATGATGCATAACCTATACGCATAAAAATAAAAAGAAATTTTTCTTGAACTATTCAAGGAAATTTGCCTCATAAAAATACAATAATAATTTATTTAAAAACCTATTATAAAAAAGGTTTTTTTCATGTTTACTCAGACAAACCAAAAGAGCTGTATTAATACATAAATACAATTGTTAATTAAGCATGCAATTGCTACTATCAGCGCTCCGCTAACTTGAAATATTTCAGCTGGAAAAGCTGTAAACAAACCTGCACGCATGCGCAAACGATGGTCGGACTTTCTGCCTAAATAGCTAAAAGTCCGATTGATCGGACGAATAGCCACTTCCAAACAAATGAGTTCGGCTTGGCTTTGAGGTGTCACATTCCAAGTGCTTATAGTATTCGAAGATCTCATTTCATGTGTATCTGCGCTTTGAAAAAAATCGTACAAGTATTACGATTAAGTTAACCTTTATTAAGTTTCAGATTGGCTGAAATAACATATGTTTTATTTTGTCAGGATTTGAGACAGTTTCTTTTATGATTTCTTTTTAAAAAATTATGTTATTTTTATAAGTTTTTATGCTACTTCAACGATCTTATGTATGATTTTTCAGTTCAAAATTTGTATTCGAACTTTAACCCACTTTCAAATATCCGATCGAGATTACATTTTACATACTGGCGCAAATCCGATAACAATCCAATATTATTATGATTTTCGGTGGTTACCATTTATACTTATTTTACAGGATAACACAAAAAAGTTCGGATAGATTACCGCCAAGAAGTTTAAGAAAGAGTTTTAGATTAGATAATATAAGACTGATATTGTTAAGTTTTAACTTTTATGTATATTTTAGCACTGAATCCGAAAATTGCCTTAATTTTTAACCATCATGTCAGGATATTTCGCAAATCATAAATTATCGTACTTAAAGAATAACAAAAATGGGATACTATAAAGTAGAAGAGATGGCTGTATTTTTTAACTTTTGATAATTGATTTTTCCGTACTTTTTAGCACTAAATCTGAAAATGACTTTCATTTTTAACCATCACGTTAGAATTTTTTTTTGCAAATGTGTAAGTTAAAATATAGTGAAAATCTCATACAATAAAACATATGTAAAACTTATTTTATTTCGTTTTATTCAATAATTTATTCAATATTTTTGCATAACCAAGGATTCTTACAGCTGGGTGGTGTGATGAGATGGGGGAGGAGGTTAAATTTTAACTTTGAACTCTTTAACTTTAAAATTTACAATTTGCGAAAAATCCTGATGTGATGGCTAAAAATGAAGGTCAAATTCCGGATTCAGCGGTACAGAATACATAAGAATCAATTATCAAAAGCTAAAAAACATGAAATAACCCAACTTTTGCAGGCTAGTGTAATCTGATAATATTTTAAAATACGTATCATTTTGTAAAGAATTGAGGCTGTTAATTTAGCATCATTTTATTTAACAAAAATTCTGTTTTATTCTTTCTTCTTAAATATTTATTACAAATTGTATATTTTGCTTTAATATATCAGAATGACTAAAGATTTCAAATTTATATTGCAATGTTAATTTTACTCTCAACAATTTTTTAACATATCTGACGAAATCATATTTCGACTAAATTTGTGAATGACCCCCAATTTGCAGCAAAAAATAAGCTACATCTTTAAACAGGTATTACTCGGTCAATTTTAATCGTAGAACAACGGGACTTTTTTTGTATTACTTGTCAGCGTAAAAGGAAAATTTTACTAATTATAACTTATAGGACCGAGGGACCGTATAAAAATTTAAATTTCGTAATTTTTTAAGAAATGTTTTTATTGACCCAAATCGCTTTTAAAATATTTCTTTACCTGATTTAAAACATTTTTGTAATTGGAACTATATGTCTATGACTAACGGTTTAGGAATTAGCCATTGGACACCGTTGAGACCGGACACCCTGTATATATATATATATATATATATATATATCAAGTTTTTTAACCAGATGATATGTTTCATATTTTTCTTTGTTGACAAATGAAATGTCATTTCCGGATTCAGCGCTAAAAAATTCATAAGAATCAAATATCAAAAGCTAATAAACAAAACACAACCAAATTTTAGCAGGCTAGTGTTGTCTGAGAGAAATATGCCTGCTGTTGTCGGCCTAGGTAGCTTAATCAGTAGAGCATTGACAGTGTAAGTCAAAGGTTATGGGTTCGAATCCCAGATTCGACATTTTTTCGCTCAGTTGGAAAAATTCAATTCGTGTAAATTCAGTATATTTCTTATCCATAATTGTTGATGTCTATCTTCACTATATAAATTTATATTTACAATAATATAGAAGAATATTTTCTGTTGGTCATAGCATACTAAACTTTAACTATATCCATCCGCAGTTTCGAGTGGTCAAATTTGTGACTACAGTTCGAGTTTCAAGACAGACATACGTAGAATACGAACGTTCTGCTGGACGTCTTCTTCATTAACTGTGTATGTCTAAATTAAATTTCTTTCCAATAAAGGCACTCTAATTTTCAAAGTATCGTTTGAATGTGAAAGTTTTTTAAAGAAAAAAGCATTTGTGTACTTTTAGATTCAACCGGAGGTTAATCAGATATTTAAAAACGAGAAAGTGTTTGTTGATGTTTTGTCACAGTGGACGCATTTTGTCTTCAGTTTAGTGAGCTTCACCATTTTAACGGCACTGAATAAGACATCTTTTATAGAGTACTGCAATAAAGGTTGATTCTAGACTCATGAAGGGCTTAGATAGCAATATAAGTAATTTATTAGACTCCGATATGCTATTTTTTTCGGACAACAATTAAAGTGTTGTCCCTAAAAAATAACGCTACGTTGCGTAAGCCAGCCATAAAACGAAGCAGATATATCATTGTACGGTTATATACTGATAATCTCTACTGCATTTTTTTTAACTTCTAAGCATCGCACATTTTCAATTTTTACACCTTCGTATAGTGTAAAAATTGAAAATGTGCGATTGGGAAAAATGTACTTTTAACTGAAGTTTGGTTTGAAAACGGTATCTCTATTTATTTTTTAGATATTGATTGTTTTGTAGTTTTTAGTGCCATTTCTGCAATAGTGGCAACTTAAGTACTCCATTTCTGTAGAAAGTAAAGGAAAAATAGTAGCTTACTATATCTTTTTGTTGCCATTTTCTCGCAACAACTGAAAAAAAAAAAATTGTAATTAAAATACGTGCTATTTTGAAAAAATATAAATGATTGATCTCTAATAAAACGTAAAGCTATTATAAAATATATTTAATTTTAAATATCTATTAATGTTACAAACAAATGAAGATATAAGAATCATTAGATAGCCGATTTATTTTCCTTTTTTTTTTTTTTTTTTTTTTTTTTTTTTTTGTATAGTGCTTTCTGTAGTAGAACAAGTTCTGAATTAAATTTATTGGAAGTTGATTAAAGAAAGCAGTTTTAATGAAGACATAAGATATGTATATTGGCGTAGCCTTTCATGAGATTAGTATTTATTAAATGTGGGTTCAACATTCTTCGATGCTCATTAAATTTTAATAAACAATTTCTTAATTTTTTTTAATCACTTAAGCTACGATAATACATAGAAAGATAAGGTTGCAACACAATTATTTGCTAAAAGATGCAAAATCACAAGTGCGCAAGTTAAATGTAAACAATAGAAAGTGTTCTCGCTGGGTGTTTTCATGTTGAGGATAGCTTTTTAAATCGAGCAGTTTGACAATTTTCAGCTACGACTTGAAATACAGAGTACCTGATCAAAACTAATGTATTTGGTTATTAGAGATAATATTTAGATTGCCGAGTATACTATTGACTTTCTACCTACTGAATCTCCTACATGAACTTTAAATATGACTCACCATTTTGTTGGCATATTCTACTGTATATATACCACAGAAAAATGTAAAAAAAAAAAAAAAAAAAAAAAAACTAATTAATTTTATATCAAAATTTTAGACCGTATTGAACCTTTATTGTGCAAGAATTTTGTATTTATTGGAATGAAAAGATATTCGAACTGTATCAAACATTAATTGATTTTTAAAAGCAATATTAAATGATTTTTTTTATTTAAATTGGGATAAAATATTATTTAAAAGAAATAAGAATATGTTTGTATCTTGAGCAAAACTTTCTAAACAATTACAAATCCAGATTTATCATTAAAAAAAAAAACTTTAAACTAGTCGGTTGTTCGACCTACAACAGTACCTATACCTAATACTTTCTTCTATCTCATACATGTTAATACTACAAAATTTCCTATCACAGTACCAAAATTAAATGGCATTTTATGATTACCATGAGGATTCTAAAGATATGAAATTCCGTGCATTAGTTCTTGAGGTATAACTATCGCTAAAATTGTGTAAATCCTGCAAAATGCAGCATAGCAGCGCCACCTCTTGGGTGATTTACACCAAAACCTAATCAGCACCAACTTATGTCAACGTCTAACTGAATCTGAAGTTTGATGAAAATCCGTGCATTAGTTTTGAGATTGCAAAAATTGTGAAAAATCCCGCATAGCAGCGCCACCTATAGAGCGATTAACGCCAAATTCTTATCAGCAATAACTTGTATCAACGTCTAACTGAACATGAAACTAGATGAAAACTCGCGCATTAGTTCTTGAGATAGAGCTATATTGCAGAAATGGTGAAAATGCAGAATAACAGCGCCACCCGTTGGGCGATTTTCACCAACACCTAATCAGCATCAAGTCATATCAAGGACCAACTGAATCTGAAGTTTCATGAAAATCCGTGCATTAGTTTACACCAAAATATAATCAGCACCAATATTTATCAAGGTATACTTAAATCTGAAGTTTGATGAAAATTGGTTCATTAGATCATGAGATAGAACTATTGCGGAAATCATGAAAATGCAGCATAACAGCGCCACCTCTTGGTCGATTTACACCAAAAACTAATCAGCACAAATTTATATCAAGGACTAGCTGGATAAAAATTTTTATTAAATCCCGTGCATTTGTCCTTGAGATAGAGAGCCCACAAAATTTGTGTAACGTGCAGACAGACAATCACAGACTCAGATTCACAGAGAGACATTTTGTAATAACATGTTTTTCTGGATCTCTGAACCCTAAAATATGTAAATCCACCGAAAACCGGAAGTCGAAAATTTTCACGAACCTTCTTCTTATAAGGATAGAAGACAGTAAAAAGAGAAGAGGAATCAACTTCCAAAGGAGCTATTCATGGCTTTTTAAGTTATGTTTTAAATTTTCAAGGAAAATATGCAAAGTGTAAAAATCTAAAATTTCATCATTTATTTCAATGTTACATGAAAAAGTCATTTCCACATGCTATTTATTTTTACAAAAAGCAATAAACAAATAAAATAAATCTGTTATGCATAAGATCACTCATATTTCAGTTTTTTTTATGTAGTTCCCTTAAAAAACAAAAGATAGATTTTCAAAAAATAATTCTTTAATTCACCTGCATAAGTAGCATTGTGTATTAATCAATATTTCACTTTTGAAAAAAATTTCATTCACAATTTTTGGTAAATTTATTTTTTATACAAAATAATGCAGCTTAGTAAGAATGAATTTTCTTGTTTTATGCATTTTTAAAGAAAGTGAAAGCATTTTTAAGAATGTTAAAATTTTTAAGTATAAAAATGAATCACTTTAGACGGAAAAGTTAGTTGGAGATCACGTAAGATTTATTCAGAGTTACTTATTAAAAACTCTATTTAGAAAAATACGACTTTTCACAAAATGTTAAAAACTACATAAAATCTCGCATGTCTAAAAAAAATTTCATGGAATTCTGCTAAAAAATAAACAGTAAATGTATGAATCTTTCAGAAAAAAAAAAATAATCTCCGTAACATTTTTTTGAATGAAGAGCACTAGCCATGATTAAATAAATACTTTTGCAAAAGTTTTCTCTGCAGCATTCTTTGCCACTTTTTATTTATTTAAAACCCAAACCGGAATATTTGTGTGAAATAAAAAATGCATTCAGTTTATTTGCTTGCATTTATTTTGATAGGAGAAATAAAAATTTTCAGCGCAGTGAATTTAAATCATCAAATTTAAACATCACAATAAATTTAAAAATAAAATTGAAAAGTAAATTTAGAAAAAATCTTCACAGTTACAAAAACTAAACTTTTTACCTTAATTTTGAAAATAATTTAATGTAGTTAAATTTGTGATGCAGGTTAAATGATTTTTTTAACTGTAAATATATTTTAATTAAAACATTCTATTTGAGTCATAAAAAGTAATTGAAAATGCATATTTGATCTAAGTTAAGTGCACTCTGAATCTTTAAACCATTTTATGTTAATATTTGAGCATTTTATAATATCTTTTTGCCATAGTTTTACATGGTTTTATGAAAGAAAGTGATTTTATAAAGAAAAAAATCAATTACTTAAACACTTTTATTTTTGTACCACTTTTTTACAAATGTGGTAAACAATAGGAATTATATTTTCAAAAAGTTAATTAGGTTAAGAAAAATAATATCAAAATTTTAGGCCATGTTGAAGATTTATTGAGCTTGCATTTTGCATTTATTGGAATAAAAAGATATACTTAATGTTATCTTTCACTAATTGATTTTTAAAAGTAATATTAAATTATTTTTTTTATTTAAATTAGCATAAAACATTATAAAAGTAATTAAGAATATGTATGCATCTTGAGCGAAAACTTTCTAAACAGTTACAAATCCAGATTTATCACTAAAAAAAAACCTTAAAAAAGAAAAGGAATCAACTTACAGAGCAGCTACTCATGCCTTTTAAATTATATTTTAAATTTTTAAGGAAAATATGCAAAGGGTAAAAATCTAAATTTATTTCATTTATTTCAACGTTACATGAAAAAGGCATCTTCATATGCTATTTCTTTTAACAAGAAATAATAAATAAATAAAATAATTCTGTTATGCATAAAATCAGTCATATTTCAAAGTTTTTTATGTTGTTCCTTTCAAAAAACAAAGAATAGGTTTTCAAAAAATACTTCTTTAACTTATCTGCATAACTAGGATTATGCATTAATCAATATTTTTTTTTTTAATGTTCATTCACAATTTTTTGTAAATTTATTTTTATAAAAAAAAAAAAATAATGCAGCTTAGTAAGATTGAATTTCCTTGTTTGTATGCATTTTTTAAGAAACTGAAAACATTTTTAAGAATGTTAAATCTTTTTTTAGTATAAAAATGAATCATTTTAGACGTAAAAGTTTGTTGGAGATCACGTAAGATTTATTCGGAGTTACTTATTAAAAACTCTACTTAGAAATATACGACTTTTCACAAAATATTAAAAACTACATAAAATCTCGCAAATCTAAAAAAAAAAAAATTCCTAGAATTCTTCTAAAAAACAAAAAGTAAATGTATGAATTTTTCACAAAAAAAATAATCTCCATAACATTTTTTGAATGAAGAGCACAAGCCATGATTAAATAAATACTTTTGCAAAAGTTTTCTCTGCAGCGTTCTTTGCCACTTTTTATTTATTTTAAAACGAGACCGGAATATTTGTGTGAAATAAAAAATGCATTCAGTTTATTTGCTTGCATTTATTTTCATAGGAGAAATAAAAATTTTCAGCGCAGTGAATTTTTAAACATCACAATGAATTTAAAAAATAAAGTGCAAAATAATACTCATAGTTTGGAAAAACTTTTTTATCTTAATTTTGAGAATAATTTAATGTAATTAAATTTATGATGCAGGTTAAATGAATTTAGTTTCTAAACTTTAAATATAATTTAAATAAAACTTTCTATTTCAATGATAAAAAGTAATTCAAAATGTATATTTGATGTAACTTAAGTGGGCTCTGCGCCTATTACACGTTTTATATATATATATATATATATATATATATATATATATATATATTAATACTTACAGCTTTAATTCATAATAATTGACGGTGGTAGGTTATGTTTAATTAATGGTTACATATATATATATATTCAAGCGTTCCATAATACCTTTTTGGCATTGTATTAAATGGTTTTGTGAAAGAAAGTGATTTTATAAAATTTATTTATTATCAAATTTCATCATTATTTATTATCAAATTTTATCATTATTTATTATCAAATTTTATTAGTATTTTACTTTTTGAAAGATTTTTATATTGGTACGACTTTCTTTAAAATGTGGTAAATGGTAGGAATCATATTGCCAAAATGTTAATTATGTTAACAAAAAATAATTAAGAATAAAACTAAATTAAAAAAAAAAAACACACTTTTAAAAGCATTCAATGTTCATCTCACACATTCATTCAATATACAGGATTCGGCAGGTATTGGCGAACACACATTGTACGTGAAAAACCACCCTGCACATTATGGTTACAAATCCTTTTCTGTTACATGTAAACATGTTAGAACTGAGGAAATGAAGAGGCGTGTTTTATATGTCTCGTTGGCTGAAGAACACGCCGATTTAGAGACCGTTGCATTCTTGAAATTCGCCCGGTCATTCGTCTTAAAGTGGCTGGTCACTCAACTTCCGATTTCCCCTCACCAATGTAAAGTCTATAGGCATTGGATGCATTCGTATATTTAAAATATCTCCTTGGGAAATTAATATTTTTAACTTCTATTTTTTGTGTACACTTCCTAAAAAATATCTCTTTTTTTCTTAGTTCTCAAAGTATTTCTAAAGTATAGATTTAATTTTATAGGAAGTGTAAAATCTTACTCATAGTTCGCCCGCTTTTAACGCATAAAATATTAAATTCAGCATAGATTTTAGAAATATTTTGAAAACTAAGAAAAAAAGAGACATCCTTTAAGAAGAGTACGCAGAAATAAGGTGTTAAAAATATGAATTTCCCGAGAAGACATTTTAAATATACGAATGCATCAAAAGTTCATAGACTTAACATTACGGAGGAGAATTCCGAAGCTGAGTGACCAGCGCCCTTAAGGGGGCTGGTCACTCAGCTTCCGATTTCCCCTCACTAATGTAAAGTCTATGGGCATTAGATGCATTCGTATATTTAAAATATCTCCTCGGGAAATTCATATTTTTAACACCTTATTTCTGCGTACTCTTCTTAAAGGATGTCTCTTTTTTTCTTAGTTCTCAAATTATTTCTAAAGTATAGATTTAATTTTATAGGAAGTGTTAAAATCGTACTCATAGTTCGCCCGCTTTTAACGCATAAAATATTAAATTCAGCATAGATTTTAGAAATATTTTGAAAACTAAGAAAAAAGGAGACATCCTTTAAGAAGAGTACGCAGAAATAAGGTGTTAAAAATATGAATTTCACGAGGAGATATTTTAAATATATGAGTGTATCGAAAGTCCATAGACTTAACATTACGGAGGAGAATTCCGAAGCTGAGTGACTGGCCCCCTTAAAGAACGAACAGAAAGCTGCCATGTTTGATGTGGCAACCGTTTCATACAGGGAATGACGTTTTTGGTGTTATGAAATTATCAAGACGCCTGAATTTGCCATTCTTGTCGATGAAAACCGTAGAAAGTCGATGAGGGCAAACGCTACGGAGCTGTCATTATGTATGTCCAAACCGTCCGTGTCTTTAAGAGTTAATATAGGCTAATTACCTACGGGGTTTTTTTTTTCGAAAATCATTATACAGAATACTTTTATGCCTCTTCTACGATACTCCGGCGCTCCTCATCACCTTTGCTGAATCCTTTGCCACATCGAAATTTGTGCGTAACGAAAAAATGCGCTTTTCTCAAAAACTATGTGACCTAGGGTGATCGCTATAGTTTTTCTGCAAGTTTTAAATTAACGTCTGCTACCTCTAATTTTTTCATAATTTTAGTTTCAGTAGCTTCGGAAATAGAAGGGGGGGGGGCATATTTTTTCTGTACATTTTTGACGATATGTCTGAAAATGTAACACCGAATATTAACAGAAATGTATTTTTGAGTTCAGCGTTGCGAAGGCTTTCATACGATACCCTACACGATATACAAAGAAAAGATTTTTTTCAAGTAATTTAATTAGCCCCTCTACATTTTTCATAAATATATTTCTGAATCACTAGATTAATTTTCACACAATTATTCTAATTGGTAAACAAATCATATTAGATGTAAATTTCCAACTGGGCGAAAAATGTCCGGACCAGGATTCGAACCCGGGATCTCCTGGCTGAAGCCGCCAGTGCTCTGCCATCTGAGCTATCCCGGACGATTCTGGTCGAACTTTTTCACCCAGCTAACCTTGAAGATTACAGCATCTGGTCTGAAACCTGGTTCAGCTCAACAGAATAAATCTCAGGTAATGGAACTCCAGAAAACGCTGGATACGAAATTACACTAGATTAATTTTCACACAATTATTCTAATTGGTAAACAAATCATATTAGATGTAAATTTCCAACTGGGCGAAAAATGTCCGGACCAGGATTCGAAGTTCTGTTTTCTGGAGTTCCATTACCTGAGATTTATTCTGTTGAGCTGAACCATGTTTCAGACCAGATGCTGTAATCTTCAAGGTTAGCTGGGTGAAAAAGTTCGACCAGAATCGTCCGGGATAGCTCAGATGGCAGAGCACTGGCGGCTTCAGCCAGGAGATCCCGGGTTCGAATCCTGGTCCGGACATTTTTCGCCCAGTTGGAAATTTACATCTAATATTTCTGAATGTTTAATAATCTGTAAATATGTGGGTCAATAGCCTTTATTACTTCTCCCAATTTGAACTTTCCCTATTCCATAGTTTACGAATAAAATGGCTGTGACAGACAGGTAGACACAGGAGTGATCTTATAATGCCTCCGTTTTTATTTTTTAAGGGGTCTCAGGACTCTTAAAATTGGAAAAATCGAAAAAAAAAAGACCATTTTCAACATATAATATCTTAAAATGTAATTGATTTTAAGACAAAATTTTATATTGGGATGAAAGATATAAGTATGTTCTTTCATTTTATGTATTTGAAAAATTACAAGATACAGAATTAGAATTTACAGTGGGCTCCAAAATGTCAGAAATTTGACGAGCGGAAAATGGGCATAACAGATTATGCGCACGATTACAAAATAAATTTTGGAAGTAGAAGGAAAATTTTGGATCCAACTTATGCTTCACATTGTAATAATTACTCTGAACCTAAATAAATTTGTATTTAAAGCATTTTTATATTTTTAATACAAAGTTGTATTTAGTTAATGCAAAATTTAGAAATTTTCAACAGTATAATCACCTATAAGGAATATATTTCTGAACAATAAGAAGGAAATTTTAGGTTCAGTTTATACAAACTAACATGAAACATATATTTTGAAAATTTCATGAAAGAAAATTCAGAAGTTTTTGAGGTATCGTGCGCGTTATGCCCAAAAACGTCATTTGGAGTAAATTGACTTCAAAGTTTCTGAAACGCCGCTTCGGCTATTGAGTGTGTATAATTCTAAAAGCCATAACTTCTGTTCTAATAGGAATTTCAAGGAAACATTTACACCAAAATGTTCAGAAAAGATAGTAGTTTAATATCTAAAAATATTAAAATTTCGAAAATTTTAAAGCTTTAAGAGTCCTGACACCCCTTAAGAACGGAATTATAAAAATCATTTTTAGCATTTTATGAACTAACTAAACCGGTGGCGTTAGATCTATTAAGGATCAGGGCCTCTCCATGCCAAACCCTTTTGTCTTGACCATGGGCCCTGAGGCGCAAGACAGTATATGGCCCGGTGAGGTTGTCAGCCTAACGCGGTACCCTCAATGTTTAGTTCCCAAATAAGTTTGGTACTCATTTTATCGACAACGAAGGGATGAAAGGATAAGTGAACCCAGCCCGGAATCGAATTTTGGACCTGTTGCTTGGTATTCAAACACTCTGACCACTGGGCTTCAATATTTTATAGTTTCCTGAATTTAAATAAATGTATATTTTACATAATGATGTTAAAAAACGCGTATTTAAATATTAAATGTCATTATTGCATATTAAGTATTAAAAATAATTCAAAATGTTGGTATTGTGTTTAAAAATAATTATAATTTAATGAAAATTTCAAATTTACTTATGCAATTCAATAAATATAAGGCAATTCAATAATATCTCCAAGTCTTTACTGTAAAATATAAAATTTTATACGTTGCTATATGTTGTTGTTTTCATTGGTTACAAATTTAAATATATTTTATATATATATACTTCAGTTCATCTCATATACGTTAGAGAAAACTGGTTACATTATATTTTCATGTATTCCTCTTTTAGATAGCTTCCATCACAGAAAGTAAGCAGCAGCCGTCCGGTCAAGGCCTGATTACCGGCGGGACAAACTTCCACGAGGAAATTTAAGTAGAAAATTCTGCTTATTTATACAGAATTTCTCTCTAAAGTAAGGCGAAAATTTATAGTTTGGAAATTTGCCACTTCAGTCAGGTCTAAGCTGGTGGAAAGCAATTTCGGAGAATTTCAGTACATTTTCAGAGACCAAAACCCTCAGACACCAAAATCACCATACATTCAAATGTGAATTATTATACATACAGCGGCAGACAAGAAAATTGCATCACCTAGAAAAATGTTCTTTTTTAAAATTTTAACGTCCTATTTTGTTTGCCTAAAATTCATTTAGATGCTTCAAAGCAACCAGGGTTCGTTGATATATATCAATCGATATATATCTTGATATATATCATGATATATATCCGATATTTATTTTGAAAATGTCAAGATTTTTGATATTTTCGATATTTTCATATTACTTTGATATTTATTTTCAAAATATCAAGATGTGTGCTATTTTCAATATTTTTCTATATTTGATATTTATTTTCAAAATATCACTGTGCAAGATATTTTTGATATTTTCAGTCAAAACAAATGCAAATGAAATTTCTAACTGTTCCTGACTGTGTTGTTCAGTAAATAATGAATTTTTGTCTCTGATAGTGACTTTTTTAGCTGAAGAAGAAAACAAATATCTTTTCCAAGCTTCATGTTTGAATTTTTTACTTTTAACTGTGGATTATGAGGGACATAATTAAGTCAGAACAGACACTGAATAATAAACTGTCTAATTTAAATACTCAGTTTTATATATATATATATATATATACACAGCTTCATTAGAAAAGAATATGTTCTGGTATTTAGTTTTGTTTAAACTGTACAGCATGTTAGGGAATAAAAAAATTTTAAAAATTTTCAGTTAAAACAATATTATGTATTTAAAATTTTGTTTTATGAATTTGATTTCTTGATAGTTGATACTGAATCCCACAGCTTTTTTTTTTTTTAATGTAAGTGCATAAATCAAATTTTTTCGGTTTTCAAATAGTTGATCTTCAATTTTGTTCCAAATTTCTGATTTCATGATAGTTGATACTGAATCCTATGGCTTTATTTATTTATTTTTTTAATGTAAGTGCATAAATCAAATTGTTTCAGTTTTCAGTTAGTTCATCTTCAATTTTGTTAAGTAAAAAAAAAAAAAAAAGTGTGTTTAGTATATTGTTTTAAGTTTTCATGTTAAGTGTAATATGTTTTAGTTTCTAATGTAATATTATGCTTGAAAATATTTATTATCAGCAAAGTTGACTATTTTGAAAATATCGAATATGTATCGAAAATATCGGATATATATCAAAATATCGGATATTTTTGATATTTTTGAAAATATCATGATATTTACGAACTCTGGAAGCAACATATAGCATCATTGCACGCCACTATTGTAACATACAACAATTACGAAGCAATGCATCAACCAGTTTTCACAAATACTGTGCCAAAATGAGTGTTGAACATTTCTCGTGATTCTTTATGCTGTGAAAGCATGGCTCTATTCTTCCAATTAACAACCCGGAAAAAAGTATGAAAGTTGCTTTAAGTACAGAAGGGTTTTTGACAAGTGTGATCGCTAAAATAATAAGATGCCATCAGTCTACATTTGCTAGAATGATTAAATTGAAACTTTAAGCTGGTAATGTCGAGATAATAGACTGATCAGACAAAAAGAGGGTATCTAAATAAAATCTAAATCTGAACGAGATGTGTCTCTGTAATCGTCATGCAAGTACTTTCTAGATTTAAAAGTTAAAACGCCTGTGGTATTAATACGAGGGTGTATCAATAATGTTTTGCCTTTCACATAGAAATAATAGAGTGAAATTTATGAAATTGCTACATTGTATTAGTCCTTTTCTATATAGTCACCGTGCACAGTAGCACATTTGTACAACTGGTATTTCAAAGAGAGGGGGAAGGATGTATTCCAGGAGGCGCGATAGTAGACCCAAAGGGGAGCATTTTTCTAACTTTTACCGACCATCACATGTGACATATTGTTGGAAAGGTGACCACTTATTACTACCTGTAGTCAGTGGAGTTAGCGTAAAAACATTTCACTTCCGGATACCAGTATGAGCTGTGGAGTATTGCTTATATATATGTTAAGAAATAGAAAACTACCGGGAGGCAATCGATCAGAGATCAAAACCCTCCATAATGACGTCATCAAAATGGCCGCCGCGACGATGGACATACGTTCATTAAAACGCTCACATCTTCATTCACAATTATAATATTTTGATATTGTAATGTATCATTTGAAAGCTCTTGAACTAAGCTACAAAAAGGTTCTTACAAATTTGTTCTGCGACAAGCGGTTTAGACGTGTTTGCGGCGACAACGTAACACTCAGCCAACTTTTACATTGTTGCGATATTTTCCGGTACTCATTTTGCACTGGGTGCCACTTGTGGAATTGTTTTTCACTTTTTTCACTTCTAAACTCTCCTCCCTACCCCCTCCTAGATATATCTTAGAGAGCATGTTTATATAATTGTTCGTATGAATATGTTCCCTGTAAATCTAATTCCCATAAGAAGTAGTAAAATTTAAAAAAGCAAAGGCATAACCGTGACTCTGAGCCACGGTTAAGCCACGAAACAAGCCTCATATTTAAAGCAAATTCATTGTTATAATGTAAAAAGTTTACAAATTTGCAAAATAAAACCATTTTATTCACTGCATTGTCCCTCACAGCTACAAAGTAAAGTGCAACTTATACCTGATTTTACACATCGACAACGTGTGCACATCACTTTGCACTTGCATGCAATCAGTTCTTGTAGCTTCTCCATGGTGATTTCCGTGTTTGAAGACCAGAGGGGCTCGTAGCCATCGTCCACCTTTTTCCATCCCCATTGACACGGATTCAAACGTGGAAAACTGCGTTGAAGGCAGTTTGTCCACAAAGAACACTGCAGGATAGCCCTCATCTTCAGGTGATGTAGAAGAACAAGTTGCTGGTTGGTGGATATTTTCAATGGCTCTGTTCTGCTGTATAAACAGTACTCGCCTGGCTTCATTTACGGTATCCACTGAACTTGATGCATGGTATGAAAGGACGACGAATCGCTGAATAAGTAAAAAATATTTGTGATCCTCTGTTATGTTGTTAGGAACTTTGGAATAGGCCAAAACAGCCTTGTCCACGTCTCGAAATGTCATCCGTATTTTCCAGAAAGTAGACTTACCGATACCTGCAAAACTAGACACCGTGTCAGCTCCTGTAAAGGCATGGAAGAAAGGTAAATGATCTGGAATTTCTTGTGGAACTTTCCTGTGCAACTCGTGGATGGGAAGGTATTGGAGATGCTTTACACTTCCATACTCCAACCACAATTCTTTTAGATTCGGTAGTCTAGAGAAAGCATACATGGCAATCACTACAACATCACTGTCAACAGTTTTTACTGTGATCTTTGAATGACCCGAGTATTCAAAAGCATGTCGAACATGAAGTAAAAGACGGGCATCCGCTTCTTCATGGGAGACGGGAGAAATGGCTGCAAAAGTGCCCTTATGCGAACCAATTACCGTGTCTTTGTAGGTGCAAATGACTTGTTTCCCAAGGGGCAGATCCATCTTGACAAGGTTTTCTGCTAAAAATCCGAAGAGATCTTCTTTATTTTTGCTGTGAGCAAGGAACTTACTGAAGGATTTCGGTATGACAACGTTGGATTTGACATTTACCCTTGGACCAGATCCCCTCATCTTTCTTGTGTCATTTTTAAGGCTTCCATCTAGATAGCGGTCGAAAACCAAATCGACTCTATCTGCAGTTTTTAGGCTCGATAAAACGTATGGTCCAACAATCTGATCACAGTACTGCTGAAAGGTTCGACTGGATTGAGGGATAAGCATATGGACCAAAGCAGCTCCATCGATAATGACGCAAGAAACATTAGGTTCAATGACAGTCGTTTCAGAAACTCCACTTGACTTTAATATACAATTAACTACAACGGATTTATTGCTGGGTTTTTGAAGTTTGCCAAGGTCAGATATAGAAGGTGGACAAGAACTGTTTTCATGTGCGAAAAAGTCTTTGACATCCATTTGCCTTGCTTGGCTAGCAACGTATAGCTTGGCGAAAAGCGTACTGTCTTTTCTCAGGTCAAGAATCTTTTGCTTATCTTTGGACTTAATAGAAAGTTTCTTTCCACTCATCAGGGGTAAGTTGTTTTTTTTTATGACGTTATGGATTGATACCTTTCTTAGTGATAAGCGATCTTCGACAAATTCTTCAAACTCTCTTTTCCCTATTATATTTGATAACAAAACAGACTTCGCACATTCTTCCGGGAGAACAATCCTACTACTGTTGACGGTAGTCAACTCTCGGTCTTCGAAAGGATTGTCGTGTTCTTGAAATACATCAACAAGAGAAGAAACATGGGTCTGAAATCTGTTACAAAAACTTGCAGTGTCTTCATGATGCTCTTCAGAAGTGATGTCTGACTTCAGGTTTTGATTTTCTTCGAACTCTTCAATCATTCGTGCAACCTCGGGTCCCGCAACCACCCATTGTATTAGTCCCTTCTCTTCACTTAGACGTGATAAATTATATGAAGTGTTTTTCAATAATTTGTTGCTTTGTTCATGCTACTGGTCATGTGCCATCCTGGAGAATTTCCTGTTAGTTTTGGATCCAGACATATTTCCCTTTTTAAACTCACAGAAAACAGCGGGATGCAACTCTGGTAGTTGCTTCAAGTTGTATAAAAATACTGGCAGCCATCGAGCATAGTTGGTTCAATCAAGAGCAAACATCCATGGACATATTTCCTCCAAAGTGGAAATAAAACTTGTCAAATTGCCCTGACGGATACTCCGCACCAGATCTAAAAGCAAAGATTCTAACGCTTTAGTGGTATGCCAATACTTAAACTGAGCCGACTTTTCTGATCTTCGCTGAATCCAATATTCAAATGTTTCATCTACTTCTTCTTCTGTTCGATTTTGATAGGCTCTCTCCAACAGGACTTGTAGAGTCATAATCGAAACCTCGTGAGCGTATCGACATCTCTTCACGTGCGGCACTTTTAATATTCCTTCCGCTCTTCCTGATGTTGTTACATTAGCTTCTACAAGATTATCAGCCCATCCACTTCCTTCAAGCCATATACCTATCGCAGATGGAACGGCTATTTCTATATGGAGGCCACCTAACATAACTATGATTTTATCTTCCCCATATTTATACGGCATAGCCCAACTGAAGAGATTTCAGCAAGGCGTAGACAGGTTGGTCAGCTGTGATGACAGGGATTTGGTTGGGATTAACTTTGCGAACAATAGCACACACAATATTTGTTGCATGTCGGACAAGCGATGACGAGTTGATGTCTTCATTGATCACTGGGAGCAAGATTGTCCTGCATTTGTTTATCGTTGAATTCATTTGTTCTTTTTTGGAAAAGTAGGAAGCACACGGTGTTACAGCTTCACATCCCGCAAATTTCCTACCCTCGTTCAACCACTCGGCGAGTTTAGGTGAAAGTTCAACACTTACATTCTGCAGCTCAATGTTCACTGTACTCATTGGAACCTCGCTTCTGAATTTTGGAGTTGGTGGCAATGTCGTATAGTTTTCTGGGAGTCGTGCTGCCTTGGAATTGTTCTTCAAGTCTAGTTTCACGGACTCTGAAATTTCTGTGTTCTCGGATACATATTGAATCAAAGAAATGGAAGTACCGTGAAAAGCGTTTAGTGAAGTGTTCGATGAAGTGTCATGATCTATATTATCTATTGCTGCACATGTGAAAACATTACTTGCAATATTTGGGGGACAAACACAATCCTGTTGTTCAAAATGCTCGCAAACTGAGCTTGTTACTGAATTCATCACAGTTTTCACTGTATGGTACGAAACGCTCAATCCAAGGTAAAAAAAACTTGTCAATTACATCGGCGCCACCAGTTTGACTATGCAGTATGAGGCCAACGTAGAGAGGTAAAGGTGTTTCTCTCTGGAGAGGATGACGATTTGAAGTAGTAGAGCTCTTTCGTTCTCTTTGTTCTTCTGTTCTGTTTTCTTTTTGGTTCAGACAGTTACGGTCGCGATTGAAGATTGCGAATTCGCAACACTTGCGAAATCGGATAATCTTTTTTAAATCTGTGGAAATTAGACTACTTAGAGCCTGCATGATCTAGACAAGGGTTAGTGAGCATAGCTCGTAGTGAACAGAATCCCTCTGAGTATTAAATGAAATAATTTGCAAGCAGGTGTACATTTGTCAAAAGCGGAAATATTCAACTGATCGCTTTATACCCTAGAAATCATTGTAAATACACCAAAATTTAACACTGCGAATATGATAATGATTTACTTAAAAAAAGCTTTAATATATACTTTCAAGTTATTGGGGGAAAAAAAAGATTTTTGAAAAATACAAAAAAAGTTTTGGGATTTTTTTTTTTTCAAATAGGCCATTTATACCCTAAATATCAATATTTCTGCAATAAAATCTTACATGGTCATTGGATACATATTTTACATAATATACAAACTTTTTAAAGCTTTATTATAAAGATAAGTATTTAAAAAAAAATAAAATGTGCTCAATATCTGTCACACGACATTCAACCGCGCCCCCCTCCCGGGAGGGGGATCTTGACACCTGATCGATTGCCTCCCGGTGTTTTTTTGTTTCTTAGTATGTATATAAGTGCTGTGCGAAATTTCATACTGGTATCCGGAAGTGAAATGTTTTGGTGAAATTTGTCGCTAACTCCACTGACTACTGTGACCGCTAACTATCTGTGACAACTACTAAGTACTAGTATAAGTACTAAGTATGCACCTGTATGCACTTACTACCTGTGACCACTTATTCATGCTATGCATCTCCCAAGCCCCTCCCCCCAAATTTGCCCTCCGGGGGGCACTTTTCTAAATTTTGCGGACATCATTCATGCCCTCCAAGGGTCCAAATTTAGGGGAGAGGTTCGGGCGAGCATAACATGAATAAGTGGTCACAGGCCTTTCCAATAATATGTCACATGTGGCGTTATTTCTATGTGAAGGCAAAACCTTATTGATACACCCTCGTAAAACTGCATGAAGTGTCCAACGGCGACTTACGTAATGTGGTTTGCTTGCTTATTGCACCCCAAAAAAGCCTTTACTTGCTCAAATACTATGCAGAAGCTACTTTGTTAGGTGCAAAAATATGTTTTATGGACAAGCGCTCAGTAGGAATTAGTCAGCAACTGTTTCGGAAGAACCTAAACTCAACCTCCACGGATCCTACAGCAAGTGTCATGTTAGGAGACAACAAAGTGAAACATTTAATCAAGATTGCATTTCGCCGACTTTGAAATTCCTAGTGAGCCAAATGGTCTGGAATATCAAATCCAGAAAAGGAATGGTATGAATAAAATTATTTAAAATTATTAAAATTATTTTCACTGGTATCTTGAAGGAGTGTTTAATGTAGGTTGTTCAAAATAATTTTAAAGTGCAGAGAAATGCACATTTTAAGAAGACTTAGTGACTCAACTAAATAACTAAATAACTCAAAAAGCTATTTCTTTTTACGTGTCCAGTAAACAGAAATTTACAAACTTCTCATAAATATTATCAATTTTATAATACAAAATTGTAACATATACGAACTTACCTTTATAAAAAATCTACTTTTGGAGCCTCCAGCCTTTTTAATTTTAAAAAATTTATGAAGTTCATTTTAGCAATAACGATGCGAAACTGTTCAAATGATAAATAAACGTTGGAATTAAATCAGTATCGCCGTCTGTTGAGAATTCTATGAACAGTTCATATTAACTGCTATGTTGGGAGATAGCAGCAATAAATAAAATCGTCTTTTAAATCCTACTATATAACATTGATTTAACTGTATGCTGCAAATACGCAATGTGGTGATACAAAGAGTTAAAATAAAAGAATATTTTTCTTTTTAGGATTTTGTTGTAAAAATCAAAATAATAAGTAGGAATCTGTGGGGAGGTAAATGCCTCAAAATGCCAAACTTTCATTTAAATTCTCGAAAAATAAAAAATTATTATTATTATTATTATTATTATTTGGCCTCTGATGTACTATTTTTTTCGGCCAGCAATTAAAATGGCGTCTCTAAAAAATAACGTTATGTTATATAAGCCAGCCGCAAAACATAGCTGATGCATTATTGTCCGGTTAAGGGGTTAGGATACCTTTAAACATTCAAAATTTTCGAAATTTCTTTTATACATATTTTGATTCCGTAAGCATTTCTGAACAATATGCAAAAAACCGCATTGAAAAATTCCCATTAGTTTACTAATTATGACAGTTTTATTAAGACTACATAGGATAATTAAACTTTGCGTTGCGTTTATTGAAAACGATTAATTTTGATACTGCGCGCAGCGTTACTAAAAAACTATGCATGGCAATCAAAAGAAATTTTCACCACATGTTCATTTCTGTATTATATGCAACTTAAAGCCAGAAAAGAGCAAGATTTTGTTCTGTTTTCGTTTTTGTACTTTGAAAATATTTTTTTTAAGTGAAAAATTTTAATTTTTTGTTAATTTTTTAATTTAGTCAATATTTTTGACAAATATTCTGGTTTTAGTATAAAGGTAACACTATTATGGATTTATTTTCAACAAAATGTCCTCTTTATATGCGTATTTTTAAATTTTATCATGCGCTCAAGATTTTTTTCTCTTATTATCATATATTTTTACGTTTATCATTTTAATATTTATTTATGAATTTACAAGTATATATATATATATATATATATATATATTTACATATAAATTTAAGTATGACCTTTATATTTAAATGAAGTTTGATTTTTATTTTTGACTTATAACATAAGTTTTGAAGATTTGGAACATAGTGATATTTTTTACTTTTTAGACGTGTTCAAAGGTATCCTACCCCCTATACGGATAATCCCTACTGCAATTTTTTTAACTACTAAGCATCGCACATTTTCAAATTTTATACCGTCGTATTCGGAAGAAAATGCGATTTTAAATGAAATTTGTTTGAAAACTGCATCTCAATTTATTTTTAAGATATTAATTTTTTTGTAGTTTTTAGCGCTATTTGTTTAATTTTGGCAATTCAAGTAATAAATTTCTGTAGAAAGTGAAGGAAAAATAGTTGGAAAATTGCAATTATATCTTTTTGCTACCATTTTTACATATCAACTGAAAAAAAATGTAATTAAAGTACGTGCTATTTTGAAAAAATATAAATGAATGATTTCCGATAAAACATGGAGCTATTATAAACTATATATAATTTTAAGTATCTATATTAATGTTACAAACAAATAAAGGCATATGAATCATTGGATAGCCGATTTTTTTTTTGCCGAGTTCCTTGGATGAGACATCGCTTTTTGCTGCATTTGTGCATTATTCAGCGATAGTGACGTCATATGCATACTTTACGAGGCTAACGAGAAAGACAGGCTACCGCGGTGGGTCCGATTCTTCTTTTTTTACAGACCGTTGGAGTCACATGATGCTCTTTTCGCACGCCTTCATTGGTGCATTCGAGCATCACGTGACTCCAGCGGTCTATAAAAAAAGAAGAATCGGACACACCGCGGTAGCCTGTCTTTCTCGTTAGCCTCGCATACTTTACTGTAGATGTTTTTAAAGATTGGATTGTAAATGTGGAATTCTTCAGCGGATGTGAATGATATCATTTTATATAAAACTAGTTGGATGTGCCAATCCCAAAACTTTATTCTATCTTATACATAATATTTCAAAAATTAGTTACACATGTTAATACTTCAATATTGTTAGTTCAATACTATCCTAACTTTGATTTTCATCTTAAATTTCTGCTTCAGTCAATTAAACGGGCTAGAAACGAGTTAATCAATATCATGATATTTGTTAAAATTAATAGTTTTTGATTATTCTGTCGTTATCAGATGTTTGCGAATAGCCCGCTTAGCAAAAAGCGAGTTTCCGCCTTTCCATGCGGCGCCGATCGACAACAGAGCTACGAAAAATCAAGAAAAGCATACAAAAATTGCTATCAAGGAGCTCCTTTACCGCACAATATTTCCAAATTCAAGGAGGACCTGATGGCCAAAGCCAAAAACATGCACGAAAAAATTTGGTTCAATTGTATGCATAATTTTATACACTTTTCGATGGTACAATAAAGAAAATGGCACAAACATCGCTATTACAACGCCCGCCTTCCGGCAGATTTTTTCAAATTCAGGGAAGACTTGTTTGCCATAGCCAGAAACGTACACAAAAAATTTGGTTCAATTCTATGCATACCTTCATACAATTTTCGATGGTACAATAATAAAAATGGTACAGACATCGCAGTTATAGCGACCCCTTCCGGCGGAGTTTTTCAAATTCCGGGAGGACCTTCATGCCATGACCAAAAACAAACACAAAATATTTGGCTCAATTCTATGTATAACTTCATACAATTTTCGATGGTACAATATTCAAAATCGCACAAAAATCGCAAAAATAGTGCCCCCTAGCGGCGATTTTTTTCCAAATTCAGGAAGGACCTGCTTGTTATAGTCAAAAACTTAAAATAAAAATTTGGTTCCATTCTACGCATAACTTCATACACTTTTGGATGGTACAATATTCAAAATCGCACAAAAATCGCTATTACAGCGCCCCCTACCGGCGATTTTTTTTCAAATTCAGGCAGGATCTGCTTGCCATAGCCAAAAACTTAAAAATAAAAATTTGGTTCAATTCTATGCATAACTTCATACACTTTTGGATGGTACAATATTCAAAAATCTCACAAAAATCGCTATTACCGCTCCCCCTACAAGCGATTTTTTTCAAGATTCAGGGAAGATCTGCTTGCCATACCCAAAAACTTAAAATAAAAATTTGGTTCAAATCTATGCATAACTTCATACACTTTTGGATGGTACAATATTCAAAATCGCACAAAATTCGTTGTTACAGCGCCTCCTACCGGCGAATTTTTTCCAAATTCAGGGAGGATCTGCTTGCCATAGCCAAAAACTTAAAATAAAAATTTGGTTCAATTATATGCATAACTTCATACACTTTTTGATGGTACAATTGCGACAGACAGACGGACACACGGACAGACAGACATTTTCTATAAACATGTTTTTTGGGATCTCTGACCCCTAAAACGTGTAAATCCGTCGAAAACCGGAAGTCGAAAAAAATTTCGATTACAATACTTTCTTCTATTGAAGATAGAAGAAAGTAATAAAAGCGTGTGTTTTAAATCTTAAAACTGAAATATGTTTTGTACTATCTCTATTTTTACTTTCTTCTATCTTCAATAGAAGAAAGTATTGTCGAATTTTTTTTTCGACTTCCGGTTTTCGACGGATTTACACGTGTTAGGAATCAGAGATCCCAAAAAACATGTTTATAGAAAATGGCTGTGTGTCCGTCTGTCTGTCGCCATTGTACCATCAAAAAGTGTATGAAGTTATGCATATAATTGAACCAAACTTTCATTTGAAGTTTTTGGCTATGGCAAGCAGATCCTCCCTGAATTTTGAAAAAATTCGCCAGTAGGGGGCGCTGTAATAGCGATTTTTGTGCGATTTTGAATATTGTACCATCGAAAAGTGTATAAAGTTATGCATAGAATTGAACCAAAAAACTTTTTTAAGTTCTTGTATATGGCAAGCAGGTCCTTTCTTAATTTGGAAAAAAATCGCCGGTAGGGGGCGCTGTAATAGCGATTTTTGCGCCATTTTTGTGCTACTTTGAATATTGTACCATCAAAAAGTGTATGAAGTTATGCATAGAATTGAACCAAATTTTTTGTGTTTGTTTTTGGTTATAGCACGAGAGTCCTCCCTGAACTTGAAAAAATTCCTCCGGTGCATGTTTCTGGCTGTGGCAAGCAAGTCCTCCCTGAATTTGAAAAAAATCTGCCGGAATGGGCGCTGTAATATCGATGTCTGTGCCATTTTCTTTATTGTACCATCGAAAAGTGTATAAAATTATGCATAGAATTGAATCAAATTTTTTGTGTATGTGTAAGGCTATGGTCGGTAGGGTCTCCCTGAACTTCAAAAAATTCCGCCAGAAGGGGGCGCTATAATTGCGATGTCTGCCCCATTTTCATAATTGTACCATCAATAAGTGTATGAAGTTATGCATAGAATTGAACCACATTTTTTGTGTATGTTTCTTGCTATGACAAGCAAGTCCTCCGTGAATTTGTAAATATTGTGCGGTAAATGAGCTCTGTGATAGCAATTTTTGTATACTTTTCTTGATTTTTCGTAGTTCTATTGTTCATCGGCGGATCGCGCAGCGGTGGGAACTCGTTTCCTGCTAAGCCAGCTATTCGCAAACAGCTGATAACAACAGAATAATGAAACACTATTAATTTTAACAAATATCATGATATAGAGTAACTCGTTTTTAGTCCGTTTAATTGACTGAAGCAGAAATTTAAGATGAAAATCAAAATTGGTATAGTATTGAACTAATAATATTGAAGTATTAACGTGTCTAACTACTTTTTTAAATATTAAGATGTATAAGATAGAAGAAAGTTTTGGGATTCGCACATCCAACTAGTTATACATATATATATTATTTTTCATGAGAGAGGGGACACTAAATTCTGAAAAAGCAGAATTCCTATTTTCTAGTTATTTTTGTTATTTTTTGCGCGGACTGATAGGAACTTGGCAAATTTATTTTTTTTTAATTGTATCAATTTACTTACTTTTCATGCCACTACAATTTTTGTATGTCTAAATATAATCTAATTTTTGCAATTCATGAAAGGCATCTTTCAATATTCTTTTTCAGGAGGAGTAAGCATTACGCAAACATCTTTCTTCGGAAACTTGTAGAATTGGAATATATTTTATTTTTTGAATTTTCTTTATATAAAATAAAATATAATGTAAAAAGTAGATGTAGAGAATAGAATCTGAATTTCAGTTTGGCGTATGTCACGAATAACTGATTGAATCACTTACTATAACAGCTTTTCCATCGATTTTTCCAGGAAGGCAATTGATTAGCCATCAGTATGGAAGTGAACTGTTTTTAAATCAGTCTAACATATTTTTCCTTGTAAAAGATTAGACTTTTGATAAATGTTTATACATCAGAATAAATACAGAATGTATACAGAGCATTAAATTTAAAATTGCGTAATTAAATAAAATATATTAACAGCACTAAAACATTAATAATCCCAAACATGTTAAATTTAATTAATGTTTAACCTTACATATATTTGTTTACTTATAAGATTGCTGGTTTGTTTACCAGAAATTTGCTACAATATACAGGGTGCAATATGTTATCTAACGCCGACCTTTAATTTCTCAACCGTTGGTCGTAGACATATAGTTCCAATTACGAAAACGTTTCAAATGAGGTAAATATTCATGTTGTGGCATTATTTAAAGAAAAAAATCAATTTTATAAAAATTACGAAATCTAGCTTTTTTATACAGTCCCCCGATCCCTATAGTTATATTTAATAAAAGTTTACACATATCATAACAGATATAATACAAAAAGTTTGACACCTGTACCACAAAAATTGACACAGTTATTAAATTTCAAAGTTTGACATTTTTGTACCTGATTTTGTCTTTCTTGGCCACTCTATCGGACCAGCATATCCAAGGATCTGTTGATCGAAATTCGGTGGCCAGATACGCCCGGACGTTTGATGTTTTATGCGGAGAGGGCCCCATCATGTTGAAAATACACCCGGTATGCATGTCGGAGAGGCAACTCTTCATACTAGTCACGTACCGTGTTTTGTAGCAGATACAGGTAATGATCGCCTGTTAAGGTCCCATCGTAGAAGATGGGTCCAACAATCTGGGTTCCCCATATACCGCACCATACGTGTGCGGCCGATGTGGAAGTTTTCCAGAGATCAGTAATGCACATTGTGCACGGTCACAATGCCACCCCGTATAAACATTGACTCCTCTGTTCACAGAATGTCACAAAGGAGCGACAGATTTTCCTCTGAGGTGTTGAGCATGAAATTACAATAATCAAATCGCCGTGCGTAGTCACCCAGCATCAATGCTTCCACCAGTGTCGGATGGTATGAATGCGCATCATGTGCATGCAACAAATGCCAGACATGCTGGCCACATACTTCCCTTATTTCCGCCGTGCTCAGTTGTGGAATTAAAAGGGCGAATGTCAGTACCTCTTCTGGTGTCACTCGAACATTACACCTTGCCCGTGTACTTGTTCTGGGTCGTGGTGAAACAGAGCTGGTCTCTCTAAGATGGTGCAATGCATCAGTTGTAGTTTCATGCGTTGGAAGTAGATTCTTAGGGAAATGTTCTGAATAAACACTCGCAACCTCTCTGGCATTCCTTTGACATTCACCACAAATAAGTATCATTTCGACATACTGCATGTATGCGTAGCTTGCCATCACGATCTCTGCGCTGGCTAGCATGGCCACTACTAGAAGGCTCGTGTTTTATCCCGAACGTGTGGCTACGGAGCACGTTCGCACGTGTGGAGCAACGCACGTGTGGAACGTGCGTTGCTATTGTAATTTACATAATCCCAGTTTTCATGCTCGTTATCGCTCGATTCTACCTACTTTGATGTTTGAATATTGTTCGACTGATAAAAGTATTAAATAACACTTTGTACAGTATCTCTAGTAGATACCGGCGTTTGATGTAGTAATTTTTTATAGTAGATAGTTTTCTGATATCATAATAAATTGATATTTATCTGTTTAATTTCAATATTTCATTCTTCGCTTTGTATTCGACCCCTAAAAGTCAGCTCAAATATTTAAATGAAATAACCCTCTTTGGTGATACCCCAATTTGGTGATAACGGCTAAAGGTGGTTTCGCCGTAAAAAGGACATTGCACCCTGATTTTGATCCCGGATTGCTTTAATTCATCTTTTAACTTATGTCTCATTGAAAGACAAAGTCATGTGAAAAAATCTCAAACTTTAAAATTTAATAACTGTGTCAATTTTTGTAGTACAGATGTCAAACTTGTTGTGTTATATCTGTTATGATATGTATAAATTTTTACTAAATATAACTATAGGGGCTGGGGGACCGTATAAAAAGTTAGATTTCGTAATTTTTATAAAATTGATTTTTTACTTTAAATAATCCCACAACATGAATATTTATCTCATTTGAAGCATTTTTGTAATTAGAACTATGTGTCTACGACCAACGGTTGAGAAATTAAAGGTCGACGATAGATAACATATTGCACCCTGTATATTATATATTTAAAAGAGGTTTACATCGATGTTCTTAATAGCTATAATTCAAATCAGAAAAATATATTTGTAGTAAATATTAAACTATATGAAATAGACGTGTGACGATGAAAATTTCGAAATGCATGGATAAAAAACAAGTCGGAAATTGTACGTCAAACGTGGCAATTGAGATCTTCTCGTACTATAACTACTTTTATAAATATTCACATCTTGGTTCAATAGCTATTGCACTGTTATGCAAAAATGCATGAATACAAAATTTATTATGATTATATATATTCAATTCAGTAATACAGAAATACTATGACTCCATCCTAAATAGGACCTAATCACCAGTGCAAATAGAATCATAACCTATCATGGGATATCATTAAATTATTTACGCATCATAGGATTTAATAGAATGAAGAAGACTTTTATTTACATCTTTTTAAATTTTGATTCGATTTTCATAAAATTTGAAATGACTCGACAAACATCTGCAACGATTATATATATTAAATTTCAAACCATTCGGCTGGATAGTTTTTGCACTGTTATATTCGGACAGACGGTATCAGCCCATAATTGTTTATGGCAGTTACATGACTTGGACTATTATAATATAGGTGAAATGATGGCGATAGAATAATATTTGGTGACTTATCACCCGTGCCAGGCTAACATTAAAGTACCAAAATGGCACATGGAATATAAAAAGCGAAGTGGTCCGCCCGGAACTGTTGATGATAGTCACATGACTTAGGCTATTGTTATAGAGATTGTTTTAAAATACTGGGAGACAAGGCTCTGTATAATAATTCATTTTATTTTAGCTTCTTTTGAAATGTTTAACTGATCTTCTTTAATCAAACATGAAAACAGCCATTGAATGTCTTAATTGATCTGATTCGGCCTTAAATTTTTGCACTCAAAGGGAATTGAATGGAAACCCGTTTACAGGGAGATCTGCATAGCTTTTTCACTATAATTCAATCTTCCCTAATATTTTTAAAACTGATCAGATTAGCGTGTTTTTAGATTCTGCGGTGTCTGAAAAGGGGTTGGCAAGCGTAGCTTGCTGAGGGCAGAGTCCCCTAGTATTCTATAACACAATTAAAACTCCATCAATAAATAAATAAATAAAATACTACAAAATAAACACAAATTTAACAAATATGTCGAACTGAACACTGTATGTTCGAACATCGAAATGATAAAAATAAAAGGAGCTGCTGTACATAGAGAAATCGTCGATGATTTCCTTAGTTCCTAACCCCTATTGTGATGCTAATACGAAAGTATCACTTTTAATAAATTGAAAAACTTTATTTGAATAATTGATATTTTTCATATAATAATGTCTTTTGGTATTATTAGTGGGCAATTAAAAAATTATATTAAATGTAAAAAATCTATTATAGTTTTCATCCGATTTCTGTACACTTGCGGGCAGTACGTTCTGTAACTTGGCAAATCCGGATGTGATCTCATAGTGTCTATAAAAACACTTATATTTCTTTTTTTAAAGAAAGGGTTTCATATCTCAGTTTATTCTTTAAAATAGTATCCATAAAGCCCTAAAATGGTAAAAGCAAATTATTATTAATTTTAAAAATGATGTAACGATAATCTTCTATTTGTTTTTGTTTTTGTTTTTTGTTGTTGTTTAAAAAAAAAAAAAAAAAAAAAAAAAAAAAAAAAAAAAAAAAAAAAAACCTATATTTTTAAAAAGCAGATATGATTAATTGTGTCATTTTTTTATCTTATTCATTAAAGAATTATTATTTTTTATTCTCAGTTTATTCATTAAAATAGTGTCCATAAAGCCCATAAAGGGTAAAAGCAAATTATTATTCATTTAAAAAAATGATGTAACGATAATCTTCTATTTGTTTTTTTTTCCTTTTAAAAACAACGATATTTTTAAAAAGCAGGTACGATTAATTGCGTCATTTTTACTTACCCATCATACGTAGTATAGGGTAAGTCTTGAAATCGTTTTAAAAATCGAAAAAAAAATCTACGGATTTACACGTTTCAGACACTGAACATTCCGAAAAACATATTTTTAGAAAAAAAAAAATTTGGTGTCCGTCTGTATGTGTGTCGGTATGTGTGTCTGTAATCGCTCTCCCTAACAAATTGAGATAGAGACTTGAAATTCGGTGCGTACTTAGGGAGTAATAATGGGAAGAAGCCTATTGAATATCAGTAACCTCGATTATTCGGAACTATTTTTTTCGGACTCTCGAAATATTCGTTCTGATAAAAAGGTATACAAAAATTTTCGAAATTGTTTATTTGAAGGAGTGAAGATAAAAGACAATATAAAAACATAAATTTTGCATCATGAATGAACTCGATCGGATAATTAGTTGCTGCGATATTTGTAATCCTATTTTTCACACTCTTCGATTTTTATGACCCTGTATTTCATTCAAATTTCAATTCAAAGATATAGTTTAATTGGAAATGAGACGCTTAATCCGACGCAGTAAACTGTTAGTTAATATGATTATAATTTTTCGAGTTATAAGGATGTTTCTTTTACGCATTTCGGTACTACTCGATTATCCCGCCGACCAAAAAGCTATCGCCAAACTATAAGATTAAATGCCACTAATGGCTCATCGTGAATGTCAAGCATTTAATACATCTCCATACCTATAAGAGGGGTTACCTTAGGAGGGACCCTGTTCTGTCGCCAAATGTCGCCAAGTTTATCGCCAACTTGGCGGTATATCGCCAGATTTGATTTATAATATTTAACAAATATTAAATTTTAATTAATTAATTTTAGTTTTATATGGGAGACAAAATGGCGGCCATTGGTTATTGAACAGCATTTAATGCATCTTCATATCTATAAGGGAGGTTACCATAGGGGGGGACCCTGTTTTGTCGCCAAAAACTGCCAAGTTTCTCGCCAACTTGGCGATATATCGCCAAATTTGGTGACCAGAATGAGTCGCCAACTTGGCGATATCTCTAATATTTCGCCAAATTCCCATAAACTTCCATTGTAAACCTACTTGCTTATAGAAAATCAACAAATTGAGATATTTTAATGCAACAAAAACTAATATTAACTTAAGGGATTACATTAAATTTTTCTTTGATGACCTAAGTAGGAATTGACTTTAAAAAAAAATTTACAATACTTGTTTTCATATCTTATATTATGTATATCCATGATGGGTAAGTATTACGGTGGCCCCCCTAACGACTAGCTTTTAATCTTTTTCATTAAAGAATTATAATTTTGATGAATTGTATTTAAATACGTTTCGTCCGGATATTTATTTAAGAATAGTGATTTTTACTTCATGGAATGCCGTTAAAATACTTTCTGTGTCAAAGCTGCTTTTTTTTTTTTTTATCCTAAAAAGTCCTGTTGATTTTACTGGGTTTTATAAATTTTGAATGTTTTTTATTACTATTACTTATTTGCAATAGATTATTTTTAAAACATCCATTAGCATTAAGGTTATTTTTAGATCCTCATTCTACGTGGAATAATGATTACATTTCTTTCAGATAAATATTTTCTTTTAAATAATTGCACTTAATAAAACCTTTTTGAATATACAATTTTCTTTTCTTTATAAAAATACAAGAATATATAGAGGAAGTTCGGGTATTATGGAATACCATTTACATTTTTGTTTGTAAGTCAACATTAAAAAAAAAAGAAAGTTTGAGATATATTAAAAGTTAGTAATGAACAAACTTTGACTGAACATACTTTTAATGCGTTTAATGTTGAATAAAAAAATCATATCAATATTTAGCTTTTTTTTTAAAGTTACAGTTTTCGTATAATGGCAACCAGTCGTGTAATATGGAATAGAGTTATAAGGAATATTAGAACTGCTTAAAAATCCACGATTTATTATAATAACCAAAATTACTTAATAAGTAAACATTAGTACATCTACTATAAATAATCAAATTCGTTGAAAAACTTTTTTAAATTTTTACAAAAACATAAATGTAGTCTATTGTTTCGACCCAACACAGACCACAAGAGCCCACATCAAGTATTATAGCCACTTCTCCCCTCTTCCAGCCTCTGAATATTTTCTATTTCAAAACAGGTACACTGCATGTTCCTCATCTGGTGTACAACCTGGTAAAAAGCCCATCTCAAATAATACTTCGGAGTGGAGAAGATGTTCGTCTTTACCATAACCGTCTTGAAACAGTTGTCAGCTGATATTCCATATTACCCGACACACCACCTTGAAAACCATTACCTCTTCACTCGTCAACAAGTTAGAGTAAAGGAAAACTGACTAGCACAGCAATAAATATAACTGTTCAACTTTATACTGAACTTTGTACTGACAATTATATTTATTATTAATACGAATTTTATAAAATTTACTTGCAAAAATTGAGAATAAGTTTTATTTCAAAGCGCCGTTCCAACAACAGACTCTTCCCTTCAACAGAGACTCTTCCCTTCTCTGAATATTTTCTATTGCAAAACAACTACACTGCATCTTCTTTATCTGGTGTTTAACCAGGCAAAAAGCCCATCTCAAATTATACTTCGGAATGGGGAAATTGTTCGTCTTTACTATAACCGTCTTGAAGCAGTTGTCAGCTGATATTCCATATTACCCGACACACCACCTTGAAGAACATTACCTCTTCACTCGTCAACAAGTTAGCGTAAAGGAAAACTGACTAGCACAGCAATAAATATAACTGTTCAACTTTATACTGAACTTGGTTAACATCACTGACAATTATATTTATTATTAATACGAATTTTATAAAATTTACTTGCAAAAAACAGCAAAAATTGAGGATAAGATTTTATTTCAAAGCGTCGTTCCAACAACAGATATCCAAGAAGAACTAGGAACATACCTCATGGGAATGCTAGGAAGTCGTTTGACTGTTTTACGTTTCGATGCAAAACCGTTATGTGCCCGTTATTGAAGTATTTCCTCTTAATCGACCATTCCATAATACCCGAAGTTCTTCTATATATTTTTAATAAACTGATATGCTATAATTCAAGGCACTTTTATCTGTATGTTTTTATAATCCGTTTAGATTAACCAGATGGTAAGCACTTCCACCAGGTGGTCTGTAAACATTTTAAAAGTTTAAAAGCAGAAGGATTAGGTATAACTGAATGCGATTTGCAGGAAACGTGGAATGTGAATACTTTTAGTGCTATAAAAGTATTTTTGTTTAAATATTTGCCTATATGGAGTGATTCAAAAATTAGATAATTCCGTGATAAACAATGCTTTTGAAAAATTCAGGTAAAACTTCTCTAGACGCTATTCATACCGCCAAATGCCTACTGTATCCAATATACCAAAAACTGCACTTTATAGTCTAATAAGAATATGTTTAAATAAAGCATGCAGTATATTTGGATGAATGCACAGATTTTGTAACGAATGGTGTTTTTCAATGATAGGCTATTGGGTATATTTGGTACATCCTGTCAATAAAATGATAACCCAGGTGTAAATCGTAAGTTGTGTTCCCTATATTTTATATGAGTGCACTGTAAAAAAAATACTGCCAGTTTTCCGGTAGGAATCGGAAAAATAGTTGCCCTTATCGTACCGGAATAAATTCCGACCCAGCTCGGAATAAAATCCGTAAAAATAAGGAAATAGTCAGTAAAACGGTATTTTACGAATTTTATTCCGATTTTTCGAATTTTATTCCGAGCTGGGTTGGAAATTATTCCGGTACGATAAGGACAACTATTTTTCCGATTCCTACCGGAAAAAAAGCATTATTTTTTTTTTACAGTGTGTGATTTACAGAATTCCCGCGAAATGGTTGCTTGAAGCACACTTTATGCGCAAACGTTTGCATTAAACATTTTTATTGTACTAAAAAAATCCCCTCTTATTAGAATAAGTTTCCTGTAAACCGCATTCAATTTTACGGATTTGTTAGATTTTTGTAAATTGTTGAAATAGTAGTACACTGTAAAAAAATACTGCCAGTTTTCCGATAGGAATCGGAAAAATAGTTGCCCTTATCGTACCGGAATAATTTCCGACCCAGCTCGGAATAAAATCCGTAAAAATAAGGAAATAGTCAGTAAAACTGTATTTTACGGATTTTATTCCGATTTTATGGATTTTATTCCGAGCTGGGTAGGAAATTATTCCGGTACGATAAGGGCAACTATTTTCCCGATTCCTACCGGAAAACTGTCATTATTTTTTTTACAGTGTAGATTTTTAGGACAACCGGTTTAATGACTGAATTTATAGATTTAAAATATAATTTTAAGGCGTATGATTTTACATTTTAAACAGAGATATTTAAATGTAGGTTAAATGAATTTACATAATGAATGAATATTAACATAGGTTAGATGAAATAAAGTGTTATTTAAATTATATGTAAAACAATATCATGTTTTAACAAATGCAATTAATCCTTAAATAGTTATGACTTATGAAGGAAATACTTGCTTACTTAATAAATAAATAAACAAAATATAAATTGCATATTATGCACGAAAGTTTGACCCTCAGAAATCAGAAATCAAAATCAAAAACTTATGCCTTTCATTTACCTATTTTTTATAAGTGGTTCAGCTTGAGATCTGTCAATATTTTGCTTTTATTACATATTTTTCTAAAATCAATTCCATAAACTTTTATATCAAAAGAATTGACTTCACAAAGGAAAATCTAATGAACCTGGAAATTTCATTTACTGGAAAAGCATTTTTGCTTTGCATTCCTTTTTCTGCTCTATAAGCTATTTTTTCGCAATCGTTTTTCTATATTAGTTTTCAAAAGAAAAAAGGTATTTTACGCATACCTTTATTTTCATTCCTTTCTTGTGCTAATTCGGCATTATGTATGCAAATACATAAATGAATTCCAGAATAATGTACTTTTTTTCCTGTAAAAAGAAAGTTGGTTTCCAGTGTTAATTGATTAACATTTACATATTTATAAACATTTTCGAATATCGCATCTTGCAATTGTTATTGTTGTGATTATGTTGTTATTTTGGGTGGGTGGCTGATAACATAACATTATTAGAAATAAATTTTAAATGTTATGAGATCAAATATTATTCATATAATATGAAGAGTATCATACACTGATAAACTGAAAGTTAAATTTTTTTTAAGCTATTGAAAATTAGAAAATGTACAATCAAAAGGGTACAGTTATTATTTATTTATTCATTTATTTAATTTTATTTACAAAATTATCCGCAAATAAATATCATGCACTGATTGCAAATACTTACATAGATTGAAAAAAATGAAAAAAAAAAAACCTGAGAAATGCATTTGCATGTATATTAGAGATACCTATGTTTGTAGTGTTTCTTGTTTTAAGCTAAAAATCTATGTTTGTATTTATACAGCTGGAATCAAAAGCTTACCAGAATAACCTGTTAAAAAATTCGTTATTGAAGTTTTAAAAAATTTAACTTACTGCCCTCGATGTACTTTCCTCCTACATTTTTAACACTTTCCAATATAGTTGAAAAGTGTTTATGAATTGGGTTTGCCTATCCGTCTGTTTGTTCGTGCTCTAACTCGCGTAAATATACACGGATTGTCATTTAATTGACATAAGCTGTTAAGACTAACCATGGCATGTTCTGTACTGAAAATGAAGTGTCTACCTTTCATAGTTCATTTACAGAAGCATTCAAAAATATGTCGTTAAATTAGGGTCTATGGGGGAAAATCATTTGATATGCAATATTTTAAACATGCATACTTAATGTTGCAGTATTTTAAACATTACAACATTTATAAATCTTATTGGGTTCTTCAGAAGAAGGTTACTACAGAATGCGTTATGTGCGCACTTATAGTGCACGTTCAGGCTAACATAAAGGTATTCCGTTATATTTTGGTCTATGAAGAAAAATAGTTTGTGGCGCACTCTAATGATGTTACCCTGTTACAGACACATTGAAATTGATATGAATGTCTGAGATGTATTAATACAAGCTTTCTGCAGAATATGGGTGAAAATCCTTTATCAATCATTTACAGAGTCACTCAAAAAGTTCAGTTATATAATGGTTTAAGGGGAAAAACTATTCGCAGTATATTTTAATTACACTCTAATTAAAAAGGAGTGACTATTCACTCCGGACGAGTGAATATTCACTATATCGCAGTGTCAAAATATGCCCAACCTCTTTAGAATGACTATTCACTCTGAGCAAAAGTGGAATTTTTGACTCTCTGAAAGAGTGAGTACCCACTCCTGGGAAAGTGAAAAATCACTCTAAACAGGGGTAAATAATCACTCTTTCGGAGGTGTGACTATTCACTCTTGCTAAAGGAATGCGTTCTTTTCACCCCTGGTAGGAATGAATAGTCACTCTTTCGTAGGAATGAATTTCAACTTTAATGCAATGCATTCTTTTTTTATGCTGTTTCATGAACATTTTAAAAGAATCACATCTTTAGAGCATGCAAGGAAAATAAATACAAGCGTGGGAAAGATTGGAATAAAATACTTTATTTACAATATTTATTCATAGTTTGTAACATTAATTGAACTTTTAAGGAAAAACTCAATTAAAGTTAGATGTGAATTAAATTAGATTACTGATAGAAAAAAACTAAAATATTTTATTACAATTTTATCACTTGTGTTTGCTTTCATTGCATGCCCTATAAATATATGATAATTTTAAAAGACCAATTTTAAAATAAAGTTTTATTATATACATAAAATCTTATATTTTTTCCGTACTTTTTAGCAAAATATCGCTACTTTGGAGTCTTATTCTCCTAAAATATTTTTAGTTTTTCCCCTTAAAAAACAATGCTTACCAAAGGACATCTTTTTTTTTTAATAAGTTCTAAGCTTGATCTAAATATTAAGATTGCTTTATTAAATATGAACATGGAGTCTAGAATTTTACAGTATCTGGAATATTTATATATTTTACTTTTAAAGATATTCCTTAACTTAATTATGATTTCGAATTTTCGCCCGCTATTGTGAAAAACGGATATTAATAGAACACTTATTTATAGAATGACATAATAAGCCATATTTATTTTAATTTTTTATTCCCGTATATACTGTATTTTTCTAATATGAGCTAAATACGTTTGGTATGTCTGATCTGAGACTGATAGTGGTAAGACTGATCTGAGAAATAGTAAAAAGAAGAAAATATAAAAAGAAAATAAATGACTACATGTGTACTGTTCTTATTGTTTAAAAACCATTTTTAGTCTAAAAAGTATTTATTTATCTCTTTAAAATATATTCAATCTTATATTATATACGTTATACTATGAACGTTTTAGACAATATACTAAAGCAGTTTTATCTATAAACATCAGGCATAAAAAACACTCTATTTTAATGCTTAAATATCAGTTTTATTTTTTATTTTTTTTATTTTTTGCGTGTGTGCCAAAAATTACGTGTATCAAAAACATAGAAAATGCGTTTATAATAGAAGAAAATTTAATGACTGATTCAGAAAGCCTATAATTAAATGTTTGATTAAAATCACAAAAAGCAAAAAAATTCTTACATACAATTTAAAAAAATAAATATACCAATTTGAAAAACACTAAAAGTAATAATTAGTATTTTATAATTGTACTGTTAAACAGCAACAAACTACAACAGATGAATTAAATGCATTATTAGATTTAACAATTTCTCAAAAATATTTCCAATTGTTACAAGAAATTCCTATTATTTTATAAATTTGGCAAATGCTAAATCTGAAAACACTGGTATGAAGATTTAGGATTTTAAATAATAATTTAAAATATCATTAGTAATAAAAAAAATGAAAAAAACAAGTGCCCAGCTAAACTGATGGCATTGAGCTCACAGGCTATTTACGTTAATTGTATATTATAGTCTTATTTTAAAGAATAATGCCCCTCAAAAAAATAAGTGAAGGGGAATTAAACCCCGTTTTCCCCTTTATACTTAACCAGTGAATCTCCATATCTAATCAGGGAAGCTACTTAACATAATAAACCGGTATACCAAATTTGGAGCAAATCGAATAATCCTGCAAAAAAACCCATTTATCTAAATTAAGGGTGTGGACTAGCCACCCTTAACCGATGAAGCCCCAAAACGAATCAGGGAAGCTCCTTAACATAATAAACCGGTATACCAAATTTGGAGCAAATCGAATAATTCTGCATGAAAAACCCGTTTATCTAAATTAAGGGGGTTGGACTAGCCCAATTTCCCAACTAATCCTTAACCAATGAACCCCCAAAATAATAAGGGAAGTTCCTTAACATAATAAACCGGTATACCAAATTCGGAGCAAATCGAATAATTCTGCATGAAAAACCCATTTATCTAAATTAAGAGGGGTGGGCTAACCCCCCTTTTCCCCCTTTATCCTTAACCAAAGAACCGCCAAAACTAATCAGGGAAGCTCCTTAACATAATAAACCGTATACCAAAGTCGCAGCAAATCGAATAATTTTGCATGAAAAACCCATTTATCTGAATTAAGGCGGGTGGACTAGCCCCCCTTCTCTCCCTTTATTCTTAACCAATGAGACCCGAAACTATTCGGGGAAGTTCCTTAACATAGTAAGCCGGTATACCAAATTCGGAGCAAATCGTTCTGCATGACAAACCCATTTACCTGAATTAAGAGGGGTGGGCTAACCCCCTTTTCCCCCTTTATCCTTAAGCAATGAACCCCCAGAACTAATCAGGGGAATTCCTTAACATAATAAACCAGTACACCAAATTCGGAGCAAATCGAACCATTCAGCATGAAAAACCCATTTATCTGAATTAAGGGGGGTGGACTAACCCCTCCCCCCCTTTTCCCCCTTTAACCTTACCCAATGAACTCCCAAAACTAATCAGGGAAGCGCCTTATCACAATGAACCTAGAAAAAAATTTTGAAAGAAATCGGATGTTTCTATCAAGAGTTATCGCGTTACATACATATGTACGTACATACATACATACAGAACGGGCGGAAACATTAGCTCTCAGGCTTTGATAGCCCGTGAGCTAATGAAACATAAAAGAAAAAGAAAAGTGCCCAGTTAAACCGATGGCATTGAGCTCACAGGCTATTCACACTAATTGTATATTATTTTCTTATTTCAAAGGATAATGCTCCTCAAAAACTAAATGAAGGGGGATTAGCCCCCGTTTCCCCACTTTATACTTAGCCAATGAACCTCCAAATCAAATGAAGGAAGCGCCATATCGGAATAAACTGGTACATCAAATTTGAAGTAAATCGAATAATTCTGCATGAAAAAACATTTATCTAAATTAAGGGGGGACTAGCCCCCGTCATCATTTTATACTTAACCAATAAACCTCCAAATCTAATAAAGGCAGCTCCTTAATATAATAAACTGGTATACTAAATTTTGGAGCAAATCGAACAATTCCACATGAAAAACCCATTTATCTAAATTAAGGGGGGGACTAGCCCCCTTTCCCCCCTTTATACTTAAGTAATGAACTCCCAAACCTATTAAGGGAAGCTCCTTAACATAATAAACCGGTATACCAAATTTGGAGCAAATCGAATATTTGTGCATGAAAAACCCATTTATCTAAATCAAGGGTGTGACTAACCCCCTTTTCCCCCTTTATCCTTAAACAATGAACCCCCAAAACTAATCAGGGAAGCGCCTTATAAAAATGAACAGGTATGCCAAATTTAGAGCAAATCGAACAATTGTACATGAAAAACACATTTATCTAAATTAAGGGGAGCATAGCCCCCTTTCTCGCCCTTTATACTTAAATAATGAACTTCCAAATCTAATCAGGGAAGCTCCTTAACATAATAAACCGGTATACCAAATTTGGAGCAAATCGAATAATCCTGCAAAACAAATCCATTTATCTAAATTAAGGGTGTGGACAAGCCACCCTTTATCCTTAACCGATGAATCCCCAAAACGAATCAGAGAAGTTCTTTAACATAATAAACTGGTATACCAAATTTGGAGCAAATCGAATAATTCTGCATGAAAAACCCATTTATCTAAATTAAGAGGGGTGTGCTAACCCCCCTTTTCCCCTTTTATCCTTCACAAATGAACCGCCAAAACTAATCAGGTAAGTTCCTTAACATAATAAACCGTATACCAAAGTCGGAGCAAATCGAATAATTCTGTATGAAAAACCCATTTATCTGAATTAAGGGGGGTGGACTAGCCCCCCTTCTCTCCCTTTATTCTTAACCAATGAGACCCCAAACTATTCAGGGAAGTTCCTTAACATAATAAACCGGTATACCAAATTCGGAGCAAATCGTTCTGCATGAAAAACCCATTTACCCGAATTAAGAGGGGTGGACTAACCCCCTTTTCCCCCATTTATCCTTAACAATTGAACCCCCAAAACTAATCAGGGAAATTCCTTAACATAATAAACCGGTACACAAAATTCGGAGCAAATCGAAACATTCTGCATGAAAAAACCCATTTATCTGAATTAAGAGGGGTGTGCTAACCCCCCTTTTCCCCCTTTATCCTTAACCAATGAACCGCCAAAATTAATCAGGTAAGTTCCTTAACATAATAAACCGTATACCAAAGTCGGAGCAAATCGAATAATTCTGCATGAAAAACCCATTTATCTGAATTAAGGGGGGTGGACTAGCCCCCCTTCTCTCCCTTTATTCTTAACCAATGAGACCCCAAACTATTCAGGGAAGTTCCTTAACATAATAAACCGGTATACCAAATTCGGAGCAAATCATTCTGCATGAAAAACCCATTTACCCGAATTAAGAGGGGTGGACTAACCCCCTTTTCCCCCATTTATCCTTAACCAATGAACCCCCAAAACTAATCAGGGAAATTCCTTAACATAATAAACCGGTACACAAAATTCGGAGCAAATCGAAACATTCTGCATGAAAAACCCATTTATCTGAATTAAGGGGGTGGACTAACCCCATTTTCCCCACTTTAACCTTACCCAATGAACTCCCAAAACTAATCAGGGAAGCGCCATATCTCAATGAACCTAGAAAAAAAATTTGAAGCAAATCGGATGTTTCTATCAAGAGTTAACGCGTTACATACATATGTACGTACATACATACATACATACATACAGAACGGGCGGGCACATTAGGTCTCAGGCTTTGATAGCCTGTGAGCTAATGAAATATCCTTCTATATATAAAAAAAAGTTTTGATTTGGAAATGGACCAATGAAAATCTGCGTAGATATTCCCGGTAGATCGCCATCCAATTTGAATGCTTATGTATGGTCTTTCTTCGTTAATGTTTAAAAAAAAAACTGCTGCATACAAAAATATGAAATATGTAGTATTATAGAGAAATGTTTGATAAACACGCTGATGTAGACAGTTTTCAAATCGAATAATTATTTTAAGATATATTTTATGTTAATGTTGGTCAAAGTCGTTCCATTAAAAAAGTTGTATAGGAGCAAAAACTATACATAGGAATTTAATCATTCTTAGATCATTTTATACATGAGAAGTTCTCGGTGTGCATACTGCATTTATCTTTTTTATTTTATTCATTTTTTGAGGAATTATTTCCATTTTAAATTCAAATTTTCAGCATTTCCAGAGATATTTTTTGCAAATTTTAGAAAACGATATTATTTTAAATTGTTGCCAATTTTTAAAACAGTGCAAAGAATAATATTTCCTTCAAATTAAAAATTTATTTACTCGTGACTATTATAAACAGAAAAAAAAAACTTTAAAATAGATCAGTTTCAACTGACGTCACCGACTCTAAGCACATGACCTCTAGCGAAAAACTTGGTGGGCAAACAAATAACATTAATAGTTTTCTTTGACTTGTAATTTCACATCGGTCGTCATGAATCACATTGCTGTTTCTTTTGTTATGAAGCATTTCACTTTATAAATCTGAGCCTACATTTCATAGTTTTTGTGAGCGATTATTTACATTACTAGGGGGCTCTGCCCCCTACGAGCTACGCTCGTCAACCCCCGTTCAGACACCGCAGACTCTAACAGCACGCTAATTTGATCGCCTTTAAAAAGATTTCGGAAGATTGAATTATAATTTGAATCTGACAATTATAATCTGACGTAATTTTCACCAAACTTTTCTTTCTCTTTTTAATATTCACGTCAAAATACTTTTGTTAGAAATGAAATATTATGATCATCTTAAAATGCCAAGTAAATGTCTCGCGCAATTTTTAAATTAAAACTGTTTTGCAATATTATTTTTTGTTCATTTTACGTAATAAGTGTAATATGACGTAAATTCTCCTATTTAGGACTTTTAACGCATGTTACTAAATTTATTATTTTACAATATTCTTTCTCATTTAAAATTCGCGTGTAACTATAGTTTTTATGACGTAATTTTCAATGAGTTCCTGCTTTTTATATTTTTTGTTTATAATAGTCACGTGTAAAATAAATTTTTAATTTGAAGCAAACATTACTGTTTGCGCTCTTTATACAGTTGGCAACAGTTTAAATTAATGCAATTTTCTAAAATTTGTAAAAAATATCTCTCGAAATGATGAAAATTTGAATTTAAAATAGAAATAAAACCTCGAAAAATTATTCAAATTAAAAACTAACTGCAATCTGCACACCGGGAAATTCTGACACACAAAATGATCTAAAAATGATTAAATTCCTATGTACAGTTTTTGCTCCTATAAAACTTTTTTAATGGAACGATTTTGTCCAACTTTGGCATTAAATATCTCTTAAAATAATTCTTCGATTTGAAAACTGTCTGCATCAGCGTGTTTATCAAACATTTTTCTATAATACTACCGATTTTCATATTTTTGTATGCAACAGTTTTTTTAATATTAACGAAGAAAGACCTCCGGTCACAAAAAATTCAAAACCGGCGGCGGCGGCGGCGGCGGTGACAGCGGTAGTTACTTTCTTTTAGAATAGAGAGATTGTGATATCTTATTGCAGGCGTTATCACGTAAATTGTCAAATTTATTCGCATCACCATGCCAGAGACATGTTGTATAAAAATGTGCGGTAATCGTTCGAACAGGAAATATAATAAATCCCATTATAGATTACCAGGCATTCCAAAGACAGATAATATTATGAGAAAAAAGTTGTGTGAAGAAAGGCGACTGAGATGGTTGGCATCGCAATATTGTGTGAATTAATTTTACGATTTTTATTATGAATTAAAGGTACTACTTAGTTATCCCTTCGCCCAGTTTCGCCAAATTATATAAATCGCCAAACCACTCCCCAAATTATACAAACTGACATAAATTTTATTTTAAATAACGAAGGAACAAATGGTACTACTTAGTTATCCCGTCCACCAAAAATATATCGCCAAACTATAAGATTAAAAGCCAATAATGTTTGATAGTATATGTCACATTCACTTGACTTTAAGCAAGTTACACGTGTTTACGACCTCAAGTGATTTTTATATCGACGTTTTAGTTGTATTTTTATTAATGTTATACTAATTTATTTGTTCTTTCGTTATTTAAAATAAAAATTACGTCAATTTGTATATTTTGGCTAGTGGTTTGGTGCTTTATATAATTTGGCAAAATTGGTCGACGGGATAACTAAGTATTACCGAACAAATAAATTAGTATAACATTAATAAAAATGCAAATAAAACTTCAAAATAAAAATCACTTGATGACGCAAACACGTGTAACTTGCTTAAAATCAAATGAATGTGACATTTACGATCAACCATTATTGGCATTTAATTTTATAGTTTGGCGATAGATTTTTGGTCGGGGGGATAACTAACAAGGAAGGTCTCCATACAGGGAATACTCAGAATATGTTGAAAAAAATGCTAGTGAAACTACTCATGTATGTAATAAGGGATCAGTCAAATTTAACGGCGGAATTTCAGTAGAAAGTCTGTAAAAAAATAAATACTTTTGAATATTTGGCGCGAAAATACGAAAGTGACACGCGATTTGGCGAGCAGGATTTTTCCTAGCCAAAAGCAAACGATTTTAATGCATCTGAAAATTTATTAATTGTTTTTTAGAATGCATGTTTTTTAATGAATTCAAACTTAATCAATTAAAGAGGTTATTATATTTTTTTTATATTACATATATATGTTGCTTGTTGCTGTAGTTATTTAATTTCATCACTGTAAAAATATTTTCTATGCTTTGCAAGTTGAAAATATCTATTTTAAGTTATAGTGAGCTTACATTTGATTTAACATTTCCATATTGAAGACGAAGTCGTTTCCCTAGCAATAAAATCAAGTCGACAGTGTTCTATCTGCCTTATTTTTGAGCTTGAAATAATTTAAATCAATTTAAATTTTGTTTTAAATCGTAAAATATGATATTTAAATTTTATTATAAATATATATCACAAACAATAGTTAAAACAAACTAAAAATGACAAAACTATTGTTAAAACAAATTAAAAATGACAAAACTAAAGTTATTTAAATTAAACTTGTATAAACAAATTCAACATAAAAAGTTTTTCCTACATAAAACCGCATTTTTTTTTCATCGCCAACCGGTGATAAATCGCCAAATAAACGAAAATTTCGTTATTTTTTTTTTACGGACGCTGTATCGGGGTTCCGCCAAAAATTTTTTTATAAATATATATATCCATATGAGTAGAACATTCTGTAATTTTTTCAGATTTTTCTGAGTATGCCCGTATGGAGACCTTCCTTGTAAGTAGTACCCTAAAGGGTTTACGATGTCAAAATAACTAACGTCGGGTAAATCCGCTACATATTTCGGTACTATTTAGTTATCCCTTCGACCAATTTCGCCAAATTATACAAATTGACATAATTTTTATTTTAAATAAGGAAAGAACAAATAAATTGGAATAACATTAATAAAAATAAAAATGAAAGATGTGTATTTTAAATGTATCTGATATGTGTTTTAAATTTATGCGTTTTGATTACGTAATCACGTGTAACTTGCTGAAAGTCAATTGAATGTGACATCTACGATCAACCATTATTGGCATTTAATATAATAGTTTGGTGATAGATTTTTTGGTCGACGGGATTACTAAGTAGTACCCATATTTCTTCAAATCATTTCTTTTCAAACTGTATGGATCTACACTGAAAATAACACTAATTTTGGAAGTATATCGTTCCTTGGCTTTAGTATCATTCACTTCTTGGCACAAATGTCATATACACACCATATTTGCGCTATTTTTTTTCGGACGCCAATTTGGCGAAAACATCAACAGCATAAACAACAATATCCGGGTTACCATATCAAGCAAAATATCGACACACTGGCGCCAGTTAAATACCCGTTGCGTATATAACATTGGCGTAAAAAAAAATCACGCCAATATCGTGCGTATATGACATCTGTGCCCAATTTTTCATAATATTTTGAAGACATTTTATTTCGTTAAGTTTAAAAACTTGCACTAAATTGGATAGCAAAAGATAGAGAAAGAAAAATTCACTAAACAAAAACAAAGTGGTTCGTCTTGCAACCGCAGTAGAATAGAAGTAGGAGTACGGAGTACTGTATTGTTATTTGTTTGACCACCAAAACTGGTTGCCACGGGTGCTTCCAGGTTTATGATCACATGGTTGAAACTGATCTATTAGAATTAAATGATAACATGTTAAAAGCAGGAAAATTACGTCATAAGAACCATATTTACACTTGAAATTTAAAAGAGAAACAAAATGTTAAAATAAAAAAAAATCATTATTATGCGTTAAAACTTGTAAAGGGAGGAAATTACGTCATTTTAAAATGGCCAAAAAATATGGCAAAAGAATTTAAATTAAAAAATATATTTGCGCGAGACATTTATTTGATATTTTGAGATGATCTTTCCAACTATTATCGTGAATTCGAAGACAGAGCAAATAATATTTCCTTCTAACAACAAAAGTGTTTTCACGTGAATATTAATAGGAGAAATAAAACTTTGGTGTAAATTATGTCAGACTTAAAACGATACATTTAAAATGAATTATTTAAAAGAACTATCTTATAACGCTGTTAAAAAATACCGGGAGACAATGACACAGTTTACTTAATTCATTTTACATTAGCTTATTTTCAAATGTTTAACTAATTTTTTTAATTAAATACGAAAACAGCCATTGTACCTCTTAACAGCAGCAGATTTGGTCTTAAAAATCGCCAATCCAAGGAAAACGAATGGAAACCCGTTTATAGAAAGATCGCTAATGTTTTTTTCTTTTTTTAATTTTAATTCAATATTCTTAAAGCCGATCAAATTAGCGTTCTTTTTGGATTTTGGTGTGCCTGAACGGGGGTTGTCGAGTGTAGCTCGTAGAGGGCTGAGCCCCCCTAGTAAAATAAAAAGAAAAGTGCCCAGTTAAACCGATGTCACTGAGCTCACAGGCTATTCACACTAATTGTATATTATTTTCTTATTTCAAAGAATAATGCTCCTCAAAAACTAAATGAAGGGGGATTAGCCCCCGTTTCCTCCCTTTATACTTAACCAATGAACCTCCAATTCAAATAAAGGTAAGCGTCCTATCGGAATAAACTGGTTTATCAAATTTGAAGTAAATCGAATAATTCCGCATGAAAAAACCATTTATCTAAATTAAGGGGGGATTAGCCCCCGTCCCCATTTTATACTTAACCAATAAACCTCCAAATCTAATCAAGGCAGCTCCTTAACATAATAAACTGGTATACCAAATTTTGGAGCAAATCGAACAGTTCTACATGAAAAACCCATTTATCTAAATTAAGGGGGGGACTATCCCCCCTTTTACCCCTTTATACTTAAGTAATGAACTCCCAAATCTAATCAGGGAAGCTCCTTAACATAATAAACCGGTATACCAAATTTGGAGCAAATCGAATATTTATGCATGAAAAACCCATTTATCTAAATCAAGGGTGTGACTAACCCCACTTTCCACATTTATCCTTAAACAATCAACCCCCAAAGCGTATCAGGGAAGCGCCTTATCAAAATGAACTGGTATACGAAATTTGGAGCAAATCGAACAATTCTACATGAAAAACACATTTACCTAAATTAAGGGGGATAGCCCCCCTTTCCTCCCCTTTATACTTAAGTAATGAACTTCCAAATCTAATCAGGGAAGCTCCTTAACATAATAAACCGGTATACCAAATTTGGAGCAAATCGAATATTTCTGCATGGAAAACACATTTATCTAAATTAAAGGGGGACTAACCCCCCTTTTCCCCCTTTATCCTTAAACAATGAACCCCCAAAACTAACCAGGGAAGCGCCTTATCAAAATGAACCTAGAAAAAAAAATTTGAAGCAAATCAGATATTTCTATCAAGAGTTATCGCGTTATGTACATACGTACGTACATACATACAGAACAGGTGGGCACATAAGCTCTCAGGCTTTGATAGCCTGTGAGCTAAAAATCTTTCAAAAGTTTCACTGCTGTAATATGTAAAAAGATATTTCCCCAGTATAATTCTAATTTCTAATCTGAAATCGTTTCGTAATATCATTATAATCGAATATCATATTTAACTCCAAAATAATAATGACGATCAATACTGTAAGTGTTAGTAATCAAAAAACAGACACATTTTCAATCTCAAGTAACTGCAAATTAATGTTTGCATTTTACTATGAATGTATGCATGAATCAGTCTCTGCGTCAGCTTTTTTAATTTTTTTTTTCGAGCGATGGCAGATTAAGGTATTTTACATCACAGTATCAAATAGGAAAATATCACTTTTGAAAACAATTCCAGAACACTCTTTTTCTATATAACATAAAATTTTCTCATGATCTTCATATACAAAACAGAAGGAAAAAAAAAGATTAATATTAAATAAGACTTACGTTCCATAAATAATCGTTTTAATAATATCCGTATGTATTTTAATCCTAAAATGGCGGACGTCTTTCTCTTATCTTAAAAAAAAGCATTGTAGACGCTGTTCTGATTGGCTGATGGGTAATACCATTACTGCGATACTCACTCCTTCTTAGAGTGACTATTCACTCTAAGCAGGAGTGAATCACTATTAACTCTTGAAAAGGAGTGCGTTTTAGTACCAAGTGAGCGTAATTTCTAAGGTTACATTATGAAATGGAGTTTTTGAAAATTAAGAAGTGACATATTTTGGTGCTTTTCATTATTTTACTCCATATATATTGTTCAAAGTTGATCGGAAAATTTTTTAAAGTGTATGATGCCAGTATTTCCCTCTCATCAGCGGAGTGAGATATTTCACTCTCGACAATGGAGTGGAATATTTCACTCATTTCTAGGGAGTGGAAAATTCCAGTCTTTAAGGAGTGTATTTTTATAAAATTCACTCCAAAAAGAATGAAAATGCCTGTCATTCTTTCAAAGAGTGAACTTTTCACTCCTCCTAATTTTAGAGTGTATGTTGCACTATTTCAAACATGTTGAACTTGATATAATTTATTGAGGTTTTCACGTGAAAATTCTTTTATAGTTAGAAAGGAAATATTATAATTTGCGCTGTTTTAGAATTGGCAACAATAGTTAAAAATATCCTCTGCAAATAAATGTCTAGTGGAAATATATTTTTTAATTTAAACTGTTTGGTAATATTATTATTTTGCCATTTTAAATATGACATAGTTTCTACAATTTACTGCTTTTAACGCATATTAATGAATTTATTATTTTAAAGATTTCTTTCTCTCTTAATCTTCACGTGTAACTACAATTTTTATGACGTAATTTTCAATATTTTCCAGCTTTTAACATGTAATCATTTAATTCAAATTTGAAAGTTTTTTTCTATTTTTAATTGTCATGTGTGAATAAATTTTTAGTTGAAAGAATATATTATTCTCTGCTCTGTTTCACAATTGGCAACAATTTAAAATAATAACCTTTTGTAAAATATTAAAAAAATTATCTCTTGAAATGATGAAAATTTATACCAAAAATTAAAAAAAACCTCGCAAAAATTAGTCAAATTAAAAAAATAAATGCAGTCTGCACATCGCAAGTTAGCAATGTATATCTTTAGAAAAACATTATAAAATTCTTATGCATCTTTTTTTTCTTCTACAAAACTTTTTTAATGGAACAATTTTAACAAACTTTAACATTAAATATCTCTTAAAATAATTCTTCGATTTAAAAACTGTCTGCTTCAGCGCGTTTATCAAATATTTCTCTATAATACTGCCAATTTTCATATTTTTGTATGCACAATTTTCTTAAATATTACCGAAGGGCGACTTCCGGTCAAAAAAAATCAATTACGGCAGTGGTTAGTTTTTTTTTTTTTTTTTTTAGAATAGAGAAATTCTGAATTTGTTGGAAAGTTTTTCAGAATCTATGTTTAATGTATGATTTTTCTTTCTTGTTTTTCAGTGGTGAGATTTTTTTATATGATATTCAGTACGTTTATGGCTATTTTTTATAACTCTTAAGTTGATTTCATAGTCTTTTTCATACATGTCACCAATTATTCCATTATAAATAATGTTTCCGTTTTTAGAAATTAAATTATTATTATTTTTTATTATTCCTATAATTTATTTTTCTCTGTGAGGCTGTTAACATTTCTGAACGTTCAGTTTTAAATTCTTTTTCTCCGGGTATGTTTTATAGCTTTTAAATTGATTTCTAAGCAAGAGATCATTTTTTTTCACTCAATGATTATACGCTCCACTTATAAGAGTCGAAAACAATCCATCAAAACAAGATCTTCAAATTAAATTACTCCGAACAGAGTACTGAAGGATTATAAACATTCTTTTTTCCCTTGGGTTTTATTTTTATACATATTATTTTTGAGATTGTGCCCGTCTTTCTTCTTAACTTCAATTGATTTTAGAAATATCATCAGGTAAACAACAAAATTCTTTTGTTGGAGCAAGAATTATTGCGCTTTAAAATAAAATAAAATATAATAAAAATACGAAAAAATTCATATCTCTACAATTTTTATTTAAAGGAGAAGAATGCTCACTTCCGAAAGAATTTTTATTATTTCATATTATTTTTATATCCAAACACTGAAAACTATTAAATTCTTTCAAAAATTCAGATACTTGTTTGTCATCTTTAGATTGTTACTGGGAATAATAAATCTTTTTCGAACATTTTTTTTTTTCCTTTCATTGTACCGATACTTGATAAGGGGAAAATGTACCAATATAAAAGAAACATATGGAGAAGAAAGTTGAAATTCTTTTATTTGTTTTATACATTCTTTTCTCTCAAGTATTATCTAGCTATATTCACTTACAACATCATGTTTCTAAAACTGAAATTTTAAGTAGTTCTATTCTTAAACAAAGTACTTAAAATTCTTTTTAAGAAAGTTTTATAACGGCTACAAATCGATATCATTGAAATCAAATCTTCTTGAGTAAAAGTTATTGTTAGCATTTACAATTATTTAATTTTGTAGCCTATTTTACTTAACTAGCCGCCCTTGGCCACCAATTGAGACTTCCTTAAAATTAATGTTTGGGAAAGCATGCTAAGCATTGTATCATGTTTCTTTTATTCATAATTTAATTTACTTAGACTCCCTTAAATATAATTAATGTAATCCCTTAAGCTAATATTAGTTTTTGTTTTATTAAAATATCTCAGTTTCTTGATTTTCTGTAAGCAAGTAAACCCTACTGGTTTACAATGGAAGTCTATGGGAATTTGGCGAAATATTAGTGATATCGCCAAGTTGGCGTCACATTTGGTGACTAATTTTAGTTGCCCAATTTAGCAATAAGCGATATATCGTCAAGTTAGTGACAAACTTGGCGGCATTTGGCGACAGAACAGGGTCCCTCTATACTAACTCCCTTATAGGTATGGAAATCCATTAAATGCTGTTCAGTAACCAATGAGTTGCGTTTTATTCGGGCGTTGCCATTAAACAATTAACAAATAATCGCGATTTTTGTGCCATGTACGATAGCGTAATATATATATATATATATCTTGTTTAAGGCTAAATATTCTATTAAATCAAATATATTTTTAAATGTTACGTTTTCGCTGTAAACATTTCCATAAAAGTTAACTTACAGCTCCCTTATATAATTTACTCACCTATGACATATAAACAGGGTAGCGGCATCGAGTTCAAGGCTGAAATTTCCGGATTAGACAGAACTCGATTAGCATATTAAAATGCAACTGGTCTGCCAAGTCATATATTTGTGGAAACCACCTGCAGACCGGATTTTAGGGATTGATCGGTAGGTTTATCACTGTGTTTCCTACATCTAAAAGTATGAAAGCATGGAGGACTGGTCGCAGGGAAACACAATGGTAAACCTACCAGTCAACAAAAAAATTGGGTTTGCAGGTCTTTTCCTATCAAGATATGACTAGGCAGACCAGTTGCATTTTAATACGCAAATCGAGTTTTAACTAATTCTGGAATTTCAGCTGTCAACTCGATGAGATGAAGATTTGTTCAGCCACCTCCCTGTCTATTACGTATGTAACAGAAGCGTTTACAATAATTCCAGCATAGAAGCACCGCTGTTGAGTGAACAAGATCAAAATTGTATTAACATACTTTTCAATAAACATCTTACACATTAAATGTGGTGAAAATCCATCTCATAGAAGCGAATGTACAACTATCACGGAAAACGTGAAAAACATCGCAGGGCTGTCCCACTTGTTAAGTGATATATTTCATCTTCACTAGGACACATAGTATATTTACAAGAGTTTGAGTGCGAACAGACAGGCGGCTAGAGAAATCGAAGTCTTAAACACATTTCAACTATGTTGAAAAACGTTCAAAAATCAGACCCAATTAGATCGGGTCGATATCACACCACCCATTCTAACTGACAAGGGCACCACCAAACATGGTGCTCACGGATTTTGATGATTTTAAAGTATGATATAGAGATCATAACCCCGATTATTTTGCTGAAAGGTTTTATACAAACGCGCCCTAGTTTTCGAAAATTTGGAGGTCAAAGTTCAACATACGTTTCAAATACTGATTAATTTGAATTTCTAAATGTGGGTTGGGTAGCGTCGAGGTAAAGTGCAAGTGCGCTATACCCTAGATGGCGGGTTCGAACCCAACTTGTACCATTTTTACTTTTTTTTATTTAATATTATATTTTTGACATGTTACAAGTTTTATACTGAATTAAAAAATCCGTAGCTTTGAAATTTATGATATTTTCCTAACAAATTACATTTACATTTTCGATTATTTTTTTTATGAAAATTTATATTTTCTCTGCAAAATTTTAAACTAATATTTTTGTTAACGAACATTAAACTAATGCATATACAGCTATCTCATCTTTTTTTAAACTTACTATTATTGTTTATATTTATGTATATATTTTATTTATCACAGTTCTGAAATAACGCATAATATTTTTGTATTACATTTTATATATATATACTAGCAGGCTATGCCCGCTGCGCTGGTCAGTATTTCCAAATAAACCTTGAATTAAGCGAAATGGTGAATTCGAACTTGTATTTTTTTAAAAAATGGACCTTTAAATGGATCTCCTTTTAAATGGATCTCCTGGCCTCTCAGCTCGCGCAATATGTGATTCTGGTAGCTAAAATACAATCTCATTGGATGTTAGTTATATTTCTTAATAAACATCCTCTTGTGCTACTACTGTTTTCCCTCTTTGGATTCTAGCAGAGTAAATACTGTCAAAAAAGTAATAAATTATTTTCAGACAAAGAAGATTGTTTCACTTTCATATTTAAAAGAAAAGTGAAACATAAAAATGTGTAATAAAACACTCATACTACAATATGTATGATGGGAGAATTATATAAAAATAATAATTAAATTGCCAAAAAAAAAAAAAAAAAAAAAAAAAAAAAAAATTCTAAAGAATGTAACCTAGTATTTATTTCATAGACACCTTTTTATTAACTTGGCGCAAGCGATAAAAGAGCTTAAAAGAAAAAAATTCAAAATTGTCAAATCAAATTTTCAGATTCATTTTTTTAACCTATCGCAAGCGATAATTCGCCAAACATTGTATCAATTGTAAAATTTCACAAAAATTTATACTTTAAGCATTACAAATATTTATTCCATGTTTAAATTAAATATTTTCGTTTCATAATATTATTTATGTCTTATTAAAACTTTTTGTTGTTGTTTTTTAAATTAAATATCAGTATTTTTTTCATTTATTCGCGAGGTGTTTGTATTCTTTTCTAACAGATATAGCCATCTTAATTCTTTAATCAACAAACCTTTCGCCAAAAGATAATCACTGGCAACCTTTTCGTTCAAAATAGCAGTAAAATACGAAATTTATTATCAAAAATCATAGCTATCCCTGTATATTTTCTCATAAACCACCCCGGGAATATTTCCTATAGAATGATACAATTTGGGGGAAAATCCATCGGGTAGTTTTTGAAAACACTCGAGCGGAACTTTCAGAGCTTACTGCTTTATAATATATATGACAAGTCGGTTCTGCCCTCTGCAAGCTACGCTCGCCAACCCCCGTTCAGACACCGCAGAATCTAAAAACACGCTAATCTGATGGGTTTTTAAAATATTAGAGAAGATTGAATTATACTGAAAAAAGCTGTGCAGATCTCCCTGTAAACGGGTTTCCATTCAACTCCCTTTGATTGCAAAATTTGAAGGCTGAATCAGTTGCTGATTCCTTAAATCTCCTTTCTTAAAAAAATTAAAATTCCTTAATCTGAATCCTTAAAAACAGATTTTAAGACATCCGATGTTTGTTTTGTTTTTGATTAAAGAGGATCAGTTAAACATTTGAAAAGAAGCTAAAATAAAATGAATCAAGTAAACAGGGTCTTTGTCTCCCGGCATTTTAAAACAATCTCTATGACAATAGCCTAAGTCATGTGACTATCATTAACAGTTCCGAGCGGATCACTTCGCTTTTTATACTCGAGGTGCCATTTTGGTACTTTAATGTTAGCCAGGCACAGGTGATAAGTCGCCAAATATTATTCTATCGCCATCATTTCATCTATATTATAATAGTTCAAGTCATCAATAGCCCAGTGGTAGGGGAGGAAAAAAAGGCCGAATTCAGAATTAATTAGGAGGAAGCTGGAAATTATTTTAATCCATTTAGCTGAGGTCTAGAATGAATATGCTAAGTTTTCCCCCTCGTAGTAGGTGAGCGTTAGAAAACATGTACAGATTTATAGTCAAAAACCACGTTTTTTAAAAATACCATAAAGATATCTTAAAACAGCTAATTCTGTCAAAAACATTGTCTATACAAATGTTGTAGAGCTTAAAATTCTGAGTAAAATGAGTACCTACACTTAATATTTTTGTTGAACATTAAGGTCACAATTCTACTTTAAAGTTTTAGACCCGTGGCCAGGAGGTTGAACTCGGAATTAATTAGTTGGAAACTGTAAATAGTTTTAATCCCTTCTGTTTAGGTCTAAAATGAACGTACTATGTTTTCTTCCTTGTACTTGGGTGAATGTTAGAAAATATGTACATATTTATTTTCGTAAAACACGCTTTTTTTAATTACATTAACAATATCTCAAAACAGCTAACTCTATACAAAAAACATTGTCAATACAAATGTTGTAGAGCTCAAAATTCTGAATAAAATGAGCACCATCATTAATATTTTTGTTCAGCATTAAGCTCGCAATTCTATTTTTAAATTTTTTAAATCAAGGGTTTGAAGCCAGGAGAGACCAAGTTAACTTAATAATATCTCAAAATTGCGGCCTTAATATTGAACAAAAATATTAAGTGTAGGTACTCATTTCATTTAGAATTTTAAGCTCTACAAAGATTGCATTGAGAATGTTATTGATGGAGTTAGCTATTTTGAGATATTGTTAAGTTAACTTGGTCTCTCTTAGCTTCAAGCTCTTGATTAGCAATTAAGGCAAAATTTTCAAATAGAATTGCGACCTTAATGTTGAACAAAAATATTAATGATGGTACTCATTTTATTCAGAATTTTAAGCTCTACAACATATGTATTGACAATGTTTTTTTTATAGAGTAGCTGTTTTGAGATATTGTTAAGGTAATTTAAAAAAAAAAAAAAAAAAAAAAAAAAACGTGTTTTTCGAAAATAAATACGTACATATTTTCTAACATTCACCCAAGTACGAGTAAGAAAACATAGTACGTTCATTTTAGACCTAAACTGGAGGGATTAAAACCATTTTCAGTTTTCTCCAAATTAATTCTGAGACCATCCCCCTGAGCACGGGTCTAAAACTTTAAAGTACAATTGTGACCTTAATGGTCAAGAAAAATATTAAGTGTAGGTACTCATTTTACTCTGAATTTTAATCTTTGCAACATTTGTATTGACAATGTTTTTGACAGAGTTAGCTGTTTTGAGATGATGTTATGGTATGCAAAAAAAACGTGTTTTTTTTACTATAAATCTATACATATTTCCTAACGCTCACCTAGAACGAGGGGGAAAACATAGCATATTCATTCTAGACCTAAACAGAAGGGATTAAAACAATTTACAGCTTTCCCCTAATTAATTCCAAATTTAACTCCCTAACCACTGGGCCATAAACAAATACGGTCTGATCCCTTCGCCTTTCATAAGAAAGTTTGGCATAGATGTCATATTGGCACGATATTTGCCGGCGCCAATTTGGGGAAAGCATCAACAGCATAAACAACTTAATCCGGCTTACCATATCAAGCAAAATAACGATACTTTGGTACCAGTTAAGTTTCCGTTCCGTATATGGCATTGGCGTTAGAAAAAAATCGCGCCAATATGGGGCCGTATATGACATCTGTGCTGAAAATTTTCCATTTTGATTAAAAAATCAAAATTTTTTTTTTAGAATAAAACTACATAAAAGTTGCCATGATCGGAAAGAATTCTTGGTACTGTTACGCTAGCCGAGTGCAAATCCAATAGCTTTTTTTCAACTCGCTAGTTAGCATTTTTTTTATTTTTCGAGTGGTAAACTGAAACATTGATTTGAAGTTGAAATTAAATGCCATGGTTTGTTGCATTATTTAATATTTGGCCAGATGTCATATACGTACCGCAGGTTTAGCGTAATTTTATTTTTATTTTATTTTATTTTTTTTTTTTTTTTACGAAAATTTGGCGGAAACTTCGTTTTCGAATACCAGATACATATGTGTTTTTGGTACTACTTAGTTATCCCGTCGACCAAAAATCTATCTCCAAACTATAAGATTAAATGCCAATAATGGTTGATCGTAAATGTCGCATTCACTTGACTTTAAGCAAGTTACACATGTTTAAGTCATCAAGTGATTTTTATTTCGACGTTTTATTTGTATATTTATTAATGTTATACTAATTTATTTGTTCTTTCGCTATTTAAAATAAAAATTATGTCAATTTGTATAATTTGGCGAGTGGTTTGGCGATTTATATAACTTGGCGAAATTGGACGACGGAATAACTAAAACTACCGTATTTTTAAATTATTTTCTATTATTTTCAAAAGGAAATAACAAAAAAATAATTGATAACTATAGAACAAAATAATTTATATGATTTTAAAAAAGAAATAAAAGTAAATAAATATTTATTATTAATTAAACAACAATAGCCGGGTTACCATATCAATCAAAATAATGCCATTTTGGTGCAAATTAGGTGCGCCGGTGCGTATATGACATCTGTGCCAAATATTTTTCTTTTCGTTTTGTTTAAAAAAAAAAGAAAGAAGTGAAAGCCATCAATTTTAAACGTTTCAGTTTTAAATGAAAGTTTTGTATTTTAAATAAAATGAATGAAAAGATTATATTTTAAATGAAATTAATGAAATATAAAAAAAAATGCGACGGAAAAAATGTTTGGCGATTTATCATCTGCGTCTCGCTAACATAAAAATACCGAGTTCTTGATTTCTCTATCAGAATCTTTCGATTTGGCGAAAGATTGTTCAAGTAAATTGAATTATGAATAAAAGTAACATGATACATTTCTTAGCATACATTTAAGGGTAGCCAAACTGGTCGCCAAATTAGTTTAAAATAATAACCTTTTCTGAAATATGAAAAAATATATCTGTTATGATTAAAATTTGAGTTGCCATCATTAGAAAAAAGTATTTAAAATTAGAAAAAAATTAATACTTCGAAAACTAATTCTAATTTAAAAATTCTAATACCAGTTTTGAGATCTACGGATCAATACGGATTTTTGGTGTTAATTTCATCGCAAAGTATTCCATATTTTAGGAGAAATCACCGTGAAACATAATCAGTTTTTTAATCAGTCGTTTCAAAGAATCGTTTCATAAATTCGTTTCATTTCAGCCGTTTCATATATCCGTTTCATAAATTCGTTTCATTAGGATTTTATATATTATATATAGTGTAGATATAAATAATTGACTAGGAAAATTTAACAAAATGATATATAATTTTAATATTTGATTTGTTCTAAATATAATGAATGTAATATATTAACTAGTGACATACAAAAATGTTTATCATTACCGACATCGGTAGTTACTAACATAATATATATTATTTAAATACTTTAATTTCTTAATGCCATTAAATAGCTGAACGAGATCAATAAAAAGAAAACTCTACTTATTCTGATATTACCGCGAAAACACAGCAGACGATTTTATTAAAAATATTTTTTATATATATGACAAATTATATCTGGCATTTCAAATTCATTTTTAGGTGCGTTCGTAATTATATAAATTCGTAGCACCTATAGTCGTCGTTCAGTCTGTCCGTTGTCCGTCTGTCTGTCTGTCTGTCGGTCCGCATATAACATAGCAAAAACTACCCAACCGAATGGTCTGAAATTTTAAATATATAATTGTTGTAAAATTTTGTCGAGTCATTTCATATTTTATGAAAATCGTATGTATAGTTTATTTACAGGGGCAGTCAAATTTTTCCGTTACATTACGGCCAATGGGAAAAAATTATTGCAAGTGCATTTTAATGATGTTACAGCCTTCCGAATGGTCTGAAATTTTAAGTATATAATTGCTGTAAAATTTTGTCGAGTCATTTCAAATTTTATGAAAATCGGATGTATAGTTTAATTACAGGGACTGTCAAAAGTTTACCGTTATACATGACGGCCAATGAGAAAAAATATTTCAATTTCAGTGTATTTTAATGATGTTACAGCCTTTCGAACAAAATGAAATTGATATGCACTTATGAAGTTCACTAAAATATACATTCAAACCAAAAAAGCGGTGAAAAAAATATTTATAAAACTAGTTACAGTACGAACGCACCTCATTTGCCACGTTTGACGAGCAATTTCCAACTTGTTTAAGAATGAAGTCAACAATGTTTATAAGTGTTAGGACTAAGGAAATGTTTTAAATTTAATATGTCATTTTTTATCTTTGCAAATAAAAAATGGTGTTGAGTTCGAAGTTTACAGGTAAATATATTTATAGGACATTAAAAATTTATACAACTGGTAGAAACTTGCATATAAATGTTACTACTTTAACATTTTATTACTCTTTTGTAAATATATTATTGAAACTATCTAATGGTGAATACGTTTAAGAGATTTGACATGAAAAATATTTTGTATAAATTATGAGGAAAAATATATAAATTTCCATTTAAAATCCCATAATGTAAAAAAAATATACATATATTATTATTATAGATCTGCACTTAAAATATAAAAATGTAAATACAAATAAATTTAATTAAAAAAATTTAACAAAAAATATTCTAGACATAAATTAGCTTAATTTTCGTCAGTAGAAATATTTGCTTAAAAATTCCAGAAAAAATATAATATTCATAACAATTTTGAAAATGTAACTGTAATTTTTAGAAAACTATAAAAAATTTCAAAGCTTCGGATTTTTAGGTAGATTTCGTAAGAAATACTACCTATTGCAGTCGTTACCGCGGTGCGACTTTTGAAAAATTCCTTCATAACTTTTCATTATACGACCCCAGGAACCCAAAACCACCCCCACCTAAAAAGTTTATATATATATATATATATATATGTATGTATGTATGTATGTATGTACTAAATTTTGTCCGCACGATAAAAGTCGCAATTATGCTTGGATCGTCTTCAAACTCGCCAACAACTTTAAGATGGCTAATATCTCGGCGGGGATTGAAAATGGGCAAAATCGGTCCAAGGGAATGGAAATGGGGAGTGTTAAAATTTTTGAATACTGTCTGAACAAGATTATGATAAAACCAGCTCTTACACAACAATGACAGGAAAAAATAAATATTTTTCGTTATAACAGTTGCCAACAATTTAAAAAAAAAGCAATAAAATTCTCACTACAACAATTGCTTTTGTATTGCAAGTTCACGTGAAAAATTAAATTAAATAAATAGTTTGACGAATTGAAAACAAATTGAATATTACGTCATAAGTTTTCTAGTGCAAGATTTCCGCATGAAAACTCAAAATGAAATAAATAGTTTGACGGATTAAAAAAAAAAAAAAAAAAAAAAAAAAAAAAATATTGAGTCATATTGGAAATAAAATGGACCTCAGTTGGTGAATATGTAACGTCATACGAGTTTGAGAAAACGTATTAAAACATGATAAAAACACGATTATGGAAATATTAACTTATTTTAACACTTTGAGGTTATCTGAATTTGCTTTAGCTATTTTTAAAACCTACTCCATATACATCCGTGTGTGTATTCGTGTATATTAGAATTTTCACAAAATGTTTAGAAGCTTTAGATATTGTTAGAGCTCATTCTTAGTGGAGGAACTGGGTTTATCTCTAATCTTGATTTAAGTTTTGTTCGTGAATTTAGTACTTAACTTCGAAATCTACCTCCGCCTGTAGGCCCGAGCCGGCAGGAATTTTTTAATTCAGTGTAAAACTTGTAACATGTCAAAAATATAATATAAAATAAAAAAAAGTAAAAATGGTACAACAAGTTGGGTTAGAAATCGCCATCTACGGTACAGCGTACTCGCACTTTACTTCGACGATACCCAGCCCACGTTTAAAAATCAAATTAATCAGTATTTCCTTTGGTCCCCCCCCCCCAAATTCTCGAAAACTAGGGCCCATTTGAATAAAACCTTTCATCAGAATAATTAGGGGTATGATCCCTATAACATACTTTAAAATCATCAAAATCTGTGAGCATCATCTTTGGTGGTGCCCTTGTGAGTAGAATCTGATCATCTGATACGATTGAGAGTCGTCAAAAATGTGACACTGTTCAATAAAATGGCCAAACTGTGACTTCACAAAACGTTCACACAGTGACGACAGAAAAAGCTAAAACACGGCCATAACAACTTCACATCTGTGTCATTGTGACTTCATATCGGCGTCAAGTGGCATCATATCGATGGCTACAAAATCACAGACTGACGTCATTGTGACATTACCGTGGTATCACAATGTTATACGGAAAGTAGAAGATTAATTTAGATTAATCAGATGGCTTTCGTTGTTATACTAGCATGATCTGTGACATGAAAAAGGGAATGAAAGAGCATAAAAATGTATTTTAAAAAAGCATAAAGCATACAAGAAACAAAATTCGGTAAAAAAGCATGAAAAATATAAATAACTAGCTAACTAACTAGTGCAGGGGAAATGTACCAAAAAAGAGGGTTACCTTACAAAAGATCGGGTAGAAGATTTCTTTCTGACTTGTTTATAATGATGCCAACATGGAAAAACCAAGTTTTCTAACAAAATTTCTTAAGGCTAAATTTTCTGTGGTCAAAATACAACAAAATTTTGGGACCTGTTTAGATTTTTTTTAAATATCTCGAGATCCGTTGCCGTATCATATTATTTGCCAGCTACAATATTAAAGAGGATGAAATTCTCTACAACTTTCGTACTTACAACTTTTTTATACACTCAATAGCAAGCGCAGTACGCCATTTCAAAAATAGGACAATTTTTTCAATTTTCTTAAAAACCGGGAAAAACGTAGTTCTGCCCCGATTATTCAAATGTTTCCCACGGATTTAATCGTGTATGTCAACTTCTATATATTGGTAACAGTAAATTATGTGTTTCAGGGCCAAAATTAACCTTTTTTCCACCCGTGGCATACATGGATTTTGACACCCCTCCCCCCCACCTTAAAAAGAAAATTTACCACTAGAATTTTAATAAACCTCTAATAGCCGGATTTTGAAAATTTTAAGTGTGTAATCATTAAATGCGTAATGCTGAACTATGTAATCAGTTTTGTCAAATATAGATACATTAAAACCTTGAAAACCGAACGGAAGTGTATTCCGTTTTAAACAGGTTTCTATCTTAGCGGGTATACTTGTCAGACATGAAAGAATTCCTCCTAAAGGAGGAATTCCACCTTTTTTAAAGCAATTTTGGACATTCTCTGGATTGATGCAAAAATGCAAAGAAAATATTGCAAACATACACAGCACGGGGGGAGGGGGGGGGTCTGGAAAATTTAATAATAATTTTGTCTACTCAAATCCTTGAAGTTTGTTTCTGAATTTTGGTAAATGAAGTTCTTTAAAGTGTTTTAAAAATTGAATGGAAGTTTCCACTTTCCATAAGGTTCTTTTTTGGAATAGAATATTTTGTCCTTTATATACAAATTTTTGGTTAATTTCAGTGATACATTTTTAGACATTTATTTCTGGAGCAAAGATCAATTTGAGGTGCATATATTTAGCCTAGAGAATTTTTTTTTTTTTTTTTTGAAAGAATGGGAAAATCTGAAACATTCAAAATAATATTGATCTTGAAAAATTAATCATCTTTCATCAGATATATTTGGATTTATGGGAACGTCCATTCGCTCTTGTGATACTTAGAGCAAATTTTCATAGATAATTCCAATTATTTTATTACAAAATATAAGTAAGATAAAAATTGATATAAGGGGCTATGCATATATAACGTTATCATTTTAGGGGGGAGGGGGGGGGGTTGGCACATGATATCGTAAGATATCTCTAGGGGGAGGGGGGGTTTGACTTTTGATATCGTTATCATTTCTGATCCAACCAAAATTTTCTTTTTTTATTTGTAACTTTGTCGTTACATCAAAATAGTATGTTTATTACGATTATCTTTTACTATAGTCATAAGCACAGGTTACAATTATATTTTTTTAGTCTATTATCTACTTTTATGAAAATACAAAATTATAACTAAAATCATTAGGGGTTATAAAATTATTTAATTCCAAAATATAGAAAACCCCAACCTTTGGAATTCCTGTTCTTCTGTATGCATATATAATCCACTGTTCGACAAACCATATGCGAGGTATGTTTGAAATGGTACTTGTGTTTACTACTAAATTAAATGGAAAGAATGTTGTCCACCTGTTTTGTAGATAAAAATTTTTGTCTGCTCTATCTCATATTAAATACTTTTAAATAGTAACTATTTCGTTTAAGTGTTATTTGATATAAAGTTATTTCATGTACAACGTGACATTTTTATTGACTTCCCTTCCTTTGAATCAATAAAGTATGCGAAAAATTAATGCAACCATATTTGTATATCACTCCAAGCAAAAGAAAAAAATTTCAAAAATCTAAAAAAAATGTATACATTGATAACGATATCATTACCGGGGGGGGGGGGGGGTTCGAGGAATGATAACGTATGATATCGTAAGGGGGGGGGGGGTCTAAAATTTCCAAAAACTTGATAACGTTATATATGCACAGCCCCTAACCAGCTAAATACCATTGTGTTCCACACACAAACATATATCTAATTTATAATAAAAAAAATTACTTATGTATATATTAAATGACTCTTGTGACACTCTCGTCACAAGAGTAACAAAATTTTGATTGATTATATAGACAAGGGAAATGCTTTTTGTTACAAATTAGATATATATTAAATGAGTGGAGCATAACAGTATTTTACTGGTTATATCACTTTTTATTTTAATTATATTTTGTAGTAAAATAATTGCAAGTATTTGTAAAAAACAGCACGAATGGTCATAAGAGTAACAATGGACATTCCCTTATACCTTTAGCAAACTATCTTCTTCTGTTTTGATTCAATGAAGCTATACATTTATTGTTTAAATTTGTTTTAATACTTTCCAAGTAGCAAAAAGAGAATAACAATCACATGTAGAGTTATATTTCATTTTATTGTCTCAATAACTGTTAAAATGTGTCTAAATTATACGAATTTGGCGACATTGTATAGATGAAAAAAATTTCCCACCTTTTTTTCCTTTTTCCCACTTTTATCCCTGAATTGTTCATATTCTTTCTCTTGAAAATATATAATATTTTCTTTAAAGACGGATTCCGCATATGGATTTCATTTTCGAAGATTTTACAGTATTTGTAGTATTGAGGCGTTTAAAATCACAGTTATATGAATTATGAGACTAAATTAGTCACACGAAAACATTCGCAAGGTAATATTAAACCTATGGGAGCGTTCATGACAAATATCTCGCTTGCATTTTATTACTTTTAAATAATTTTTTTTCGTGGGATACCTGAGATCAATATCTAATGTTATGCTTTTGTACTTTTTTGGGTTTTATTGCATTTTTTTTTTTCGGACCTTTTTATTTTTGGAAAACTACTTGGAACTCGTTCTGAAATTTTAAGTATCCTCATTAAAAAAATGCAAAATCAATGCGAAAACAAAAATGTTTATATGGTTTGCAATCATAAATAAATTGGTATTTCCTTTGATAAATGGTACCATTGAGATCATTAAACAGATATAGTTTCAAAACAGTATATATTACAGAATAATAGAAGTTTTTCTGTTTGAGATTTAAAGCAATTAATAGATAATCTTAAAGTTTTATATATTTTTGCGCGCTAAAATGATATAATCTTTTGTTGTATTTATTATGATATAAGTGGAAAATAAAATTTGACAATATTTTTTAAATATTTTTATGAAACTAGTGATCTCAAATATTTTATTGACAGAATTTTTAAATTTTACAAGAGATAAATGCATAACATTACTTAGTGAAATAATCTGTTGTCTTTTTTTTTCTGTAGCTATATTTATTATAAGGTAAGAGTCCCCCCTTTCATATGGAACTACAATCCGATGTTTGCTATCTTTAAAACAGTAAAACATATGTTATCAATAATTGGTAAATAAAATATACCATCGTAGTGTGGAATAAGATAATTTTTTAGCAAATTTTCATACCTATCCCATTCATTATGTATGCATTATAAAAATTATTAAAATTAAACAAGAATTCTTTCTTAATTGAAACTGTCGTGCCAATAAGTTATTAAATGTTGAAATATTCTTTTAAACAATGCTTTGAAGTTAACATTGTATACACTTAAAGTTACTGTCTAAATATGAAATTGTCTCATTCATGTACACTCTGCCCTACATTTAAAATTATATAAATTTATTGAATACAAAATGTCTGCTGAGATGAAAATAAAGACGCAAATGCGCAAATAATAGATAATTTACTGCTACCAATTTTCAGAAGTCGACATACACGATTAAATCCACGGGGAACATTTGAATAATCGGGCAAAACTACTTTTTTCACGGTTTTTAAGAAAATTGAAAAAATTGTCTTATTTTTGAAATGGCGTACTGCGCTTGCTATTAGTTGTATAAAAAAGTTGTAAATATGAAAATCGAAGAGAATTTTGCTCTCTTTAATATTGTAACTGACAAATAATATGCTACGGTAACGAGTCTCGAGATATTTAAAAAAATCGAAAAAGGTTCCAAAATTTTGCTGCTTTTTGGCCACAGAAAATTTAGCCTTAAGAAATTTTGTTAGATAACTTTGTTTTTCCATGTTGTCATCATTATAAACAAGTCAAAAAAAATCTTTTACCCGACCTTTTGCAAAGTAAAATATACATTTCCCCTGGACTAAACATAAAGAACTAGAATATTTTTTAAGTATGTTTTTTTTTTTTTTTTTTTTTTTTGCCTGTTTCATGTTATTTTATATTTTATGTATGTTTTCATGTATTTTTCGTATATTTCCTTTTCTACTGCATTATTGTATTTTATGCATTATTTGTGCCGATTTCTGTATGATTCTTAGTCTGTCGCTCTTTGTAAGAAGTCGGAGGCTTTGGATGCCTTTTGGTTTTTAAGTTACATCTACTAGAAACTTCTTAACTTTTTCCAGCATTGAACGGTTCCCTTGATGAAGGACTCAGTGTCTTTTGGGATTCTTATGCATTTGATTTTGTTTTATCTTAATGTATTAATTTTTGCATTGTTTTTTCAGCATTTTTGCCCATTTAACGTGTAGAATTCACTTTAGCTATAGTTTCCAATCTCTTCGATTATTTGTTTTTATTTTTAATATTTTGTTACTTTCCTTCACGTTTAATATTATATATATATATATGTGTGTGTGTGTGTAATATTAAATTTTTTCGGCCTTTTATCTTAGTTAACTTATTCCAAATTCTTATATGTACCTTTTTTTACCTGTCTTTTAATAATATCTTAAATATATTTTATATTTTAATCCTATGCCTTTAATTTAACGCATTCTTTTATTTCTTATTCTAAAAACCTTAATCTATTAATAACTATACTCCTTATAAAAAACCCACTAAATTACTTTAATCTTTCATATCAGACATTAAATTCTTTTCTTTTCTCTCGAAGGTTTATTAAGTACCATTTTATTTTTATTAAATTCATTCGATTTCCCATGAGTCTTTGGAATAACTTTGTCGCCCTAACTTTTTCCCCGTTAAAGCCTACGCAGCTAGATAAAGAATCCGGAGTCCACGTCATGCTTGTCCGCCCCCTCCCCGGATGTTAATCCTATCGCGTGTCCGGCTTTTCCCTTTCGCCCTCCCTCTCTTTACTGGATTGGGTTTCTTGTCATGTAGCTGTACGCATAAATTCTCATATTTATAAGGTTACATTCGCTTGGAGAACAGATTTTGTACGATTTTGTGTTGTTTAAAAAACCCACGTCACTTGGAGAGTGGTTTATCATTTAGTCGTGATGACGCTTCTGATCCTTTTTATCATCTTAAAGCTATGTGACCTTACTCGAAATGAGTAACTGTTAGACTAGTCGAGTTGCAGAAATTTGCCTGTCATCAATAAATTATTAATTTGATGTCACGTTTCTTTCGTTATTCATGGAAAACTCATAAGAATTCATCACATCCTTGCCTTACCGCCGACATGACGGAACGACTGCACTTAAATTATTATGGTTGGTGATATACGAGCGATTTTTTCTACTGCCTATTTTCGACATGCAATAATCTCCAGTTGTAGAGAGTCATAATTAGTCTACAGCCACAATGCTAAAACTAGCACGATATGCATTGAGTTAATATAACATATATATATATATACAACTAGCTTTTGCCCTCGGCTACGCTCACGTAGAATGAAAGTGTTGGAATTCGGAATGTAAATTTTACATGCAATTTGTACTTTTTTCGTATAATTTATCTAACTTATAGCGAAAATCCAATTAATATTCATTCAGCAGAACTTTTTAAAAAATCTAAACTGTCATAAACGAGTTAACCTAATTATAGAAATTTCTCCATTAGATCTATAATTAATCAACGAAGAAAGATGTATTATGCATTAAAACCTTCACCCAAAAATTATAATAAATTAATTATACACTCAAAATATTTTTTTTTCTGTTGAGAAAATATATTAGTCGAAGATATGATAAAGAGAATGCAATTAAACTCATTTCAAATATAAAAAATAAAATCATTTGTTATGTAAAGTATCTTTACATAAACCTTTAGGAGACATTACCAATGTGATCATGTCATTAATCATATTCTCCTATTTGAATGAATAATGTTCTATTTGCAGTCTTAATACTCTACTTACAATTAATCATCCATGCAAAAGTGTCCTTGTTATGTAAATATTCAATTTAAGTTAATAAATTACTTTCCTAGTTATTCAAAATTCTGTTGAGTCTGAAACTCAACTTGTTAGATTTTTATTATTGTTTATTTTTATATACGTTTGGTGCCTGCTATATGATTAATTGTCCTACTTTATTTTGATGTTATCAGAGACAAAAGTCTAAAATTATTAAAATGACAAAATACAAAATGAAAGACCAGTTAACCAAACACAATTAAAACAAAAAAAGGAATTTAACAAATTACAACGACCATTTTGAAAATGATTTTTTCAAAGACTAAAATTTAAGACCTAAAAAATCGCACGGAGTTGATCATACATTTCGTACGCCATGAATTAAACATTAATAGTGTTATTGCACGTAAAAATTGCAAGCGACAAAAATCGCCTGCGACTCGCCAGATTTCCTGAAACTTACGTATTATCCACCTGAAACTTACGTATTATCCAAGCATTTCATTGGCTGTTCGGGAAAAGGCTTTTCCATCGTAGAAATCTGACGACCAATTTTAAATGAAATTTCATTCTTAAACTTCTAAACATCCCACAATATTACTTTTTACACCATCGTATAGAGAAAAAAAATGTACTTTTAAATGCAATTTGTTTGAAAGCTGTATCTCAATTTGTTTCTGAGTTATAATTTTTTTTTTTTTGTAGCTTTTATTACTTTTTTGTCATAGTGGCAACATAAGTATCTATCTCTGTTGAAAGTAAAGGGAAATACAGATTACTGTATAAACCAATCAGAAAACGAATAAAATGCGGATTCAACCAATGAAACGCCTCAGATATGTTTTTGATTTCTTAACATGACAGAGAACAATAACCATTTTTCCAAATGGTTAAAAATCTATTAATATATAAAAACTAACAATTTAGAAAAGAAAACAAGGCATAATCTGCTATGAAGTCAGTCAAGACAATAGAATTGCCCAACAAATTCTATGATAATCTGCACTCTCCATACTATATCATATATCTGGGTTCAACACAAATTGGTACTTGTGGGTTATAGTGGCCCCTGAAAATGTGAATACCAAGTAACAGAAATATATCGCCACGTTAGGCTTAAAACTTCGCCTAATGTTTGCAGGTTTAAACAAGAAAGAAAAAAAATCATGCGTCGAGCATTCATTATGAAACACTTTCCAACACATTCAGAATAATGTAACAAAACTTCACCGTTTAATCAGCTGAAATATGATGTCTTATTGAACCATTTGGAAACTCATAACATATTTAAAACCCAATTTCAGCAATTCACATCTACAATCGGAAAATTATCCGAATTCTTTCAGGAGCCCTGTATATAGTATATAGATTTGTATCTATAAACTTCATGCATGGAAAAATTTAGTTCGGTTGGGAAATACATACCATAGTTGAAAGTTTCCCTTTAACAATTTTCTCTAATAAGGAGAATGGTACGTAAATTCTTTTGTGCAGCCCCGTATACGAGTTATAGAATTTATACACATGCAAATGATTAGTTAAATTTAAAAGCACATATCGAATTTGAAAACGTACTTCCAGCAATTATTGCTCAAAGACAGTACTGTAAACGATTTTTTTTGCGTGTACCGGTAAATGAACGATAAACGCTATGAATTCCCTATTCCAAAGGAATAATCTTGTAGCGAAATTCAGTAAATTATAGCAATTTCAATACATTTAAAGTAACATAATGCCATTAAAATACTCTGCAAATGATTTTTCCCCGTTCACTCTAATGTAACGAAATTCCTTTGAGTGTCCCTGTAATATCTATCTATATTATAAAGGACAAACATATATGTGCGTAACACATACGTCATTTTGCGAATGGCAACACTTTGAAATTTGAAATAAAATTTTGGTTTTACAGTTTTCTCTACTGCAAATTTTTAAACTTCTAAACATCGCACAGTTTAAATTTTTACACCGTCGTATAAAGAAAAAAATGTACTTTTAAATGCAATTTATTTGAAAGCTCTATCTCAATTTACTTTTGAGATATTATTTTTTTTATAGTTTTTAGTACCAATTTTGTAATTGTGGCAATTGAGGAACTCCATTTCTATTAAAAGTTGTGGCAATTGAAGAACTCCATTTCTATTAAAAGTAAAGGAAAATTTGTCATGGCTTATTTATTTTTATTGATTATATCCTTATTGATGCCATTTTCTTATTACAAATAAAAGTAACTTTTTTCTAATTTTTGAACAGAAAATAACGTCAGCCATTAAAAAAAAAAAAAAAAAAAAAACTCATTTTTCTTCATAAATCAAAAGATTGAAGAAGATATTTCAATATTTTTACATTACGCTGATACTGAGTTTGAGACGCTAGGCAAAATGATTCAGTGAGTGAAAATGATGTCATATTTAAAACAAAACGATCCTTTTCTTTGATAAAACTAAATATTTATCGATACTAAATGGTCAATACTATGGCAACTAAAGGCAAATTTCTGAATGGTAAGTTTTTGTGGATACTGAGATTAGAACTTAAAGTTTGTGCGAATGTTCACATGAAAAGTTGTATCGGACAAACGTGACGTTAAGTTTGGAAATACATTCATTAATAATGTATTGTGCGTTAAAATACTTTTAAATTGTGATTTGAGTGGTGCGTATGTAAATTTTGAGAATGTGAAAATAACGTACAGTTTAGATTTTATGGGGGGGAATTTTTTGAAATGACAGAGGGAAATCCTTTTTACTGATTTTTCATCCCGTAAAAACAAACATAAGAGCCTCAATCGATAACTTCAACATAATTACTGATCTTGATTACGTACTCTAATACAGTTTAATTTTTCAATAATTTAAGCACTTGAAGTTTGTGGAAATAATATTTTAGTAATTTTAGGTTAAAAACATTATTTGTTTTAAGAGTTAGACAACCAATGCAAAATGATTTTTTTATTGTAATTATTTTTGTAAGTTTATTATAAATTCGATCTAACAGTCCCATTCTAGACATTTTAATTCGTCGAATTTCGACGGGTTCCAACTCGTATATTTAAAAGACAAGGCTGTTTTTTTAGCCATCTGCCCTGAGCTTTCAACTGAACCGATTATGATAATTATTTTTTTTAATGAAATTTGTTTCTTTAGTCGATGTGCTCTCACTAGCTATTTCTTTAAATATACCCATTTTTATATTAAAATCTTAATTTTAAAAGTTTTCTATGAAATTGCTTTAAAATGGTGGCAATTGGATTACTTCCATTGTTGGAAAAAAAAATGATGTGATTTGTTTATCTTTATTGATGCCATTTTCTCATAAATATTCAAAATAAACATTTTTTTCAAATTTGAACGAAAAATTACGTCACACTTCAATAAACACTAATTTTTTCTCAAAAAGTTGTTACAGTTTACTACTTTTTCATTCTGCTGATACTGATGAGTTTGAGTACCAAACATAACAACTCAATAATTGATAACTTCATCATAAATACTTATCCTGATTAGGTATACCAATATAGATTTATTTTTCAATAATTTGAACAGTTGAAGTTTACGGAAATAGTTCTTTGGTAACTTTAGGTTAAAAATAATATTTGATTTAGGAGTCACTAACCAATGTGAGATGGATTTTTTATTGTAATTATTTTCATAGGTTTATTATAAATATAATGTAACAGTTCCTTTTTAAGCAATTTCTTTCGTCGTTATTCGACGGGTCACCTCGTAAATAATGAATGCTACACACTTCAAATTCAATACCGAACATGCCATGGTAAACATCATTAACATATACCATTGCATGAAAATCCGAGTGCATTTACGCGAGAAGAGCGTGGACAAACAGACGGACAGACAAACCGAATCCATAAAAACTTTTCAACTATGCTAGAAAGTGTTAAAAAGCATCTCGTGTTAATGCTATCATCATATTAATTTTACTTTGATGTTCCAGGACATATTTCACACGTTTTTGGTTTTTTTTAACTTGTATGTTGCATTAAACTTTCCAACATAGTTGAGAAGCGTTTATAAATTGGTTTTGTCTATCCATTTGTCCGTTCTCTAACTAAAGTAACTATACTCGGATTGCGATGTATGTAAGTCATATATGTTATTTACATTCACTATGGCATGATCGGTATTGAAAATGAAGTTCGTAATAATTCATTTACAGTGGAACACAAAAGTATTCTGTTACTTTATGGTCTATGAGGAAAATCATTTGCGATGTATTTTAATAATGTTACTATGTTTTAAACATAATGAAATTTATATACATTATTGCAATGCACTAGAAGTTGTTACTATAGGATATGTTATGTGTAGCACTTACAGTACGCGTGCAGTGTAACTTAAAAGCATTCCGTTAAATTATGGTCTATGAAGAAAAATCGTTTGCGACGTATTTTAATAATATTACTCCGTTACAAACATAATTAAATTGATATGAGTTTCTAAGGTGCACAAATATATGGCTTTCGCATTTAATGGGGGGCAAAGCATTCATCATTCATTTACAGAATACACAATGATCTACGGGGAAAACTGTTCGCAACGGAGGTAGATAAAAGATTTCGGAGACAATAATGTATCCGACGTGTTGTCAGTTAGGTATTATTGCTGAAAGCTCGTTTTCAATTATGGTATAGGTTTTTAAGTTTAACTAATTTTTTGCAAACTACAAGGTATGCGTAAATTCTATAGAACATTTTTAGGGCTACACAGAAGAATGCGTAAAAATTGCTGAGAATGAGCGTGAACTACTTAAAGATGCTTTTTAATTTGAGTTATGCAACTTCAAGTTGATATTAAATCTCAGCTACATTTAGTATAATACTATCAGATGTTTATAGCATATAAATAAAATCATATGCAAAGAACTGGATACATGGCCACCTACGGAAAGAAATTCCTGGAAATGTAATTTCAATAGTTTTAAGTATGTTTTCTGCCAGAATTAAATTTCAGCATAATATGTTACGTGTATAAAAATCTGTATGCAATATACAGGATTGTACAAAACAATTTAGGTACGTTTCCGCCTGTTGGTAGAAATTGTTGAAGGGGAATTTTCAACTGTGCTATGCGTTTTTTTACTATATTAAATTTTAGGATACTATGTAGAATCTGCGCAAATCTATAGATCACATACAGAGTTGCACAAAAGAATTTTTACGGCTATATGCGGTAATTATTTAAACCTGGTTCTTAAATATATTATATGTTTCCTAAAATATTTTCTTAGGTATCTTTTTTACCTTATTAAAAGGCGAAATTTTGTTAAAGCATTCTGGAAGTGTTTGAAAGTGTTTGATAATCTATGCTTGAGGGATGATTTTACTTTCTTGTTAGCCCCCGGTATGCTATTTCTTTCTCCCAGCAGTTAAATTGTCGTCTGCAAAAAATAAAGTTCCGTTGTATAAACCAACCGTAAAACAAAGCAGATGTATCATTGTACGGAATAATCTCTACTGCAATTTTTTAAACTTTTAATTATCGCACATTTTCAATTTTTATACCGACGTATTCGGAAAAAAGTACTTTTAAATGCAATTTGTTTGAAAGCTTCATCTCCATTTATTTTTGAGATATTAATTTTTTTTTTTTTTTTTTTTTTTTTTTTTGTAGATTTTAGCGCCATTTGTTTAATTTTGACAACTCAAGTACTCCATTTCTGTAGAAAGTAAAGGAAAAATAGTTGGAAAATAGCAATTATATCTTTTTGTGTTGCTATTTTCCCATAATAACCGGAAAAAAATGTAATTAAAATACATACTATTTTGAAAAAATATAACTGAATGGTTTCTGATAAAACATGGAGCACTAAATTTAATTTCAAGTATCTATATTAATATTACAAACAAATAAAGGCATATAAATCATGAAAAAGCCGATTTTTTTTTCTTTTGAATGACGAAATCTCTTTTTTAGGATTTGTGTATTATTTAGCGATAGCATGTATGCGGCGATAGGTATTCCTATGCATATTTTACTGTAGATGTTGTTTAAGACTGGATCGCAAATGAGGAATTTTGCAGCGGATGCGGATGACGTCATTTTATATAAAATAAAAACGTGTGTTTTAAGTCTTAAAACTGAACTGTCTATATTTATATAAGTATATATTATTTTTCATCGGGGGCGACACTAAATTCTGAAAAAGCAGAATTTCTGTTTTCTAGTTTCTTTAATCACCTACACTTATTTTTATAATTATCCTTGATTTATCGAATACTGAGATGGATGAAATCTCATTTTTTTTTTTTTCAAAAGCGACGGCTTTTACCCAGTAAACAACCGTGCGAAAATGGCCGTGAAACGAAAGTGTATATTACCAATGAAGAAGCGTTTTGGAAATGCGATGAAAAAGATTTTTTTAAGGCCTCCGTGGTTTGAGAATACCGTTCCTAACTATTTAAGGTTTATGTACTGTTGCGTAGAGGAATTAGCATCCGTAAAATGGTGTAAGTAACAGTTACATACGTGTCAAAATGCGACAGCTGATTGGAATATTTACACGTGAGAAATGTGTTAGTAAAACGATGATGGACGAATTGGACGTGCTGATAAAACTGTCGAGATAAATAAAAGTTTGTTTGTACGTCAAAAAAACAAGAGCGGCAAGATACTGCTACAACATTGGATTTTTTGAGGCATATGCCGGGGAAATGGTGAATGCTTTCTCGTTTAAATTCGAAACAGAAATGCTAGTACACTGATACAAAAAAATCGTGAACATGTAACATATGGTTCAAAAATCTACATTGACTGCTGAAAATGTGCAAAAGTTTCGCTATGGACTTCCCACGAAGCTGTGAAAGATCAGTGATCTTGATCTCACGCAAAGCCAGTTTTGGTCCCACGTTTGATATTCAGAGAAAAATTGAAACCGTGATATATCTTATAGCTTACCAGCTAAAATTTTCAGAAATAACAGAAGCCAATAAGTTTTGAATACAAAAAAAAAGTAATTTAAGTTTAAATATGCATATGGATACTTTATTAATTTATTCACTATTGTTACTATTATTTTGAATACACCTAAAAATATAATTATTTTAAATTACTGTTATTGTTATCATTTCATAATTTTTTTTATAAAGCTGGTTGCCAAAATATTAAAACAGCCGTAAACAGTCTTCGAAAAAAATGTAAATACCCTGAACAAAATCCGCCCAAAATAATAGCAAGAAAATAATTTAGATACCAATCGACCGGAAACAATGCCTGCTTTTAAAAAATATGTTGATTTATTTCATATGTGTTGGTCTGCCTCCATAATAAAATGAACAATGCTTTATCTAGTAGTTAATTCCAAATTTAATGTAAAAAAATTTACACCCACATCAATTAAATAAGCTTTAAAGAAAATGTATAATGACATAAACCAAAATCAGCTTATTTCAACATGAAAGCATAGTTTTTAATTTATTCAAGCAAATATAGAAGCTATTGTTCTTTCTACGTTAAGTAATAGGCTAAAAGTAAGATTACAGTGCCATCGAATTCCTTCTCCAAAATACAAGTTCATTTCGTGATTCACGGTACAAAATTAAATTTTCAATTAGTCATATTTGGGAAATCTTAAAGTAGCTACTTCAGGATCTGTTTTATAATTACTTTTGCAAATGGATGCAATATATTTGTGCACCTTTTTAAATAATCATAAATCAAATCTATCAAAACGAATTTAAAATTGACTGATCCACAACTACGTCATGCAAATTAACGTTGTTAGTCCTGAGGCATTAGGGGAAGGTGGCCTAAAATGATCCTAGATGGCAAAACGATCCACATAGATTTTCTTCCAGACAGTTCGCGCTATTTACAGGGTAACACATAAACTAGTTGTGCCAAGTGAAGAGGAAGCAATGGCGGTATTCGAACGATCGTAGTATTACGCGTCTAAATAGAATTCTTTGAAAAAGTGGGTTTTATAACATTTGTTATAATATAAGCACTAACTTTTACATTATTTACATATACAGTTTTTCATGTACAGAAATATGATTAAGTTTACTTAATAGAGTATGTTTTTAGATGTGAATTGCACATGCTAAGATTATTATGTTTCTCAGCGTAATCTAGTTATATGACCTAAAATGGACGGTCATGTTGCCGGGTAAAATGATCCATTATGTGGGTTGTTTTACTACCATTTTATTGGCTGAAGAAAATCTGGTACCGGTTCCTAGCCATCATGGGAGCCAAATATGTGACTGAACCAAACCTTTCTCTTTGAATCCACGTGTTATCCTGCCGTCTCCAAAGAAAATGGAATTAAGCACTTCGAGAAAAAGGAAATCTATGTAAAGTCCCATTTTAACGAGCAGTCCTTATAAGAATCAACTGTGCTTGGAAACGAACAATAAAGAAGATAAAAGAGGCTGCAGCTAAGAAAATCCAATTAAAATATGCTAAATCTAAATACGAAATAGCCGGAACAAGCAGAGAAAAGAACATGAAGACAAAGCAAAGGCGTATTCCCATCGGTGTTGCCAGTGGGCTACATTTTTAAATTCAGATTTCTTGATTGGTACCATTTTTCTGAAATGGCTAAATTTCTCTTATTTCCGCCTTAATTAATATGTCACTAAATAAGAAGAATTTTACTATTTCAAAAAAGTGGTGCAAATCAAGAAATCTGAATTTTTAAAAAGTAGCCAACTAACAACACTGATTATCATAAAGAAGAAAAGGATGCCTAAAAACCAATATTTGGAATATAGTGAAACAGATTCAGGAGATAAACACAAGTGTATTTATTGCAATGAACTACTTGCCTCCTCTGCAGCACGTGAAGGTTCAATCCAATGCCACAAGTGTCGTAAGTGCACGCAAAATGCATTCGCAGGGATATAGATGAGAATGACGATTATGTGTATCTTTCATTTTTAAACCACCTAATTTTAACCCCTAAATGTCACATTGGCACCAGAATAGTGGAATGAAAAATTTATTTTTATTAAATATGTGAACAAAAGCTTTTGCTTATTTTGAGATAAATTTGATTATAAATCCTGATGTCATTCACCCATTTCAGCATTTTACGAATAGAAGTACCCCTGAAGGGTTTAAATATTCCAAATTTTCGGATGGGGAGGAAATAGGCATTATTTAACTTATTTCTGTGTTTATTATGGGCTATTACTGTTGGATCATAATTTTCAAAAATTCTATTTTATTGTTTTTTCAAAATATTTGGGACATTTTTTTATTTTAAAATTTACACAAAATAAATTATGCATGCTATTTGATTACAAAACTTATTTTATTTCATTATGTATTGTCATAATTACTTTATATCCTTTATTTTTCCTATAAAAAACAATTCGCAATCATTTTTAAATGAAGGATCATTTTGCCCCTGGGTGGGGGTAAAATGATCCTTTGGACACGTTTTCAAAAATCTATTTTTTTCATACTCAATTTGGGTTTAAAATATTATTAAAGTATGTTTCTGATGGAAAATATAGTGTAAAACATATTAGCATAGGACCAAAGTCTTATTAAAAAACTTATGTTATATTACACAAGTTTTCTCCTTAAGAGGATCATTTTAGGCCAATTTCCCCTATCTATAGGTAGAATTGGTGCCAGCCACTGTACAGAATCTAGTCAAGCTGTAAATGCAAACAAAGATCAACTGATCTGGTGAGCGTACCTAAGGGGTGGGATGATTGTGCGACAACCCATTTTTTTTCGAAATATCCCGATTTATTCAAATTTTTGGATTTTATGTTTTGGATTTTAAAACGTTAAAGGCTAGTAAAGTTGTTAGACATGATTGGAAAAAATAATTCAATAACTTTAGCCTTTTAAAAAATGAAATCTGACAACTGTTTCAATTAATTCTTAATTAGTACCTTCCATCATAAATTTGATTTGTTTTTTACCCGACTGCCAAGAATGATTAAGTATTTCACACGTATCTTGGTATGTGGATTTCTTTATACCCTCCAACCATCCCAACGGCTGGATGGATTTAATGAATGAGGTCTCTATCAATTCGTCTTAACTGTCCGATGGTTATAGGCTAGGCTTTGTTTTTATAAATTCAAAATGGCGGCCGTAAAATACAAAACGGCGGTGAAGACGAAAAAATATTTTTACGCACCATATTGAGTGGCATATCATTGGATAGGATTTTCAAAATGAAGACGATGTTTCATTGACCATTTTACAGTCAGAAGCTCCATTTAAATATTACACAACCTGGAAGTTGTGTAGGTAGGATCTCTACTTTTACTGCAACTCTAGCCATCATAGACATCTATAGGCCTCATCAAAACAGTGTTTATCGACAGAAACTAACAATTAAACACAACTCAAAAGTCATTAATACAAGTAAATAGGAAAAAATAGGTAAGTAATATAAAAGATAATTTAACACTGATGAGAAATAATTTAGTTCGCTTTTTACGCAGTCGGGTTTTTTTGATTTTTTAAATTTAATTCCGATTATTGATGTATATTTATTGAAGGTTAATAGCTATATGTTTTATCAAAATCCTATGAACATGTAAGAGGTTGTGGAGATAAAGAAGGTATATTTGTTACCCATAGGAATTGTAATTATTACTTTCTTCTATCTTTACAAGAGGAAAGTACTGGAATAGTGAAAATTTTCGACTTCCGGTTTTCGATGGATTTATACGTTTTAGAAGGTCCTAAACACGATTTGATGGTTGTTAGAAAATGCCTGTCTGTGAGTCTGTCACTGTGAATCTGTATGTGACAAAAATTTTGCGGGCGCTTTAGAACAAGAACAAATGCACGGAATTTCACAAAACTTTAGATTCAGTTAGACCTTGATATAAACTGATGCTGATTACTTTTTGGCGTAAATCATCCAAAAGGAGGCGCTACTGTGCCGCATTTTTCACGATTTCTACAATAGCTATATCTCAAGAACTACTGCACGGATTCTGATAAAACTTCAGATGCAGTTAGTTCATGACATAAATTAGTGCTATTTAGTTTTTGGTGTAAATCGCCCAAAAGGTGGCGCTGCTCTGCTGCATTTTTCACGACTTCCGCAATAGCTGTATCTCAAGATTAATGCACGAATTTTCATCAAACTTCTGATTCAGTTAAAAGTTGACATACGTATTGGACTCGTGAAAATTTTCGAATTTAAGTTTTCGACGGATTTACTCGTTATAGTGGTCAGAGATTCCGAAAAAATATGTTTTTACAAAATGTCTATCTGTGAGTCTGTGACTCTGTCTGTCTGTATGTATGTGACAAAATTTTGTGGGCGCGAAATGTCTCAAGAACTATCGCACGGAATTTAATAAAAATTTATATTCAGTTAGTCCCTGATATAAATTGGTGCTGATTAGTTTTTGGCGTAAATCGCTCAACAGGTAGCGCTGCTATACAGCATTTTTCACGATTGCCACAATACCTCAATCTCCATAATTAATGCACAAATTTTCACCAAACTTGAGATTCATTTAGTCCTTGACATTAATTCACTTTTCATGCATTTTGGTGTAAATCGCTCAACAGGTGGCGCTACTATGCTGCCTTTTTTGCGATTTCCGCAATAGATCTATCTCAAGAACTGATGCTTTGATTTTCAACAAACTTCAGATTCAGGTATACCTTGATATCAATTAGTGCTATTTATGTTTTGGTGTATATCGCTCAACAGGTGGCGCTGCTATGCTACATTTTTTAGAATTTCCACTATAGCTCTATCTCAATAACTAATGCACGAATGTTTATCAAACTTCAAATTCAGATATACTTTGATATGAATTGGTGCTAAATTGATGTAATTTCTTGTACTATTTAAATGATTTAATTGATATGATTTATATAGAAGAAAGTTTTGTAATGGCACAACATACTAGTTTGTTGTTACTATTAAAAATGAGATTCAGCAAAGAAGGTTCGTTTATGCTAAACAGAGCCCAGCTATCAAAATTTTGAGGCTTAGCCACATTAAATATTTTAAGCCCTAATGGAAGATTATCACAATTTTAACTAGTCGGATGTGGCAATCCCAAATCTTTCTTCTTTCTCGTGCATGTTAATACTTCCTGATAAAAGTAGCACAACAGCGCCACCGGTTAGGTGATTTACACCAAAATCTAATTAGCAACAACTTATGTCAACTTCTAACTGAATCTGAAGTTTGATGAAAATCTATGTATTTGTTTTTGAGATGGAACTATTGCGGAAATCGTAAAAAAAATTGTATAGTAGCGCCACCTGTTGGACTATTTACACTATAAACTAATCAGGATCAACTTATATCAGGGTGTAACTGAATCTTAATTTTGATGAAAATTCTAGCATTAGTTCTCGAGATACAGCTATTGCGGAAAATCGTGAAAAATGCAGCATAGCCAATTGGCGATTTTTACCAATTCGATTGGGCGATTTTTACCAAAATCTAAACGGCACTAATTTATATCAGGGACTAACTAAATTTGAGGTTTCATGAAAATTCGTGCATTAGTTCCTGAGATAGGGCTATTGCGATAATCATGAATAATGCAGCATAACAGCGCCACCTATTGGGCGATTTACACCAAAACGTTATCAGCTCCAAATAATATCAAGGACTAACTGAATCTGAAGTTTGATGACAATTCGTCGTTGAGGTCTGCACGGGCCTGAACGGCCGTCAACGGCAGTTCTCGGCCCGGCCCGTACAAAAATCACTGAAAACAGGCCCGGCCCGACACAATTTCTACAAACAAAATCCGTTTTTTCTCAACAGGCAATTAAGATTCTTTTAATGAATACTACATACATATTTCTGGGAACATTTTACAGTATATTTTAGATTACTATGATGTTCGCAAAACAGAAAACACACAATAGTAAACATTAACGATTACTTACAGTGTTTTAGTCATTGTGTCTATAGACATTTTAAAATTCAAATAACGATTCATTAAAAGATTAATGTAGTTCAGAATAAAAGATTAAAAACATGATAACTTTTGAAGCTGTATAATAAAAAGTAGATTTGTGAAAATATTTTTCTCATTTTTAAGGCTTTTCCCAAATCCAAAGGAGCTGCATTTCGACACATTTATGAATTCATTTCTTTTCGGAAACGCGTAAAATAGGCAGGTATTCTTATTCAGAAACTATGTAAATGTCGTTTTTTTCTTTTCATAGTTAAAAGCAATATATCTTTCTGAAAATACTGCCAAAGTTAGCGTTTTGAATTGAATTTCCCGAAGCGATAGCACAGGAAAGGAGAAGAACGTACAATCACGTGACAAGAATCTCTGTTATCTCTGTAAGTAATTTATCAAATATGGAAACAGCTATTCGTTTCCAAAGGCCTCCAATAGTCAGGCCTGTCAATTTTATGCCTTTATAGTTAAAAATGAGTCAGAAAATGTGTCTGAAAGTTTCACATTGTTGAGCAGTGAATATGAGAACCACCTTAAGGTATAATTCCAAAGACACTGTTAAGAGAAGTTCATTATCACTACTAATACTACAAAACATAATGACTGTCCTACAAATCCTGAGATCGATTAAGACCAGTTCCGTCCCGGCACGAATCTGCTGAAAAAAATTAAACTCGGAATCAGACATCTTGTAACTGTACGATGCTGATCTCTACGACGGACATGTTACATTTCTGTATTGATGTTGTTAAACTCACATCGGCTAGTGACGCACGTTTATACGTCTCGTGAAAATCATATTCATTGAAAATGGCTCGCATTTTATCTGCTTCGCTTGAATTCTTATATCGGGCCGATAGTCCCGATTAATTTTTTTATCGGCCCGTTTGAAAATTCGCTTTCATTCCGCCAGCCCGGCCGGGCCCGTGCAGACCTCTAAATTCGTGCATTAGTTTCTGAGATTGAGCTATTGCGATAATCATGAATAATGCAGCATGACAGCGCCACCTACAGGGCGATTTACACCAAAAAGTTAGCATCACCAAATTATATCAAGGACTAACAGAATCTGAAGTTTTCTGAAAATCCGTGCTTTAGTTCTTGAGATACAGCTATTGTGAAAATCACGAATAATTCAGCATAGCAGCGCCACCTGCTGGGCGATTTACACCGAAAACTAATCAGCCCCAATTTATATCGGACTAACTGAATCTAAAGTTTTATTAAATTCCGTTCATTAGTTCTTGAGATAGAGCGCCCACAAAATTTGTGTTATACACAGACTCACAGACAGACATTTTGTAAAAACATGTTTTTCGTGATCTCTGACCCCTCAAACGTATAAATCCGCCGGAAACCAGAAATCGAAAATTTTCATGAATCCAATATAGTCTTCTTGTAAAGATAGAAGAAAGTAAAAATGGTTTTCACCTATGTTCTATGTACCGAGCAGTATGAACTGTAACCTGGGAAGTATTCCTTGGTTATTTATAAATAGACAATCAACGATGAAGCAGCAAAGGGGTGTGGATTTAGAGTTAAAACCTATCCCAGAGCAATCTAAAAATGGATAAATACAAAACCTCTAGTGTCACGATGAATAAATACAAAACGTCTTGTGACATAATGCTTTAATAATGTATGAAAAAATAACGAAAAGAAAAGCAAAAAAAGTTTTTTTTTTTTTTTTTTTTTTTTTTTTAATGTAGTATCAAGCATTAAAATTTCAGGAACACTTTCAGCTCAAAATAATTCAAAAAAATTATGTTGTGGCCATAACAAAACTTTTTTCCATATAAATCACGCCAATTAAGTCATTTAAATAGTACAAAAAAATACATCAATTTAAGTACCAATTCATATCAAAGTAGATCTGAATTTCAAGTTTGGTGAAAATTCGTGCATTAGTTCTTGAGATAGAGCTATATCGGAAATTCTGAAAAATGCAGCATAGCAGCGCCACCTGTTGAGCGATTTGCACCAAAACATAAATAGCACTAATTTATATCAAGGTATACCTGAATCTGCAGTTTGTTGAAAATCCAAGCATTAGTTCTTGTGATAGAGCTATTGCGCCAATCGCAAAAAATGCAGTATAGCAGTGCTACCTGTTGAGCGATACACACCAAAATGCATAAAACGTCAATTCATGTCAAGGACTAAGTGAATCTCAAGTTTTATGAAAATCCGTGAATTAGTTCTGGAGATTGAGCTATTGTTGAGATCGTGAAAAATGTTGCATAGCAGCGCCACCTGTTGAGCGATTTACACCAAAAACTAATCAGCACCAATCTATATCAAGGACTAACTGAATATGAATTTTTATTAAATTCCGTACATTAGTTCTTGAGATAGAGCGCCCACAAAATTTGTATCACATACATACAGACAGACATTTTGTAGAAACATGTTTTCCGGAACCTCTGCCCCCTAAAACGTGTAAATCCGTCGAAAACCGAAAGTCGAAAATTTTCACGAATCCAATACCTTCTTCTTGTAAAGATGGAAGAAAGTAAAAATACTGTGAATGAGAAGTGTATGAATACGACTACGAATTATACTAAATGCACGCATGTAAATGAAAGACTGAGAATCATTTGAACTGAGGGAAATTTTTTCATAAGAAGTAACTTTGGAGACTGAAATATGATGTTAAATAAACATGAACTGATGCAGCATGCACTTGAAAAACATACTTATCCCAGAGAAAATACGATTTTATAGATAAGATAGCGATAAAATTAAAACATCCATCTGAAAATTTAAAACATATATAAAGATGCAGAAATATTTGGGCGTACTGTAATAAACTTAAAACTTCAAATGTGCAGAAAAATTATAAATACACATAATGTCATTGACAATTTTTTACTAAGTTGTGTAAAGGATCTAGAAATTTTTAATTTCTTATTAGATTAAGATGGTTTAAGATAAAATTGATTTGAAACAACGGAAAGTTTTAGTCTCCATTATTTTTATGAAGATTCTGATAAAGGGTCCCACATGTCTTGTCAGTAATAAGATAAAATTAATGAAAACAATATTTTTATTAACCATTTGGAAAAATGGTTATTGTTCTCTGTCAGGATAGGAAGTCAAAAACATATCTGAGGCGTTTTATTGGTTGAATCCGCATTTTATTCATTTTCTGATTGGCCTATACAGTAATCTGTATTTCCCTTTACTTTCAACAGAGATGGATACTTCTGTTGCCACTATGACAAAAAAGTAATAAAAACTAGAAAAAAAATTAATAACTCAGAACAAATTGAGATACAGCTTTTAAACAAACTGCATTTAAAAGTACATTTTTTTCTCTATATGACGGTGTAAAGAGTAATATTGTGGGATGTTTAGAAGTTTAAGAATGAAATTTCATTTTAATTTGGTCGTCAAATTTCTTGGAAATCTGACGATGGAAAAGCCATTTCCCGAACAGCCAATGAAATGCTTGGATAATACGTAAGTTTCAGGTGGATAATACGTAAGTTTCAGGAAATCTGACGAGTCGCAGGCGATTTTTCTCGCTTTCAATTTTTACGTGTAATAACACTATTAATGTTTAATTCATGGCGTACGTAATGTATGATCAAATCCGTGCGATTTTTTATGTCATAAATTTTAGTCTTTGAAAAAATCATTTTCCAAATGGTCGTTGTAATTTGTTAAATCGTTTTTTTTTTTTTTGAGATTGCCCAAAGCAAAGTGAATTTATTGTGAAACAAAAACCGTAGCCAGAATTTACTTTTGGGGTGGGATGGGCAATTAAAAAAAATTTTAGCTACAATGATTTTTTTTAAATGAAAGTATGTAAAATAACCCATTAACACTTTTAAACTTATTTTGGCGTGAGAAGGGTTGCTCGGGACTGGCCCCGTTCCCGACACGCCCCCCCCCCCTTTTTTTTTATCTGGCTACGGCCTTCTTGTCAAATATGATTTATGTTTACAACACGATTCAACGTGTTTCATAAGATTGAGAACATTATCAAAATTTAAGTCCCCCCCCCCCCCCCCCCACCACCACCACCAAAGAAAAAAAAATAAATCCGGGCCACGCCACTGGCTGATCCACCTAGAATTCTGAACAGAGTTGCGCTAAAACTGGCTTCTCTATTTCCGCGGTTTTCACGAAATGGACTGGCCTTTAAATATTAACTAAGCCATGTCTGGGCAGCAGGGCAAAAATGTGAACAAATGTTAGCTGGTTCACTGAGTATCTCGAGCAGTCTTGTGCTAAAAGCGGGGTGCGTTATCTTGCTGTCTTCGACGAAATATACTCTTCTTTATATATTAAGTACGCCATGGTACGCCTTCATTGGACTATGAAACTTTATTACAGAGCACGCTTTTGTGGCAACAGTAAAAATATATTAGCTGCATAATTTACAAATATGTACGCGTTTAATACTATCCATGTTAAAAGTTTCGGTACACTTTTATTTATATATTTCTTATTTTATCATGTGACCGCAGTTGAGTATGATTTAGAAGAGAAGTTTCGCCAAGAAAATTTTGAAATAGATCTTCCGGAAACAGGAATAGCATCAGCAGGCCGCTTATATTTTCATGGATACCGTACAAGGGAAAAGAACATATCTTTCTATTTAAAGGTTTCAGATATTTACGGCATTGTGTTTAATTTAGAACACATGCGCTTGCAGGATAATTGTGATAATTATATAGAGTTTACGAATCTTCGCATGACAAATCGATTTTGCAGATCTACTCTCCTCAAGAATCGAGAGACTGACAGTTTGATTGTGCTTGATACTCCTGTAACTTTGAATATTTTTAAAAAACCTCACGCTCCTTATCCTAAATTTGATTTTGGCTATACAGTTATAAAGAAAGGAAATTGCGATAACAGCACTTTCAGATGCGAATCGGGATATTGTATTTGGGAATATCTTGTTTGTAATGGTCACAATAACTGTGGTGACGACTCTGATGAAATAAATACGTATACTAAAGAAATATGTCCTCCAGCTCGTTCTGTAGCTTGGGATATGAGAAGCATTCTCATACTATTAGCTGTAATTTTAATACCAATTTCCATGTTAGCTCTGTGCATTATAATAGCATGCTCAGCAAAATACTCATTGTCATAAATATATCTTTAATGCATTCATTCAAGCCTCTTTAATCAATGATTTGGGTTTAATTTTTGAACTTTTAAAAATTATTTTACAAATATTGGCTTAGATGTTATATATTCCCGCGGCCGCCATCTTGAATTTCTTTGCGATTTTTTGTTTGCGTTTATCGATAAGGCAACCCCGACGAGTGGCGTGTTCTGGCAACCCCGTGAAGCCCAACATACGTATAAATCGCTGCTTGGCGACATTTACTACTTGGAGCAAAAGGGGTTTTCACGCGAAGAAAAAAATCAATGATGGCGGCCGCGGGAATATGTAACATCTGTTCCCTGGATTGCGCCAAACATTTTAAAGCAACGTCAAGGCCCCTATATTGAAAAAGTACCAAATTGTTTATGTTTTAGGGACAGATGTCATATACATATTGCCACAATTTTTTTCCGACGCCAATTTGGCGAAAACATCTACAGCATCCGGGTTACCATCAGTCGAATTCCGGCTTCGTCCGGGTACGAAAATTTGGCGGAACGCCCCTCTTCGTGACGTCACTTTGATGTCATAGGGGCGTAGAAAAGGGAAAACTGTATTCTGGGCCACTTCTTTTCGTATTTGGCGAAAGATTAGATACGAAAATTTATTTCGGATGTTTACATTTTTTCGGATGCTATTTTCGCCATCTCAAAGCAGGCGAAACGAGGGTGAAAAGCCCATTTCGGACGCAACTTTTATGATTGTTTACATATGATAGGACATTTTAATAAGTAAGTTTCTAGTATTTTTCAATGTTAGGATTTTTTTATGGCATTTGTGAGGAATATTATAATGTATTTGGTAAAAAATGAGCGTTAACTCCGTTATTTTGATGTGGGGAGGTTTTAATTTTTATTTATTTATTTATTTTAAAATAAATTATGTACATTATAAAAAATATTTTTATTTTTAAGAACAAACAGATGTTTGGAAAGGACTTTAAAGTTGTAGAATTTTTTTTAAATGGAGATAAATTGGAAGAATCTGAGATATTTTGATAGCATTGTTACCCTCTGATCAAAATCCAAAAGGGATGGGGGTGGATTTTTCAACAAATGAATAATTATTATAATAAATAAAAACACTTTGCTTTCAATTATAACTGATTTATCTATATTTAATTATTTAAAGTCAAATGGGTAAAATAAATTTAATATTTTCTTTTAATCATTGAAAAAAACAAATTTCAAGGATTCGGAGTTGATGCTCTACTACAAATGCAGTTAGTTATACAAAGAGTTTAATTAATAAATATAACAGAGAGTTTAATTTATAAAGAATTGTTATATGCTACATAGTTTTAAACATAATACTTATCCCAAGAAATACAGGCTATTAATATCCAACTTTATTTATTTATTTTACATAAAACCTTAGGTTTTGATGAATGCTTAGCTGAAAATTTGCTGTATGATCTACCTCTTCCCATTAAAGTTGACAAGAATATGAAATAATCTGTACTAACTGAGGTATACATCAAACCGAGATAACTTTTAATATTTATATAATTTTTGAAATTGTTATATTTATATGTAAGAAAAATATATACTGTTACTTTCTTGTATTTTCGAAAAATGGTGAAGAATAAAATGTTTTTCTAACTTCATTTTATTTATTTATTATTATTGTATAATTATATCTCAACCCTGCATCTATTGCTGTCTTACACAACTTCTGCATTTTTTTTTTCAAGTACACATATATTAAACAAATTACAGAAATTTTATAATCTTCTTCAAATTTTATTAAAATATCAATCAATGTGTGAGAATTACTTTTTAATAAATGTGAAAATAAATAAAGTCCATGAAATCATCTTTTCAAAAATATATTAGCAATTTAGTACTATTATTACAAAATTTGGATGGCTTTGTTACTAATTATTTATGCATTTCCAATATCAAAATATCAAGGCAAAAACTGAATAATAAATACATGGTAGAATTTAATTATTAAAGTTTTTTTTTAATATAGCATATTTTACAGTAACAATAATCTAAAAGTTAAAATACCAGTGAAAATCTTTTTTACTACAGTTACAAAATCAACTTCATACCTACATGAATAAAATTTTCAGACAAAAAAAAAAAAAAAAAAAAAAAAATCTATGAGTGTTTTATAAGCATCTTTGATTAAAGTTTGTTGCTTGCTGATTAACTTTATTTTTGTGGTTTATATTCTGTGAAAATTGCTTTTTATGAAAATTTTACTACCCTTTTTGAGAGAAAGCTTTAAAAATGTTTATTTATTAAGAACATGAAACTTTTATTCATGTGCTTTATACATTAATGACACACATATAAATATACATAAATTAAATTTTGATTGCTGTAAAAGTAGAAAGTTTGAACTTTAAAACAGTGTTTAAAAAAATAACAATAATTCTTCTTGATTTTATAGAAATTGTTTAAGTAATATCAAAAGCAGACAAATGACTTACTTGTATAATAAATTGCATATTAGAACAGACGAGTAAAGTTCAATGAGAGTTTTAAAAAAAGCTATTCATTTTAATTTGTTTACAGTTGAAAATATGCTTTTTACATTAGATTTATAATATTTAAAAAAAAAAGAAGAAGAAGAAAGTATTAAGTTTTTTAAAAGAATGTGTATCACTTTTTTTAAATTTTCAACCACTATTTTAATAAGATGCATGATAAATAAATATTAATTGATGTTCCTGTAAAAAAAAAAGAAAAAAAAAAGGATGTCGGTTATGGTGTGTTGCTATAGTGATTGAAAGCTTTAAAAATTAAACTTGCAGGCATTTTATTTCATGAAGATATATTTTGGGAGATATAGATTTTTCTTTACTCTTGATTTTTCATAGAATTTTCTAATTTAACATAAAGGCAATAATAATAGTAATAATGGTTAAAAAAAAAAAAATAGAAATAATTTTTATTTTCATCAGGGTTGAAAAAAAACTTTATATATATATATATATATATATATTAAATAAATATTAAAAATGAAATACATTTCTTTATTATCGTAAAAAAAGGAAGCATTTGAAGTGTATTTATACAAAGAATTAATTTCAAATGCTTCTTTTTTTGAGAGAGAGAGGGGAGAGGGGGCATATCATTTACATTTATTGTCTCTTTTTTAATGTACTGTTTTTGAAAACATGTAGCAAAATACTTAGTTTACTAGGAAAGGGCATGATATTTTTTATCAACACTTAATCTTATTTAAAAATTGTTTAAACAACTGTTTATATTGCCAGTCTTACCTTAATAACTGTGAATAGTTTTTTTTTTTTTTTAGTCTTTTCTAAGTTACATTATCTCAATATATCAATTACACGACTGATTAAATCTGTACTTGTTTACATTCCTGTTACCCATTTACAATAAACAAATTCTATCCTCAAGCAATGTGATTTAACACCAATAATGTATTAAGATAAGCCTAACATCATGTTCAATCAACTGTATTACTACATGTCACATACAACATGCACATTTCAACTTTATTTATTTTGTGGATAAGTCAGTTTAGCTGTTATAATGAAGAATATATGTTAATTGCTGAAAATAATTGATAAATAATGACTTAGGAAATGTATTAAAATGAAAAGTTAGGATATAAAATAAGGATATGCTCTTATTAATGTACTTAAAAGAATAATAAAAGCATGAACTGCTGTAAAATATTGTATTTTGCTTATGAAAGGTAATATAAAAATTACACAGTGAAAACAAATAACATTGTAAGCTTTTGCTGATTATCTCTGGATAAAGGTAAACAGCTCTGATATTTAATATAAAGTTGAATTTTTGGGGTGGTTTTATTAAAGCTATTCTTTTTATTTTTACCGGTTGAAAATATCCCTTTTTAATTAGATTTATATGTATAAAGTAAAAATAAGTTGCATTAAAGAGTCTTTGTGCTTTCAGAACTATCAATCACTAACTTAATAAGATGAAAAAGCGTTTGTTTATAGAAATCTAACTTGCAATCATTTTATTTCTTGCAAATGTATTCAGTAATTTATTCCTTGATTTTGCACAGAAATCTAAACATAATAATTTATATTTTCGTCACAATGTTCAGCGAAAAAAAAAAAAAGGCATAACTTTACTCATTTCGCTTGACTTATGAATATAAGCATTATAAATTAAATACATTTCTTTATTACCTGTTTTTAAAATGCAAATTTAACAACAACAATAAAAAAAAGGCTGACTTTTGTGAGCCATTTTTACAAAGAGTAGCTTTCAAAAGCTCTTTTTTTTTTATGTTTATGTGTGTGTGTGTGTGGGGGGGGGGGTTTATTTACAAATTTAATCACATTAGAAGGAATACATTTGATAACAGTAAAAGTTTCAATTTTTTTTAGTTTCTTCTAATGAAATATTTAAGACTCAGAATTGTATTCTGTTCTAACACATTCTACTCACCATGTAAATATTTTGATTCTTTAAATATATTAGACATTCTGATAAATTCATAATTTAAAAAATAGGGTAGTACGGGGGTAAATGTGGGTTACTCTCATTCTGGGGCAATTATGGGTCACCTAGTTTTTATCACTATGAAATCTACTAACATAAATTCTAAAATAGTGGATAGGCTCTCCGATTAGTCTACTTTATTATGCATAAAAAAGTTTTATTTTAATTTTGCTGCATAATGTGAGTTGAGATGTTTTTGTAACATGCTACAAAATCATCTTTCAAAAAGATTGCCTTCAAAAATTGCACTTTTTACTAAGATCCATGCCACATTAACATAAGTGTTTAGATTTTTTTTATGCTTATTTTAAGTATAGATACTATAAAGTTTTTAAGTACATGCACTTTTTGTTCCTATTTTTTTTTCAAATAGACTCTAGATGTATACCCAATTATGTCCCAAATACCTGGGGTAATTATGGGTTACCGGGGCGATTCTGGGTCAGGATGTTTTTTCCATTCTTAATGGCATTTTTTAAATTTTAGGAATGCAATGCAATTGTTAATTTATGATTTAAGGGTTTTCAAATAAAAAAAAATAAATAATTTAAAATAAAAAATAAATATACAGTATTGTAAACCTAAAGTTACTTTTGAAGTAGACCAGATAAAATATTTTTATAAACATCTCTTTTTTTAACTTTAATTGTTAACTGTTTGCACATGGTGCTGGATTCATATCTTTATAGTGTGGAGCAGTTAATTAGATACAAAACGTTAAAAAAATATGAACCCCAAAAAGATTCTTGTTGCTTAAAAGAACAAAGTAGTATTGTAAAAAAACCAAAATTATTTTTTCAACTAACGAGTAAAATGCTTTTAAGCATGCATCCTTTAATTTTAACCATATTATGCTATGTAGGGTAACTGTAATTGTTTGAATATTAATTTTTAGGCCCAATTGTTAGAACACAGTGAAACATATGTGCTAGATTCATATTTTTATAATTTACAGCAGTTAATTTGAGGAAAACTATAGACCTAAATAAATCAGTAAAGTATAAATTTTACTCATGTACAAAGTTTTTCGTATGATGACTATCTATCAGTATGATTCACCTTACCAATAACAGAGTCCTTGTACAAAATTTAAACTCATCTTTGTGCTAAGCATTCTTCAAAAGCAGATTGCAACGACACATTTTTCTAGATTAATATCTTGGATAATAAGTAACAAATATTTTTTAAAATCATTATTAACTATGCTTGGATGATTCTGCATAAATACACACCTCAAGTATCCCTTAGCTCTCTTGCTAAGCACCTGCAAAGTAAAGTTTGTGTCTAACAGAAAAATGTGATTTTTGTAAACATCCCATAAAAATAAATGGCATTTTCATTTATTTTTTATATCTTTTTAAAATTTTTAAGCTTTAATGATGAAAATGTCTACTTTAGAAGCAATTTCTAAAAACTTTCAAACATATTTTATTAAAAAAATATGCATTAATACTTCATAAAGACAGTGACCCATAATTACCTCGTTGCCGGGGTAATTATAGGTCACTTAAAAAATTCAGTTGAAAAATAAATAAAAATATTTTGAGTAAACTGAATATTTTATACAAAAGCTACAATACTAAGTCAACTTCATGCTAAATTTGAAAATTTCATCTTTTTTATTTTCCTAGATATTGAGATCTTATTGTTTTCTGACCCATATTTACCCCGTGTCACCCTATATATACGATTCATAACGATTAAAACCTGACGATTCTGTGAGTCATTCATAGTTTCTTATTTTACATATTGGTTTCCTATGTTCATTTCTAAATCATCTTTAGAACTTTATCAATTTCTTCATATATTTGTGATTTCAAATTTATTATACATATGTATATATACATATTTCTTTTTACTCTCTAAGCAGGATTTGTGTTTTTTTTTTTAATCAAAATTTAATTTTAAAAGTACGATTTTAAAGAAAAATACCCTTCGCTGAATCATTAAAATTAAATTATTAATTAGAAAAGCTTATTTAAATTTATCTGAAAAAAAAAATAATAAACTCATTCACCTGGTTAATTTGAAATATTTTAAACATATAAAAATTAATTACAGTTACATAGTTAAAATAATAGAGCAATATAAACAGAGATTTTAATTTGAAAATGTGAATTCGATTTTATTTTGAAAACATGAAATAAATAAAACAAATTATCTTGTGTTGTATGAGCACTTCCAGTTATACTAGCTACAATTTAACATATATCCTATATACCTATTACCTTAACTTACCCATTCTCAATTTATGATTTTATTTTAAAATGTTATGTTTGATTTAAATAAAATTAAAAAAGCCTCTTCCACTTTCTAAATTTACAATGCATTTTTGGACATACATAATTATAATATTTATTACAAAATATCTTGATATAGATTTAAAATAACATTTTTTGAAAGGTTAATTTAAATATTTTTTTAAAATCAGTTCATTTAAATTATGATTAAAATCAACTACTCCAGCCACCTAAGTAAAATATAAGCATGTAAAACATAAACATTTGAGTATAACTTTAAATAAAATGAATGAATAAAAAATATAAACTTTTTTCCAACAGTATAAAAAAATTCACTTCATCAGTGCTGAGTAAATTGATATAATTCCCCACCCCTGGGCATACACACATTAGTTACTCAATTTCATGTTTAAAATTTTCACATTCTATTTTTTTGTTTAAACTGCAAAAAATATTATTATTAAACAACGCTAAAATTTAAAATTTCCCCTCTAGCGATAAGATTTTTTAGTCCTAAAGTAAATAATAAAAATGCATATAGCTGGCTTCCTACCTTTAAAGTCTTTATGGCTTTGAAATTTTACCAAGTTGTCCTTGTATAATGGTATAGAAAAATAGTAACTCCTAATGCTGGAGGATACTTTCTTCCTTATCATTTGTAGAAATAACTGAATCATTATTGCCAAAGTATGTGGCTTTTAATCAACACATACATGAGGCAATATGTATTCAGGCAAAAGTTTTGTGTTCTTTCAAATTAAATTCGTCACACTCAGATCCTTAGTATGCAGACACTCTGAAACAGCAGCCTTTTCATTATAACAGGAATTTCATTAAGACTGTAATGCAAAATTATGTTATACGGCAAAAATTGCAAATTTCAAACACTACTAAACTGTCATTAGTTTCATGTTTACACGTTTTAGGATGAAACTACGATACGATAATGATTACTTCGATTAATAAATGATGGATTTCCATTGGTTATATCGTGATATCAATCATCGTAATCTGTAAAACTGACGTGAATTTGGGAGGAGCTATCACCGTCTTTTCGGACGCTGTATAGCATCCGTAATCACTTTCGAATGTACGAAAATCTGATCCCAGAATAGCACTTTTCGCCAGATACGAATTAGGATACGATACGAAAGAGTGTTTTCACGTGACGTCGTAACGAACGTTCGAATTCCTTTCGCACCCTGCGGGAATCGGACTCCATATCAAGCAAAATAACGACCCTTTGGCGCCAATTAAGTACCCATTGCGTATATGACACTGGCGTCAGAAAAAAAAATCGAGCCAATATGTATATGACATCTGTGCCGTCAAAAGTTCGCCCCTTAATAACTTTGGCTCCAGTCATCGGACAGCGACGAAATTGATAAGGCAAAGTGGCCTACTCTAAACCCCAAAGTTTGCCAAATTTCATCCAAATCCACCGTTTATTTAAGCATTGCGGGGCAGCGCAATACTTATTTATTTCCAGTGTCACTTCTCAATGTTAATTTAACATAGAAAAGCCTATGGAGATCATAACTTTTTAATTTTTTCTTCCCACTTTTTTGTCCCTGATGCCACTCATTTTTTATTCTTCTAGTGTAAAAACGTTTGCCTAACGTCAGCGTCAAAATGAACAATAAAATGCCTTTAAATATGGGTGAATTATAACCCAGAGAGAAGCATGGGCCAATTTTGTTTTACATTATTCAAATATTTTTTTTTATAATTCCAAATTTCGCTTTTTTCATTGAGAATCAACGGACATTTTTCATAGAAAATGTAACATTTTTCTTCATTGTTGCAAAAATTTCAAAAGCCGTAATAATAATTTATTTCTTTTTAGTTGAAAGCTCCACGTGAAATAGTAACTTGAACTAGTTTTTTTTTTTTTTTTTTTTTGAAGTGAAAACTTTTTTAGGCGCATTGAGCTTTTTTTGAGATGGAGAAAAATCACTGATTTGGAGACACTGTAACGTAACCGACATGCTAGCATTTTGGCATTCATTATTGAAGGCGCTTTCCCATCGTCATCTATACTCATATTATAAAGAGGAAAAAATTGTTTATTTGTAGGAGGTAAGCTGAGGAACTACCGAACCGATTCCAAAAGAAATGGTATCAAAATGATGGTGTTCGCCCAACTTAGAACACAGGCTATATCTTATGTCGGTGCCACTACCCCAAAGGGGGTGCAGGAGCAAAAAACGTTCTAAAAATGCGATTTTCGCGTTACTGAAGGGCCTAGAAATTTGAAATATTAGTTACTTATAAGATATAAATGATGTCTAAGAACAGTTCTTAAACAATTCGAAATTTAAAAGGGGTGAAAATGCACAAAAAGCGTTCTAAAAAACGTTTTAAATGGTAGTTTCTACATAACCAAAATACCAAACCGATTTAAAAAATATTGGTGTCAAAATGATAGTGACAACGTTTGCTCCAAGATAGGCTATGTTTTATGTCGGTGCCACTACCCCAAAGGGGGTGTAGGAGCAAAAAACATTCTAAAAATGCGATTTATGTGTTACTGAAGGGACTAGAAATATGAAATTTGAAGTATCAGCTATTTATTAGATATAAAGGATTTCTAAGAACAGTTCTTAAACAATTCGAAATTTAAAAGGCGTGAAAATGCGCAAAAAGCGTTGTAAAAAACGTTCTAAATTGCAATTTCTATGCAATCTCAGGAAATACTGAACCGATTTCAAATATAATGGTGTTAAAATGATGGTGACAGATCTTGCTCTAAGATAGGCTATATTTTATATCGGTTTCCACTACCCCAGAGGAGATGTAGGAGCAAAATGAGCGAAAAGCGTTCTAAAAACGTTCTAAATCCCGATTTGTCACCAATATCTCAGGAAAAATCAAACTGATTTCAAAAGTAATGGTAAGAAATTGATGCTGACAGCCTCTGCTCTAACATAGATGCTATTTCAAGTCGGTATCACTATCACCTAGACATTGCAGGAGCAAAAAAGCATTCCAAATTTCGATTTTTGTGATCGGTAGGGGCTAGCAACTTAAAATTAGGCAAGTTACATATTTATTACATATAAATTATCATTAAGAACAGTTTCGAAAAATTTGGAAATTTAAAATGGGTGAAAATGCGCGAAAAGCTTTCTAAAAACGTTCTAAATTGCGATTTCTACTCAATCTCAAGGAATTCCAAAGCTATTTCAAAAGTAATAGTTGCAAATCAATGGTGACAGTCCCTGCTATAACATAGGTTATATTTTATGTTGCTGTCACTACCATCTGAGGGTTGCAAAAGCAAAACATGTTCTAATTTGCGTTTTTTGCATAACTGAAGGGTCTAACACTTTGAAGTATGGCACGTTATTTACTTACAAGATGCAACTGCTTTCTATGAACTTTCGAAAGAAAATTTCAAATTTAAAAAGATGAAGTGAGCGAAAAGCGTTATAAATTACAATTTTTATGTAATCTTATCAAATACCAGACCGATTAAAAAAATAATAACAAATTGTTGGTGATAGAACCTGCTCAAACATAAGCTATATTTTATGTCTGTGCCACTACCACCAGAGGGTTGCAGTAGCTAAAAGCTTTCTAAATTGCGATTTCTGTGATACTGAAAAGGCTAGAAACTTTAAATATGGCATGATAGTTATAAAATATAAATGCCTTCGATGGACTGTCGAAAATAAATTCGAATTAAAAAGGGGTGAAGTGAAGGGGAGATGCGAAAAGCATTCTAAAAAAGTCCTACTTTACGATTTCTACGCAATTTCAGGGAATATGAACCAAATATAAAAGTAATAGTTGCGAATCAATGGTAACAGTCTTTGATCCTACACAGGCTATATTTTATGCCGATGATTCTACCACCTGGGATTTACAGAAACAACAAACACTCTAAAAAAGGCCTTTAAAAGTTTTCTAAATTACGTTTCTGTGGAATATTAGGAAATAACAAACCAATTTCAAAATTAATGTTGGCAAATTAATGGTGACAGTTCCTATTTTAACATAGCCCTTTATGTTGAGAGAGGTGGTAGTAGGACTTGGAATTTGACATGATGGTTAATTTTAAGATGTAAGAAGATGGTTTCTAAAAAATTCAAAACTTCAAATGAATACTGAAATGAGGGTATTAATTGAGCATAAAAGTTTCAAAATATTTTCTAAATTATTACTTATTTAGTTTTATTCCGTTTTATTAATTTAAGTCTCATTTCTGCCTTATGCAGTGTAACAATGATGTTTAATCAAACTGTGTTTTAAATAGTAATTTTTTTAATTATTCCTAAAAGTAATAAGTACCTTTTAATAAAATAAAATATTACATTTTAATAAAATAAAAATTTAGTTAGTACTTTTTAATAAAAATTAGACATATAAATATCACTTGGCATATTTCAAATATTACGTGAGCAAAGCCTCGGGGTTTGCTAGTAATGAATATAAATGAAGTAACTTGCACTAATGCAAAAGTATTCCCTAAAATTTCAATTATAAAAACAACCAAATTCTTGAAGAAATGTGAGCTTGAGGGCTGCACTTATGTTTTTCCTGCCATATGTCTACATATTATAAAGAACTAGTATTATATACTAATTATTTATAGGTAAATATTAGTCCAGGCAATAGGGGATTTTACTTGGCAAAATTAATGGTAGTTCTGGAAATTGGCTTACTTTATGTTTTTTGGGTCGCTGAATCCGAATTTGTAACTTCCCACCAAAATTTCCCCTGGCAAACCCCCAAAAAAGGTTTTTATTAAAAAAATCAATTTTTTTATTGATTTACGGAAAAAGTATCTAGAAATTCAGAAAGTAAACAAAATTTGGAACAAATTGGATACATGACATTATGACTTAGGATGAAGGGGAAACCTGCCTCGGAACATGCACTGCGTGGACTAAGTTGCGCAATTCCACTTAACCACTCACACGTTTGCATTCGCCCTCCCATCTCCCCTCCTTTTTAGCTCACTGAATCCGAATTTTTAACGTACCCCCCAAATTCCCCCCCCCCCCCCCCCAAAAAAAATAGTTCTTTTTTAATTAAATTTTTTATTGTTTTGGGGAAAAACTATGTAGAAATTCAGAAAGTAGACAAAATTTGCAACAAATGGGATACATGACATTATGAGTAGGATAAACGGGGAGAGAAGGGGCTACCTCGGAACATTCCCCCCGCGCTATTCTCAAAAACCAAATTTTTTCAAAAAATCAATTTTTTGGAGGTTTGCCGGGGGAAATTTTGGTGGGAAGTTACAACGGATTCAGCGACCCAAAAAATATAAAGTGAGCCGAAATTCAGAACTAGCATTAATTTTGCCAGGTAAAATCCCCTATTACCTGGACTTGCATAACTTAGTGCACATAGCCCCGCAGTGTATGTGGAAAAAAAAAAAAAAAAAAGATTTGTTTGAAAAAAAAAAAAAAAAAAAATCAAAGAACAAACAGAAATGAAGAGGTTTATTAAAAGTTTATTTTCAAACAATAATACATTTTTTTTTTTAAACCCAACGAAGGGCATTGAAATTATAAGTTACTGTAGCACGAAGTCAAGAAACATATTCTGGTAAATTCTATAATCTTTGTCATAAAGATTCTCAACAACCACTATGTAACATACATAGTTTTTAAAAAAAATTGCAAGAAATCCATACAAATATTCAAAAGTTATTAAAATGATGATGAAGATGCATTTTTTAACAATGTGTTCTTCCAGCAAGGGGTCGACATCAATAAGCTTATTTACACTAGATATCATATATATATATGATGTCCTACTTGCCAATGTTTAATGTAGTGAATGACAATTTGTTTTCAACAGAACTAAGAAAAAAGAAATCATTAATTAGTAAAACAAAAAATTGTGTTTTAAATATGATAGATGTCAATATATTTTAAATACAGAAGAACAAAAATTATAGTCCACCCTCAATAACTTGGCCAATGAGTAACACAAATTTTGATGAACTTATTGTTAATAAAGTAAATTGCTAATAGCAACTAGCAGAATCTGGTTTTTAGTTAAATGATACATTTCTAGCACCATTTATGTTTATTAGAAACATTCTTTTCCCACAGCATTGTGAATTCTTTCAAGATCATGGTCAAGTTATCGAGGGAAGATTATATACATTTCTCAATTACACAATAAAATCATACCCTTTCCAAAGAAAAACTTCCTTAAATTTTCCTGTTATTTTCCAGGATCAATAATCTTCTCTCAATGACAATCAGTGAAAAGGCAAGTGAAATGCAGTGAGTGGCTACTGAGTAACATTAACTTTAAAAATATAGTGGATGTTTTCCAGAGCAATTAAATAGTTTTACGAAATTTTCAAGAGAAATTATGAAAAAAGATTTTAAAATTTAAACATTTATCCTAATTTCCAGGTTCTCATGAGCTCTAATAGTTTGATATCCAGACCTGCCAACCTTTCAAAATGAGAAATCGTAGCATACAATATTTAAATTAATCTGGAGGTTGGTTGGTTTTTCATGTTACACAGCCATCTTTTGACATTTGTTGCGTTGAATAAGGTTTCAGTCTTTCAACTCAATACAGTAAATTTTTTCCTCTGAAAATTTTTATACGATTTTTAGAACTTCTTTTCGTTTGCAGCGTTTTTTTTTTTTTTTTTTTTACATTTGTAAAAGGAGTCTGGTTTCAATTTTTTAGTCCAGTACAGCAAATTTTGACGAAATTAGCGACTTTTTCCCCGCGGATTTCAGGATATTCCAAATTTTTTTCCCAAATCATAATTCACGATTCAATTTTTCTATCATGATTCTTTGTTAAAATCTACATTGACTTTGTTAAAATCTACTATTGACAAAATTCGCATTTTTTTACTGCGATCCTTTGACGAATTTTTCGTTTTTTACCAAGATCCTTTGACGAAATTGGTGTTTTCTTTCTGTGATTTTTTGGTGAAATTTGTGTTTTCTTACTGATCTTTCGATGAAATTTGCATTTTCTTACTGATCTTTTGTCGAAATTCGCATTTTCTTTCTATGGTATTTTGACAAAATTCACCTTTTTACCACGATCCTTTGATGAAATTTATTTTCCTCTGCGAACAATTGACGACATTGATTTTTTTTATACGGTCATTTGTCGAAATTTGCAATAATTTATCGCAAATCGTGCGATTTTGCACACTATATAAAACCTTGCCCCTCAAAGAACCCCCCCCCCCCTCCAGAAATTCTTAAAATGGCACCCTTGTTTCTAAGGAAGGGAATTCCTGTATAAATGTTTACAGAAACACAATTCACTCGAGGTTAATAAAGAGCGTTTTATGTTAAAAAGTATGTTTTGCAGTGCAAATTTTTTTTTGTTTTTGTTTTTTTTTTCCCCCTGAACAGTTTTTAATGTCTGAATTTTCCGACTAATGGCCAATTTTTTAAAACTTTCGGAAATTAATACTTTCAAATTTCACTCCTGGAAAATATGCTGCACTGGGATAAAAATCGCAACTAGAAACAAAAAATCTGTTTGTGTTTTTTGCAAAAAATCGTAGTTTAAGACTGATTTTCGTAACATCGTAATTTATAGGTCCAAATCGTAGCAACTATGATTTTTTCGTAGCAGTTGGCAGGTCTGGATATCTCAAAATATTATACAAGGTATGTCTATCTGTCTAGACATTTTGCAAAAGGAAAAAAAAAGTAAATGCCTTTTTATATATTTCTGAAAAATCTAGTCATAATTTAGTGAATCTGAAATTAGAATTATACTTGGATTCCTTTTTAGATATTTTTACCAAGACCTTAATTTGAAGAATTCTATATAAATGCATTACATTTAAGTATATAAATTTATATGTATACATGTTTACTACTGATATGCATCGCCCCTTTGATTTAAAAAGAAATTTATTTGTAAAGTAAATTAGGATTTCTAACTTTATTTATATAAATGTTTGTTGTTATTTATAGTTTTTTTTTTTTATATTATAATACATTGTTAAATTACATTAAAATTAAGGAAATGATGCATTTGTTATTGAGTGAGGGCTTAACCCCTTGAAGGGCGGTGATGCCGTTATGGCATCACCTAATTTTAATTTCTAATTACCACATTGGCACCGGAATTTTTCAATGAAAATTTCATTTTTATCACACACGTGAAAATAAACTTTTTCTTGTTTACAAATAAATTTTCGTGTTAATATTAGTGTCATTCAATTATTTTAACATTTTACGGATGCAAGTAGCTTGTCCCTGAAAGGGTTAAAATTGATGTATTAAAAATAATGTCTAGGAAACATTAAACAATAAATATTTAGTGGGAAATTAAATTGGTTTTAATGGATTGAATAAATTTAGTTTCTTGAAAATAACCATGTCTTTTATTTAATATATAATTTTCTTTATATTGCTCAGTTGATATCTATGTAAAGTAAACTAAATTTAGAAAAGTAATTAATAACAATAATATTAACATTTTAAAAAATTTGAGCATATTAGTTGATATTTAAGAAATGATGTCAAAACTGCTTATAATTATTCAGTTAAGAGTTTAAAGATAATAATTAAATGATAATTCTAAATAACAGAACAATTTCAATTGTATATAAATTATTTTGCTGAAGAGAATTTCGGTGAAATTTAGTATAGAATTTATTTTGACCTAATTAGCAAGTGTCTATTTATTATTTTTATGTTAAAAAACAAAACCAGAATTTGTTTTTATTATTTAGATGATCAGCCCACCAGAAGAAATTAGGTTTTTTTTTAACCTACTAGGGGGCTCGGCCCCCTACGAGCTACGCTCGCCAACCCCCGTCAAGATTTCGAAAGATTGAATTATAATTTAAAAAACAGTGGCGATCTCCCTATAAACGGATTTCTATTCATTTCTCTTTGATTGGGGAATTTTAACGCCAAATCCGCTGCGGTACTACTTGATTATCCAGTCGACCAATTTCGCCAAATTATACAAATTGACATAACTTTTATTTTAAATAACGTAAGAACAAATAAATTAGTACAACATTAATAAAAATACAAATAAAACGTCGAAATCAAAATAACTTGATGACGTAGACACATGTAACAACATTTCAAAATAAGCTAATATAAAAGGAATTAAGTAAACAGAGTCTTTGTCTCCTGGTATTTTTTAACAAAGAGAAAAGAAAGTTCTTTTAAATGAGACATTTTAAATTAATCGTTTTTAATCTGACGTAATTTTGTCCAAGCTATTCTTTCTCTTTTAAAATTCACGTGTATACTTTTTATGACGTAATTTTCAATAAGTTCCTGCTTTTTATATGCAATTATTTAATTTTAATTAGAAAGCATCTTTACTATTTATAATAGTCACGTGTAAATAAATTTTTAATTTGAAGCAAACATTATTGTTTCCGTTGTTTATAATGAACTAAAAATTATTAAATTCCGATGTATAGTTTTTGCTACTATAAAACTTTTTTAGTGGGACGATTTTGTCCAACTTTAGCATTAAATATCTCTTAAAATAATTCTTCGATTTGAAAACTGTCTGCATCAGCGTGTTTATCAAACATTTCTGTATAATACTACCGATTTTCATATTTTTGTATGTATTATTTTTCTTTAATATTAACGAAGAAAGACCTCCGGTCACAAAAAATTCACAACCGGCGGCGGCAGTGACAGCGGTAGTTACTTTTTTTTTTAGAATAGAGAGATTCTTAAAGATTGAAGTCATCTGAACAATATTATATAAAAGAGTATGTTATGGTATTTATTTCATCCTAATTAGCAATTCCTTATTTAACGTCCTGCCATGGGCATATACAGTCGAACCTTGTTATCCCAACACTCTAATGACCAGAAAAAAGTGACGTCATAAGCGGAGTGTTGCAATAACAGGAGTTGGAGAAAAATATATTTATAAAAAGCTGTATTTTTATTTATTTTAAGACAATTTTAAATTCATAACTGTTCTTGCAGTTTTAAACAATAAAATATTATTATTAAACAAAATAAACACAAAAAGAAAATTGAAAAAATAAAAATAAGATTTATCATGACTTGTATTTTTATTGTTACATGAAATATTGATGAATTAAGGTTTGCATATCCCCCACATGTGCTTCCTACAATCCTTTTTTCAATATTATACAATGAATTGTAATCAATATTCGTTGGTTCAGAAATGGATTTTAGATAATTTCTGATCGTTTCAATTCAATGCAGCGCTTTGGTTTTAGTCGGATGAAAAACGACGTGTAACCACAAGAAAACACTGCCTGACCAGAACAAAAAGACCGCAAGTACTTATTCGTCTATCTGGAGCTTAGTGGGTCATTCATTGTGTGGGTTTATTTATTTTCAGATAAAGGATTGAAGTAAAATTTCTCATTTATCTCAATAGGTACTTTAGACACTTTTGTGAAAAGTTTGGCTAAGACATTTCTTACCGCTTAATTGCCATGCTTATAAGATGGATTATGAAAAAAGGACAATTTTCTTAAACCGTCGGGATATCCGGAGTTGAAAATAGTTCAAAGACGTAAAATCCGGAGTTAAAATCATACGCAGAAAATCGGGACTTTGAAAAACTGACATGATAAGCAGAGTGACGTGAAAAACAGGTGTCAGAATAACGAGGTCTGTTAAATAAATGTTAACTTAAATCATTTCTTGATTTCTTCAATTGATTTATGGGGCTATCTATATTTTCTATGGGTATAGATGGCAGTCTAAAAATCTAGTTACAATATAGTTTTCCTTTTTCACACCAAGATGGCAGCAATGTTTTGGTTTTCAGTGACTAACTGTTGGCCACATGTTTTAATAGTCTTAAATCTGATTGCATTCTCACATGTTATAATATTGTGGGTCAACTTTCTGAAGTTATGGATTCTTGTCTATAATTGAGGTATTGTGCTGTAATCATTTTTCAATATCTTGTGTGAGATGTATCTTTCTTTATATCTCTTGGTTTTTTATCATTTGTTTTATGATGCACTATTAGGAACTAAATTTTGTCATTTTAGGCTTAATGCCGACAAATTGGATGAAATAACGCACCTTCACTATGAATTAAACCTGCAAACTCCTCTGATGATTCTTTGGGTTATTCATAGTTTCTTATTTTACATACTGGTTTCCTATGTTCATAATATATCTTGTTCATCTTTAGAATTCCACCAATTTGTTCATATATTTGTGATTTCATCTTTATTATATATATATATATATACAACTAAAAAAAAAAAAAACCACTTGTCTTATATTATTGGATTGGCAAACCCACATGACTTTTTTCATCACCAGGCGTGTATTTTGCGCGTAAGCATTTTTACCACTATTTCAGAAAAGTAATCTTTGTCTTGTTTAGTCACAGAATTCTGCGATTGAATAAGGCACCAAGATAGAGGTCTGCACGGAACCGGACTTGGCCCGAGGTCCGTACCCGGCCCTGTCGACGGAATGAAAAAAAACCCGGGGCCGATAAAAAAAATTAATCGGTCCTATCAGCCCGATATAAGAATTCAAGCGAAGCAGATAAAATACGAGCCATTTTCAATGAATATGATTTTCTCGAGAAGTATAAATGTGCGTCACGAGCCAATGCGAGTTTAACAACATCAATACAGATATGTAACATGTCCATCGTAGAGATCGGCATCGTACAGTTACAAGATATCTGATTACGGGTTTAATTTTTTTTCAGCAGACTCGTGCCGGGACGGAACTGGTCTTAACCGATCTCAGGATGTGTAGAACAGGCATTATGTTTTGTAAAAGTATTAATAGTGATAATGAACTTCTGTTAACAGTATCTTTGGAAATATACCTTAAGGGGTTCTCATATTCACTGCTCAACAATGCGAAACTTTCAAACACATTTTCTGACTCATTTTTAATTATAAAGGCATAAAATTCACAGGCCTGACTATTGAAGGCATTTCGAAACGAATAGCTTTCTCCATATTTGATAAATTACTTACAGAGATAACAGAGATTCTTGTCATATGACTGTATGTTTTCTCTTTTCCTGTGCTATCGCTTCCGGAAATTCGATTCATAACGCTAACTTTGGCAGTATTTTCAGAGAAAGATATATTGCTTTTATCTATGAAAACGACGGCATTTACATAGTTTCTGAATAAGAATACCTGCCAATCTTAAGAGTTTCCGAAAAGAAATGAATTCTCAAATGTGTCGAAATGTAACTTCTTTTGATTTAAGAAAAGCCTTAAAAATGAGAGAAATATTTTCGCAAATATACTTTTTATCATACAGCTTCAAAAGGTATCATGTTTTTAATCCTTTATTCTGAACTACATTAACTTTTTAATGAATCCTTATTGGAATTTCGAAATGTCCGTAGAGACGATGACTAAAACACTGTATAATCATTAATGTTTACTATTGTGTGTTTTCTGCTTTGCGAACACATAGTGATCTAAAATATACTGTAAAATTTTCCCATAAATATGTACGTAGTATTCATTAAAAGAATCTTAATTGTATGTCAAGAAAAAACGGATTTTTTTTATAGAAATTGAATCGGGCCGGGCCTGTTTTCACTAATTTTTGTACTGGCCGGGCCGAGAACTGTAAAAAGGCAAACGGGCCGGGACGGGCTCGGGCCGAACTTTCAATTTTTGCACTGGGCCGGGCCCGGGCCTGGAAATTGCGGCCCGTGCAGACCTCTACACCAAGATCAGATCAGATTTCATTGGCAGTTAAAGAGTTAACCTATGTTTAAAAAAGTTACATGGTTCATAGTTCAAACACTTGTGAACAAATAAAATTCAATCCTTTTTCAAGGACTGTTTGGAGACACACAATATTACATACATTAAAATGACTCAAGAATAACACATGAGAGAAATAGTCACCACATTGGCTGTCTATTTCAAAGAAATCTTATGAGATCTTTAAAAAAATTTATACATGACATTTTCAAGACACCATATTATTACAGAATTTTTAAAGAATATTTTAACTTAGTAAGGTGGACAGTAATTTCACATATAATAAAAAGTTGAGAAAACAGAGTTACAACTTTTTTCTTTAAGTGCCAAAAAAAGGTGTGGTATCACTACAAGAGCAGGATTAAACTAATTAAATTTCATGAGTTTTGAACATTCTTCAGGAGTCAATTTTTAGCATTTCAGGAGTCATACAATTTTACACAGTTATACTTTTTAATATTATTTATAAATATTCTCTGAATCCTCAAACCTTAAAGCATTTGCATTTATACATAATACAATATGAACGATTGATGAATTTCGCAATATTTTCCTGTGACATATTAACACAATTTACATTTCTCTCCCCCTTCCCCCCCTCAACTGATTAACAAAGCTCAAGTCTTTTTTCGCAACCGATTGAAGAAGTTTTTGATTTTTCTTTCGCATCAAACTCACGAAATTTGAGATTTTTTCCTGCAACAAATTGAACGAAAATTACAATTAATTTTTATCAATCACCAATAGAGGATTTTTGTGATATTTTTCACGGCAGATCGAACATATTTGCAATTTTTTAAACAACAGATCAACAAAATATGTGATTTTTTTTCACGTATAATTGGCAGCACTCATGATTTTTTTTTTTTTTTTTTTTTTTTTTTTTATGACTGACTAACGAAATCTGCAATCATTTTTGTAATCCATTGACGGAGTTCCTTTTTTCTTTCACAGCTAATGAAATTCATAATTTTTCCGGTGACAAACTGACAAATTTCGCATATTTTTATTTACTGAAGAAATTTGCAATTTTTAGCTACGACCGATTGATTAATTTGGCGACATTTTTTCATGACCAATTTACAAAATTTACATTTTTTCCAATGACAGATTGATGAAATTTGCGATTTTTTTTTCATGTAATTGAAGGAATTTGATCTTTTTTTTTTTTTTTTTTGCAAAAGATTGACAAAATTTTTAATTATTTTTCACAACTGGCTGACAAAGTTTCTTCTTTTCCGGGGGCAAATTGACTAAATTCGTAATTTATCTCAAAATATAACTGACAAAATTCGTGATTTTTTTATCCGTGCACAATTGAAAAACTTTGCAATTTTTCCCATATCCTATTTATTGATGAAACTCGCGATTACTTTCTGAGGCAGATTGATGAAATTTGCAATTTTTCCCTTGACTGATGACAAAATTTACATTATTTTTTAATGATCAGTAGACTCATGTTTCAGGGAGACATAAAAGCTGTTTAGCATCTATTTTTCGGCTACTTTTTTTTTTTTTCTTCACCTATTAATTCCAAAATTTATGCGGTCCCCATCTATGGGTCAAGCAATACCATATCATCTGATTTTTACAGCAACAGAAAAGTACACTAAACATAGTTGACAAGAGCTTAGCAGCTAGGAAGCTTGGTTTGCAAACAAACAAACAGAGTCCGCTAATTGTATTGCTCCTCTTCACCTTTGAGAAGCCTCTCTATAAGTTCAATGTGATCAGTTGTTTTTAAGCCGACCTTCCCAGCTACTAATATCTAGAGTAGATCGTTGCTTGGAAAACAAAAGGTCTTTTGTAGTGGATGATTTCATTTTTTGAGAAGTGTTTTTTTCTTTCTTTTTTTTTTAAATAAAAATATGATTTCCCCCCCCCCCCCCCTGGTAGAAATTTAAATATTCATTATTGCATTTTTGAAATTTTTCCAGCACTTTTAAGCATTTGAAAATTTTTTCGGCACTTACATCCCTTGAAAATTAATCTTTTTTTCCCCAGCACATTTTATTTTCCCCCAAACGTACGAACCATGAGTAAATGTATTCTAGATTATACAGTGCTAACTAATTACAGTAAAAAATAAATAAAGTATGGAATTCATCGGAAGAATACTATATGAATAAATACAAAGTTATTATTGTTGTGAGAAAGATATAAATTGTTAAAATATTATAACACTTAAATACATAAAATCTGGAATCATATTCATAACTAGAATTAACAATAGAATAAAACTTAATATAATAACTTAAAATAAACTTAACTAACTTAAGATAAGCTTAAGCAGCAAATGCAGTTAAAGTTAAGAAAATTAGCAAAAAGTACCAATAAGTAGAAAATGCTCCTTATTCGTCAGGACTGACTTTTAAAAGTTTAATATTGCAGATTCTAAAATCAGTTGTTGGTAATAAATTATAAACATTAGAAGTCTTATTATTGTTCACTTAATAGTAACTTAATTAGTGTGATAGTCATAAATAATACAATGATACATATGAAGTACACATTTAAATTATTAATAGAATGAGTAACACACAATAGAAAATTTTTTAATTAAGTTTAAAATCTTACTTTTATGCACAATGCACTGGTATTATCTGAAGTGCACGATATGAAGTAATTACTACATTTTTTTAAAATTCTTTTTTGTGTGTACATGTACGTTTATTTATTATTTTTTTTATAATGCAAGCATAGGACTAGTTTAATTCATATGGAAATATGTTTTAATTTCTAGTTTTGCAGTGTTTATAGTTTATAATAATGCGGTAATAAATTTAGTCTCATGTTTGTGTATACACCCTATAAAAAGGTAACATCTTAGCCAAAACATTATGATTACTAGGTGTGGGGAATTTTCAAATATCTTACCCGCAAAGTTTGTCCCCCTCCCTACTCAATCAGCAAGAAGTAAAATTAATTCATTACTGCAGAGCTCTTTCACAATAACACTTCTATAAAATTTTTGTATAAAATTAAGCAAGATATGCAACACAGGAAAGTTTAATGTAAAATAAAACTTAGTACCATGTTTAAATTGGAACAATTAGGATTAACAGGAACTATGGCTAATAAATAAAAGTATGTAAACGTTTTTGGCACACTTTATTATATCCTTTAAGACAGTCTAAAAATTCACTGGCCCAATAAGAAAATCTACTTTCAAATGGCGAGTAGATTGATATAATTCCCTACTCCCAATAATTACAGTAGTAAATAATTATCTTTATAACATAATAAATAAAGTTTTATGAAAATCACAAAATGAATTAATAGTGGAAGATTTTGTAGCTACAGACCTGCCAACTGCTATGAAAAAAATGTAGTTTCTACAATTTGAAGCTAAAAACTATGATGCTACAAAAATTGGTCTAAATCTATGATTTTCTGCAAAAAACACACACTGAAAATAATAAATTTCGTCAAGGGATCGGGAAAAAACCCACACAAATTTGGCCAAGTGATTGTGAAAAAAAACACAAATTTCGTCAAAGGATTGCGAAAAAAATGCACATTTTTTCAAAGAATCACGGGGAAAAAAAAAAAAAAAAAAAAAAAACGCAAATGAATGCAGAAAAAATACAAATCTTTTCAAAGAATTGCGGAAAAAACGTGAACTTTGTCAAAGGATCGCGAAAAAACGCAACTTTCGGATCGCAAACAAAATGCGAAATTTGTCAAAGTATCATAGAAAAACGTGAATTTCATCAAATGATTGCAGAAAAAAATATCCAAATTTCGTCAAAGGATCGCGAAAAAAGTGCGAATTTGCCAAAAGATCATGAAAAAAAAAGAGAATTTCGTTTGCAGGAAAAAAATCCAAGTTTCATCAAAGGATTGCGAAAAAAACCCAAATTTTGCCAAAAGATCATGGAAAAACGTGAATTTGGTCAACGGTTAGCGGAAAAAACATTAATTTCGTCAAAGGATAGCTGAAAAAAAAACATTAATTTCATCAAAGGATGGCAGAAAAAAAAGTTAATTTCGCCAAAACACCGAGAAAAAATGTGAATTTTTGTGAAATGGCCGCGAAAAAAACATAATTAGTGTTGTGAAGAAATCGTCCCCTTCCCGCTGCTGCCTAACCTTTCAGAAATTTTTCTGTGAATTTTTTATTTTTTTTACTCAGAATCACATCTGCTCTGTGCGCTCTTCGGGATACATCACACACAGGCAAAAATCTATATTTATTATTATGATACATATAGTTTTTAAACAGAAAGAATATACAGAGCTAACTTTAAAAAATCAGGTTAAAAACACCAACCAACCTCTAGATTCATTTAAATTTATTGTGTTACTATTTCTTATTTTCAAAGATTGGCAGGTCTGTAGTAATACTGAAATGGAAGATGTCTTTATTTTAAGTCAGCATATATATTAAAACACTAAGGAAAAAATTCAGTTCAGTGCAAAATTGACACATTAGCGTATGCGTGAAATTAAATCTAGAATTTATTCAACTTTAGAAAAAAAAAGAACGATATCTGGTTAGCCAACTGGTATAAGGTGTCAGTTTAAAGGTGTGAATTTTTGTAGAGAATGAGGGTTCGACCCCAATGCCCAGCAGAATGATTTCTATAATATTTCTTGCCGATAAGTCATTTCAATTTTTTATTTCAGGAGGAAAAGTTATATGATTTGTATTTCTTTTTATTAATATTATTTGAATGCTTTATAATTAAATAAAATTTAACATTTAACAATATTTTAAAAAAATACTAATGTTATATTAAAAATATTTCAGCTAAAATATTTTACATGCAATTATCAATCATATAAGTTGAACTGATCTACAATTCTTGCTATATTTTCTGACTATTAGAAAAATATTCATATAAGATCCAGAAAGAAAAATATTCATATAAAAACTATAAAAGAAATTACTTTGATACCCATGGTTTAATTAAATAATGTATAAAAATATAAAATAAAATTCAAGAAATTAAAATATATATATTATAAACCACTAGCTGCTAGCATCAAGTTTTAAGTTTAAGGTTTTAGAATGAGACTGATGAAAATAAAATTAATGAAAGCTTTTAACGGTTGTGTAGTTATAAATGCTCTACCCAATATTTTTAGTTAAACTTCTGATAAAAAGCAAGCACAATTGGTTATAAATTACAAACTTAACATTCTTTCACTTCATTAAGTAGGTTTCGAGAACCTACAACACTAAGTAGGTTAAACTAACAGCACCATATCATATATATTAAAAGAGCAAGCGATTTTCCCAATTATGAATGATATCGTAAACTACTGGACTGATTTTCACGAAACTTGTCTTATGTACTAGAGTAAAACAAACTCATCGCTGAAAGGTCTCCTTGCTATAAATCTAAAAAAGTTCATGCGATTTACAAAAAAACATGTTTTCTATACGAATTTGAGCACGAGAAACCCATCTAGCTAGGTTTCGAATTCGCGAAAGTTCGTTGTAACAAACTAAAACAAACTCAGCATTGAAAATGCTGATATATATCGAAAATGGCTGTAACGATTTTCACAAAACTTGATTCTTATACTAATTTGAGCACAAGAAATCGATCTAGCTAGGTTGTTAATTCGGGAAAACTCGTTTTCTATGGTTAAAAACACGATCATTGCTCAAAATGCTGGTATCAATCAAAAATAATGCCGACGATTTATGTGAAATATGCTTCACTCGATTATCAGAAAACTATCCAAGTAAATCTCGGCTTCTGAAAAAATATTTTGTTAGGTTTAAGCAATTTCTTTTAAAGCTAAGCTTTAGTAATTGGAATTCTTGCCAATGCTAATAGTAATTTTTTATAAACACAAAAAAATTATCTTTAAGGCGAGCACTGACAACTTGCCTTCACTACTAAATCGGGCACTAAATATGGCTTATTTAAGTCAAAATACGGTAAATTTCGTTTTAACTGGCTAGAAGAAATAAAATTAATTGATTTTACCCAATGTTGATTTTGTGAACTTAAATATTTTCACAAACATTTTATAAATATTCTAATATTTCCTGATAGAGAACTGAGCTTACACTTTTCTTATATAAAATCACTACCATATTGTTACTAACATCTCTAAAGTTTGATGCCATGGCGAAACACCCTAGGCGTAAAATTTTTCTGCCAAACTTATCAAATGTCTCCCTAAATAGCTTATTTTTGCCACTAATTATTAACTTGGACAACGATTGTTGAAGAATAATAATTAAAATTTTTATAAAGCATGGAGAATGGCACAAGATATGTCTGAGATGATCTCATTCATATTAAAAACGTTTATTCTTATAAATGACAATCCAAATTTTTTGCTATATACAAAGGTTTTTATTAATGTTAAAATCCTTTTTTTACGTACTCGAATGAATGCTTCGGAATTACGAGTATACATGAATTGTTCTGATACACAGCAAAGTGGACAATATTTTTAAAACTTTTTTAAATGTTAACCAAAACATAAAAATGAGTTGTTCAATAATTGCAGAATGTTAAAACCAAATTTAAAGAGTTATTTTATTGTCGTTTTCCCTCTCTATTCCCTTTCTTTTGATCCATAGTATAACCAAGAAAAAAAAAAAAAAATTAATTTTTTTTAATGCAAATTTAATATTGCTTAATAATGCACTAAACGTTCTAAGTTTAAAAAAAAAAAAAAAAAAAAAAAAAAATTGCATATTCTTAGAGTTAAACTTAATAAAAAATTAAAGTAGCCTAGTTACATTTCTGTATATAAAATGTTATATATATTATTGCCAAGATTGTTTTTACCAGTTTTATCCACCTTAGGCAAATATTTTCCAAACCTACATTTAATTTTGCTTATTTAATAAAGAGTACCTGCATGGGTGCAAGATTGAAATTTGGCCAAGACTCATAAAATATATTGAACCCTGCCCCACTGCATGAGCACATACGCACATGCCGACGCACCACTTATACAGAACCCATGCTAAATATTATATGCAGTAAAAATCAATTATGTTGAAGTTGAAACCAAATTTAAAAAAAAGTGCTGCATGCAAAACATTCATATTCATGTAAACAGCATTTGAAAATCTTTGAAAATATCTACTTTTACATTACAATCCTTTGAAGAAAGTGGAGTTATTTTAAGTCCTATTCTTAAATATTTTGTGCAAATCCTGTAAATCTAAAAACATATATATATATATTTTTTTGTCCTCTGAGATTTTTTCCGTCGTCCTCAGGAATTTTCAAAAGACGGAGTTCCGTCTGTGGACGGAAAGCTTGCACCCATGCTAGTAGACCCAGACCACTAGTTTTTTCAATAAAGATGTGACAGTTAGTACACGCGAAACATCATAAATTATGCAGAATATATTTATATATACGGCTCGTAGTCTTAGCACAGTCGAAAGTAGAAAGGCAGTAAAAATGATGTCATAGTGGGTCAAAAATGATGACACGTTTCAGTTTTAAATATAAAAATATTTGTTTTCTTTTAAATACAATGTCACCTTTTTATAGGGGGAATATGTAGAATTCAGATTTTGAAGTGTTCATTCGAGTACGTAAAAAACACATTAAAAAAAACTTTGTATATATCAGGAAATTTAGATTGTCATTTATAAAACTAAACATTTTTTATATGAATGTGATTATGTCAGGCATATCCTGAGTGCTCTCCATGTTTTATAAAAATTAAAATAATTCTTCTTCAACAATCATTGTCCAAGTCAATAGTTGGCGACAAACATAAGCTAATTCAGCAATGATGTGATAAGTTTGGCAGAAAAATTCTCTTGCTTTTAAAATTGCTGCTCATTTTGGGCCAGAGTGTATCAACATGGCATCAAACTTTAGCGATGTTTGTAACAATATATTAGTGGTAAAACAGTAAACATATTGCAGAACTATAAGCACAGTTATCTATCAAGAAATGTTAGCATATTTACAGAACGTTTACGAAAATACTTAAATTCATCAAATTAACATTTTGGCAAAGTGAATTACAGTAAACTCCCGACTATCCGGCCTAATGTGGCAGAAGGGTATGCCGGATAATAAAAAAGCCGGATAGGCCGGAGTTCTGTAAATATTTACTTACTTCCTGTAACCCCCTCCCCCTCTATTACATTAAAAACACATGCTACACATTTTAAGGTAAATTTTATATATGCAGTACATACAGTTTAAAAATAAGCAAAAAGTTAATGTAAAACGTAAGCATAGTTCGTAAAAAAGGTGAGTAAATCTTATTTTACTGTTTCTTAATAAATGATTGCATAAATATAAAAAGTTATGCATAAGATAAAAGAGTCAAAGTTTAGTTTTTATAGCTTCACCCTGTTTGCCCTCTTTCGTGACGCAATGTCCCTCCATTTTCGCAAGCAGATAATATCAGCCGGCATCGCTTCCTCCTGCTGGCTCGTAGTTTCTCCTTCATAATCACTACAACCTTCTTTCATTTATCACCCATTTCCTTAATCTTCAATAAATAAACACCAAGCACACCAAAAGACTATATGAAAGTAACCAGGATAAGCGGAAAATAACGTCCGCACTTGTTAAAATCCGTTGAACAACTGATGAATCAGGTTATCAAGCCTAACTCCCCTCCTCCCTTCATGTCTGTCTCTGCTATTGCATTCTGTAATCCCTTCTTGCTCTTTCTTGTCATGTGTTAGCACTTTCCTACGGACAAGAACGGCTTGCAACATTCCTCATTTTTATTACTACGCCGGATAGTACGGAGGGCCGGATAGTCAGGAGTTTACTGTAATTTTATTTGTTCTAGCCAGTTAAAACGAATTTTACCGTATTCGGGACCTACATCTTGTGCTCAATTTAGTATGGAAGGCAAACCGTTAGAGCCGCCTTTGAGATCATCCTTTATCATTTCGATGATAATTGACTGACTTATAGTATTGGCAAGAATTCCGATTACAGAAGATTAAATATTAAAAAAATTGCTTAAACCTATCAAAACAATTTTTTCTGAAGTTGAGACTTAGTTGGAGGATTTTCTTGTATTCAAATAAGGCTTATTTCATAAAAATCACCACAATTTTTTTTTATTAATACCATCATTTTAAGTGACGACCTTGTATTATTTAAACAATATAAAATTAATTTTCAAGAATTAGAGACCTAGCTAGATAGTTTTCTCGTGCCCGAATTAGTATAGGAGCCAAGTTTTGCAAAAATTGTTAGAGCCGTATTCAATATCTAGCAGCATTTTCAGTACTGAGATTTGTTTTAATAGGGTTTAATCTAGAGCTAACCTAATAGCCAAAAAGCTAACTGGAAGTGCTTTCTGCCTCCCAAAGCATTTAGTGAATTAGCCAAATAGCGACAGCCAAAGAAATATGCTATATCATTCCCATTTTGTTGTTCCACATTTCATAAACCTGCTGCCATTGCACAAAAACAAAAAAAAATCTGATATTGGATCCGCGCTGCGGCAACACTTCAAAATTTGTCTTGTGCTCTCTATGCAAGCGTCTTCAAACAGTGTGACATCATTTGCATTAGACACGACTCAGCATATGGCGAGAACGAAAACTGCAGATTGTATAAGCATGAGATATGATGTGCACTAGCTCTGAATCATCAATGTGCCAGATGCATGTTGTATAAACTTTTCAGACTTGAACTTATGCAAATTCTGGCTACAACGTGTAAAGAAATGGAACTAGCTTATTATAGTATTTTCTTTTTCATAAAAATGGCATTACATGCATGTTTCCAAACATGACTTCTTTGTATGAATTTGTAACATCACTTTTGTTGTCTACAGCAGATTGAAGGGGGATTCAGTCTCATGAATATAACAAAAACTGACTTGAGAAACACAAACTGACAATCAAAAATTTAAATAACTTTATGATTAATTTGGGAAGGGGAATTTTGAAAAGAATTTCCATTAAAAAAAGCTTTTGCTGTGTGGTATACAGCCAAATCTCGAAGGGTCAATCTTACAGAGTGATGTATTTGTTTGTATATTGCGTAACTAAAATTACACTCATGTATAGTGAAACCTCCCCATGCGACCACCTACATGAACAACCATTTTTTCATGGAATGAAATTTATTCTCATAGGCTCAATACACTATATGGCCAAAGGTGACCGCTCACTTGCAATTTTAGACCTTTTGTCAAATATCTAAAAAAACACATGAGGAATTAACCTGAAACTTCAGGTATGTAAACAGTATAGTACAAGACATATATTTCGGCGAAGATTTTTTCCCGAAACCCCATAGGGGTCAGTCAACGTATTGAAAAAGAACGAATATCTTTTGGATAACCCAGTAAAAACTAATGTAGCAAAAGCGTTAAAACTCGAGATTATTAATAAGTGGCTTATTGTAATATATTGTGTTTATTTTTATGAGGATAGCATGTATACTCGTAGAGAAATTAAGGTTTTTATAAAAACAGTCCCAAATTTTGTCAAGTTTTTTGCAAATAATTTGCAGAGTTCTTAATATAAAAAAAAGTTTTTTTCAGAATATATGATGAACAACATTGTACACAATACTCTGCAATCTGAATGAAAAAATACTAAAAATTGTATGAAAAATGAGCAGGTTTACTAAATAATGATTCACTGCGCATGCTCAAACATAATCAAAATATAATTTGCATAATGTGTTAGCTAAATGTATAGAGCAACTTTTGTGAAAGTCTCAAAAACATAGTTTGAAAAGTCTGATAATAATCGTTTATAGAATAAGCTCAAAATCCGTTATTCCTTAAAGGAAGCATGTGAATGCTATATTAGCACTAATTGATGGATATATGGATACAACCCCTCATCTTTTTGCTTCATTTTGGGAACAACGGATTTTGAGCTTATTCTTTAAACGATTATTATCAGACTTTTCAAGCTATGATTTTGAAACTTTCACAAAAGTTGCTCTATATACTTAGCTAATACATTATGCACATTATATTTTGATTGCATTCGTGAATGCGCAGTGAAACAATGTTTAGTAAACCTGCTCATTTTTCATCCAATTTTTATTATTTTCAATTCTGAATGCAGAGTATTGTGTACAATGTTGCTTGTCATATTTTCTGAAAAGAACCTTTTTTTATATTAAGAACTCTGCGAATTATAAGAAAAAAAAACTTGGCGAAATTTGGGACTGTTTTTATAGAAATCTTAATTTCTCTACGAGTATACACGCTATCCTCATAAAAATGAACACATTATTATATATATAAGCCACTTATTTCAAATGAAAATCAAATTTCAAAGTACAAAGTAATTGCTAGGCCCGGCTTGGAATCTTTTTCACTACGTTGGCCTTTGCGCCTTTTAAGCAATTACTTTGAACTTTGAAATTTGATTTTCATTTGAAATATTGTATGCAAGGCAAATGTTTCCCTCTGGAATATTTTCCATGTATTAATAAGCCACTTATTAATAATCTCGAGATCATCCCAGTTGAACTCCCTCGATGAGCGACCCATTTCTTTGAAGAAAATGAAACAAATTGCATTTTTTCCTGGTCGCTTGAAGAAGGTTTTATTGGAAAAATAATTCCGGAAAGCGCATTATTCATCAAACTTCTAAACTAAGTTTAGATTTTTTTAAATTTTGGTAACTTTTAAACCCCCCCTTTGCACCTTTTTAGGCAACGAATTTAACCCTCATGACAAATTAAGAATGACAGTCGATAAACTCCCCAGCCCTATTCTGTAAGGAAACTCAAAGAAATAAATTTATGAAATCGTCATTATTTGTTCCCGTCCAAAAAAATTGCATTTATTTACTGAACTTCGAAAGGACTTGGAAATAAAAGTTATAAAAGATTAAACCTTAAACTCAAAGCAAATGTCAATGTATTCATTTTTTTAACTCAGCAGTAATTAACTTACATAATTAACTTTTGTTTTGATACTTATTTTTATATTTTTTCCTAATGTGAAAAATAAATTTTAGTAACATTAATTGCTGCCTTTTTTCAACAATTGAAATCTAGATTTAAACATAACCTCTATTAAGAGACCACCTCTCAGAGCAACCAATTTTTATCGGGACGGAATGTGGCCGCTTTAGGGAGGTTTTACTGTATATAGAAATTTTGTATAAATAAAACTTTTTTTTTCCCCTTGGCTAAAGCTATTTTTATTTGGGCTAGAAGTTATTGGCTGCAATCAGCCAAAAAGCTAAAAGCTAAATCCCCTTTTTCCTAGATTAAACCCTATTTAACATGTCAAACTCTTCCGACCTTGCTAGTTTGTTTTCTTGTGCTCAAATTAGGATAAGAGGCATGTTTCGTGTAAATCGCATGACCATTTTTCATTCATAGTAAGCAGAACTTTCAGCACCAACTTTGTTTTAACCTGCCAAAATGAATTTTCTGGAATTCAGAACCTAACTAGACTATTTTCTTATGCTCAATTCAATATAGGAGGCAAATTTCATGAAAATCTTCTCAGCTGTTTAGGATATCATCTATAATCGGCAAAATCGCTTACTTGTTTAATATATATGATAAATTCCAAAACAAGTAGCTTTTAATTATTGATGAAAAGATATTTGGATGTTTAATTTTATTGTATACACTGAGTAGTAACAATAATAAATATAACTATATATTTAATATATTGTATATAATTTTTAATACATATACTTATATATATGAGAATGTGAGTTTCAAAGCTTACCTTATCCAGAAAATCAAATTTTAGGAAATTGTCAAAAATCTCTAACTGCATCTATTGGTTTTCATTATAAATCCATTATAAATCAAAATTTTACAATGCCAAAAATATGGGATAAATCTATTTTTTTTTGCAATCTGTAATGTTTTTTCAGTGCAGTTTTACCAATAGAATAGATTGATAGAGAAAAGCTGATTTTTTAAAATTTTGGATGAGGCAAGTTTTGAAACTCATGCCATCATATATACATATTAATATACTTATAATAATTGCCGAAACGTCAGTGAAGGCTTACTGTGGAGACCCGAAAAGTTTTTGGTTTCCGTCTGTTTGTTTGTTAATTAGTTAGTTAGTCTGTCTATCCCGCGATAACTGCCGTAAAAAGCATCCGATTACATTGAAATTCAGAAGGCATGTTGGTGAAGTCCCCAGATTTAGCTGTATAGTTCTTGGTTAAATTTGGTTCATTCGTTCGGAATATATTGAACATTTTTATTTTGTGCAATAATGCTTTTCTATGGCAGTTCAGACGATTTTCAAATTTCTACTTGTTGAAAGTAAATGGCGCATTTGATTAATGTATTTAAATGGTAAATTATGGATGCTGAAATTAACAAATAAAGATTTTAAATTATTTATTATTTTGATATTTTGTTAATATGGTTGTCGGATTTTTTAAATTAGATGTATGAATTTTGGTGGAACTTTATACATGTTTTACAATAATATAAATTATTTTGTTCTATCATTTTACTTATCAGACATGATACTATTTCATTTTTTTCTTTTGTCAGTTGCCAATAGCAACTGCATTTTAAAGCCTATAAACAAAAATCACTTAAAAAATCTCAATTACGAAAAATTAAGCAGAAAGTCTCGCTGAAGGAAATAAAAAGTTAGTTAATCTTTAATAATTTAGTGTGCAATATAGCTTTGCATCAAACATTAACTGTGTTAGTAGCATTATATTTTTTAATTTAATATAGATACTATTAAAAGACTATTACAAATAATTTTTTCTATAGTGACAAATAGATGCGATTTAGGCAATTAGCAGTGCTTACGATGATGACTGATTATCCAGTAGATTTAAAAGCCTCCAAATATGCCTATTCTTGGTGATTTTTATATGTTATTGCTATCGAGTAGGTTACAATGTTTTTAAACTAAAGTTTTAACATGTTAAAAATGAAAAGAAGTACTTTAAAAGGCATAAAAATATTTTTAATGAACAGATCTGAGAATATGAGAAAAAATACTTTGCAAAATTAAAAACAATAGAATAAAATACTGCACATTCACAGATGACCCTTTTTATTAGAGCACATGAATTCATTATACTTGAAGTCTCGTCATTTTTGTTTTACCAAATTTATATTTAAAAGTTCTACGGATACAGGGTTTTTTTTTTTTTTTTTAAATCAATATTTATCTTTAAAAAGTCACCGATTGTGCATGCAAAACATGGAAATCTGTTTATTACTTACGGGGTATTTATATCCTTTAAATGTACTTTTTATCCACTTTTAGCATGTTATAACTTTGGTTTAATGCCAGTAAGTGGTTTTCTTGCGCAATTTTATAGCATCTATTTAAACTAGATATTACATCTACCTATTATAGAAATATTGCTATTTGCATATTACGGTAACATAAAATCGTTAATCCTGTTGCTTATCCTAAAAAAATTCTAGTGTAAAACGAAATTCAAGGTACACTATAACCATTCGCCCAATCAATAGGAAATTATTAATTTAAACTTAATAAGTCTACGGGGGGTTCAGGGGGTCAGAGCCCCCCTGAAGAAATGTATTTTTAAACTAAAAAAATACTAGAATAAGTAATTCGTCAGAATTTCAGAACATCATTGTCACACAGTGTATTATTTAATGCTTCTAATTTTCGAAACCTTCCAATAATTTTATATGTTGCTAAATATATATATATATATATATATATATATATATATATATTATTAAAAAATAAGTAAAATGCGGATTGTAGGATGTTGAATATTATGCAATGCGTGTTTAAAAAGCAAACACTTTAATATCTGATGTTGAGGCTCCTGATCTGGATTTACTAGTAAATAAATGTGTCTCATTAGACACAAAACAAAATTTACCTTCCATCTGTGTCCACATTCATTACAGAACACAAATGTTGTCATAGGTTCATCAGCACTTCTTGTTTGTACCTATAATGAAAGACATGTTGAATTATAAATATTGTACAATTCTAAGTATTAATAAAAAACTTCATACAATATTTAGTCATAATCTGAATAACTGCCATACTTAATTATATTTTTAAACTAGGGGGCTCTGCCTGCTGCAAGCTACGCTTGCCAATCCCCGTTCAGAACCGCATAATCTAAAAACAATCTAATCTGATCGATTTAAAAAATATTATAGAATATTGAATTATACTGAAAAAAGCTGTGCATATCTCCCTGTAAACCGGTTTCTATTCAATTTCCTTTGATTTAAAAAATTTAAGGCCGAATCAGTTGCTGTTAAGACATCCAATGGTTGTTTTCGTGTTTGATTAAAGAGGATCAGTTAAACGTTTGAAAAGAAGCTAAAGTAAAATGAATTAAGTGTACAGAGTCTTTGTCTCCCGGTATTTTAAAACAATTTCTATAACAATAGCCTAAGTCATGTGACTATCATCAACAGTTCCGAGCGAACCACTTCGCATTTTATATTCCTGGTGCCATTTTGGTACTTTAATGTTAGCCAGGTACAGGTGATAAGTCGCCAAATATTATTCTATCGCCATCATTTCATCTATATTATAATAGTCCAAGTCATGTAACTGCCATAAATAAATACGCTCTGACCCTTTTGCGTTTCATATGAAAGTTTGGCCAAGATATCATATACGGCCCCATATTGGCGCGATTTCTTTCCGATGCTAATTTGAGGAAAACATCAACAGCATAAATAACATCATCTGGCTTATCAAATCAAGCAAAATAACGATACTATGGTGCCAGTTAATTACCCGTTGCATATATGACATTGGCGTCAGAAAAAAATCGCGTCAATATGGGTCCGTATATGACATCTGTGCCGAAAGTTTTCCCTTTTGATTAAAACATAAAATTTCTTTTTCAAATAAAACTACATAAAAGTTTCCTTGGTCGCAAAGAATTCTTGTACATGGTTGGCGCCCCAACACTGTTACGCTAGCCGGGTGCAAATCTCGCCAATAGCTATATTTCAAGTCGCCAGTTAGCATTTTTTTTTTTTTTTTTTTCCGAGTGGTAAATTAAAACATTGCTTTGAAATTGAAATTAAATGTCATCGTTTGTTACATCATTTAATATTTGGCCAGATGCCATATACGTGGGTTTGGCGTAATTTTTTTTACGAAAATTTTGCGAAAACCTCGTTTTCAAATACCAGTTACATATGTATTTTTGGTACTACTTAGTTATCCCGTCGACCAAAAATCTAGCACCAAACTATAAGATTAAATGCCAATAATGGTTGATCGTAAATGTCACATTCACTTGACTTTAAGCAAGTTACACGTCTTTACGTCATCAAGTGATTTTTATTTCGACGTTTTATTTGTATATTTATTAATGTTATACTATTTTCTTTGTTCTTTCGTTATTTAAAATAAAAATTATGTCAATTTGTATAGCCAGGTTACCATGTCAACCAAAATAATGCCATTTTGGCGCCAATTAGGTACCCAGGTGCGTATATGATATCTGTGCCTAATATTTTTCTTTTCATTTCGTTTAAAAAAAATAAAGAAGTGAAAGCCATTTATTTTAAATGTTTCAGTTTGTATTAAATAAAATGATAAAGAAATACAAATTGAATTATGAATAGTAACCAGGGTCAGATAATGATAATATAGACAAACACGCGAACGCCGTTCACAGAAAACTTTCAAAGTTTGCAAACAGTTCTGATGTTTTTTTTTTTTTTTTTTTTTTACAAATTTTTCATAAAAAAATTATTAAGACCACAGGTGGAGAATCTGTGCGAGGCCCATTGCAGACTTGTGAGAAGGTCTGCAGATAAAAGCTATCTAGAAATTATTTGCCATGTACCATGGAAGAAGCGCCATGGCATATATATTTTTAAAACTTAAAAATATTCAAAGTGCGGGGCTTACGCCGGAATGGCAGGCACAAGTTTTTTTTTTTTTTGTTTTTTTTTTTTTGTTTTTTTTTTTTTGCTAGGGCCGGTAGCAGGAACAGTGCAGCACCGAAGCAGGTGCTGCAGATTATTTTAGGCTTTGCAGATTAATTTAACAGATTAAAAATAAATTTTGTGTTGAAAAGTAAATGTTAAATGTTGATCTCTTTTAAATAAAGTTTATTTGGTTGGAAATTTTAGCGAATGTTTATGCGCTTGTTTAGCATTTCTCTGCGATTTGCAGTGACTTTTTTACATTCAAAAGGGGAATGCGGTTTTAATATCTTAGTAAACATTATCCTCTTTTCAATAAAGTCTAATTCAGAAAACTGGAGTGGGAGGGGAGCATGTAACGTAATGTGAGGGATTGTAAAGAAAACTTTTTCACTTTTGCTGTTAGCGGCAATATAAGGGCGACTTAGGAGTGGCGTGGCATTTTTCTGCAGAAAATTTATAAGAAATTATTTGAGTTTGCAGACAGTTTTACATTTTATCTAAGTCTGATAGTAACATGATACATTTCTTAGCATACATTTAAGGGAGGCCAAACTTCTCGCCAAATTAGTTTAAAAAAGTAACCTTTTCTATAATCTGAAAAGGAAAAAAAAATATGTGTTTGATTAAAATTTGAGTTGCCATCATTAGAAAAATGTATATAAAATTAGAAAAAATTAATATTTCGAAAACTAATTCGAATTTAAAAATTCTGATACCAGTTTTGAAATCTGCGGATCAATATTGATTTTTGGTGTTAATTTCATCGCAAAGTATTTCTTATTTTAGGAGAAATCGCCGTGAAACATAATCAGTTGTTTAATCAGTCAATTCATACTTCCGTTTCATAAATTTGTTTCATACTTCCGTTTCATTAGGATTTTATATATATAGGGTAGAAATATATGAGAAAAGAAAAATTATTACCATTTTTAATGGACATAATTATAAGGACAATAGAAGTTGAATAGATACACTTTTAATAAAAAATGTAACTACCTTTATTTTGGAGACACTCTGCCATATAATTTGACATGTTTGGAACAGGCTTTGGTAATTATGATTTGCATATAATGTGCCCAGGTATTGTAAATAGCTTTCTCAAGATTTATAATGCATGAAAATTGCTTGTCATTTACAGGGGAAAAAAAAAAAAAAAAAAAAAAAAAAGCTCACTGTTGCAATCTACTCACTTTTTAATAACATTCATATCATGTGATCAAAGTGGTTAGTCAAATAATCTGATATCGTTATCATGGGACCCCTTTTTCACTAATTTGTTATGTACGGCATGATGCATTATCTTGTAGGAAAATAAATTTTCGCATTACCTTTCTGGTTCCAATGGTATCTTTCATTTTTTTTAAATATAATACTTACTATTTCAAAAAACATTTTTGCTGGACCTCGAGATTCATGTCAGTTTTCAAGTTTTCAATTTTTCTGCAATTTGAAACTGTCACATCTGCTTCCTCCAGGACAAAAATACAAAAAAGCCACTTATCTGAGGTACCTTTCCCTTTCTAACAATATATTTAAATAAATAATATATATATATATATATATATAGTCAGTTTTTGCATTTCTGGCAGCAGCTTTCTTTATTCAGATTATTGCAGAGTTTAAATGTGTAGTTCAATTACATGATGTTAAATTTGTGTTTTATTAATAATTTATTTATAATTTGATGAAGTTTTAATTTTGTTATGAAATAATAGTCGGAAACAAATACTGAACTATTTATATCAACTTGAGTGTAAACAGATTTATCTTTCATAACCATCTGCATGCATTTGATTTTTTAAAAAATCATGCTTGAAAATTATTTTTAAAAGCATAAAAAATGACCAAATTGCAATACAGTTGTTTTAAGCGTGTGCAAACTTTCATCTTTCATAACCGGATTGAACATGCAAGTTTTTTTTTTATATATCCTGCTTGAAATTTATTTAAAACCATAAAAAATCAGTAAAATAAAAGGCAGTTTTCAAACACGTTGCATTTGAACTAGTGTTCCCATTTGATGTTTTTCAAAGGGCGTTGCAACCTGCCCTTTTCGTTTAAACAACTGATGTGCCCTACCCCATTTCCCAATAGCTTCCTTGTCTCCTTTTTTTTTTCCCCCAAAATATTTGGCTTTTTCCTCTCCTCCGCCCCCTCCCTGACTTTTGAAAACAGAAGTTCTGCATCTCTGACTGACTCACGTGTTGTAAGTTCTAAGTCAATGTAAAACTAGTCGGATGTACCAATCCCAAAACTTTCTTCTATCTCATACATGTTAATATATCAAAATTCGCTATCACACTGCCAGAATTAAATGGCAATCTATGCATCTCATGAGGATTCTAAAGATATGAAATTCCGTGCATTAGTTCTTGAGATATGACTATCGCTGAAATCGTGTAAATCCAGCAAAATGCTGCCTAGCAGCGCCACCTATTGGGTCATTTATACCAAATCCTAATCAGCGACAATTTATGTCAACGTCTGACTGAATCTGAAGTTTGGAGAAAATCCGTGCATTAGTTTTTGAGATATGACTATCACTGAAATCGTGTAAATCCAGCAAAATGCTGTCTAGCAGCGCCACCTATTGGGTGATTTATACCAAATCCTAATCAGCAACAATTTATGTCAACGTCTGACTGAATCTGAAGTTTGGAAAAAATCCGTGCATTAGTTTTTGAGATAGAGCCACAGCAAAAATCGCGAAAATTCCTGCATAGCAGCGCCACCTATTGTGTGATTAACACCAAAACCTAATTAACAACAACTTGTGTCAACATACAACTAAATCTGAAGTTAGATGAAAATTCGTCCATTAGTTCTATAGATCATCAACAATCAGAAGTTGAGACAATCGTTAAAAAATCAGTAAAATAAAAGGCAGTTTTCAAACACGTTGCATTTGAACTAGTGTTCCCATTTGATGTTTTTCAAAGGGCGTTGCAACCTGCCCTTTTCGTTTAAACAACTGATGTGCCCTACCCCATTTCCCAATAGCTTCCTTGTCTCCTTTTTTTTTTCCCCCAAAATATTTGGCTTTTTCCTCTCTTCCGCCCCCTCCCCGACTTTTGAAAACAGAAGTTCTGCATCTCTGACTGACTCACGTGTTGTAAGTTCTAAGTCAATGTAAAACTAGTCGGATGTACCAATCCCAAAACTTTCTTCTATCTCATACATGTTAATATATCAAAATTCGCTATCACACTGCCAGAATTAAATGGCAATCTATGCATCTCATGAGGATTCTAAAGATATGAAATTCCGTGCATTAGTTCTTGAGATATGACTATCGCTGAAATCGTGTAAATCCAGCAAAATGCTGCCTAGCAGCGCCACCTATTGGGTCATTTATACCAAATCCTAATCAGCGACAATTTATGTCAACGTCTGACTGAATCTGAAGTTTGGAGAAAATCCGTGCATTAGTTTTTGAGATATGACTATCACTGAAATCGTGTAAATCCAGCAAAATGCTGTCTAGCAGCGCCACCTATTGGGTGATTTATACCAAATCCTAATCAGCAACAATTTATGTCAACGTCTGACTGAATCTGAAGTTTGGAAAAAATCCGTGCATTAGTTTTTGAGATAGAGCCACAGCAAAAATCGCGAAAATTCCTGCATAGCAGCGCCACCTATTGTGTGATTAACACCAAAACCTAATTAACAACAACTTGTGTCAACATACAACTAAATCTGAAGTTAGATGAAAATTCGTCCATTAGTTCTATAGATCATCAACAATCAGAAGTTGAGACAATCGTTAAAAAAGCAGCACATAAGCGCCACCTGTTGGGCGATTTACACCAACACATAATCAGTAGCAAGTCACATCAAGGACTAATTGAATCTGAAGTTTGGAGAAAATCCGTCCATTAGTTTTTGAGATAGAGTTACAGCGAAAATCGTGAAAATTCCTGCATAGCAGCGCCACCTATTGGGTGATTAACACCAAAACCTAATTAACAACAACTTGTGTCAACATACAACTAAATCTGAAGTTAGATGAAAATTCGTTCATTAGTTCTATAGATGTAGCTATTGAGGCAATCGTGAAAAAGGCAGCACAGAAGCGCCACCTGTTGGGCGATTTACACCAACACATAATCAGTAGCAAGTCATATCAAGGACTAACTGAATCTGAAGTTTGATGAAAATCCGTGCGTTAGTTCTTAAGATAGAGCTATTGGGGAAATCGTGTAAATCCTGCAAAATTCATCATAACAGCGCCACCTATTGGGCGATTTACACCAAAACGTAATCAACATCAATTCATATCAAGGACTAACTAAATCTGAAGTTTGATCAAAATCCGTGCATTAGTTCTTGAGATAGAGCTATTGCGAAAATCGTGAAAAATGCAGCATAGCAGCGCCACCTGTTGAGCGATTTACACCAAAAACTAATCAGCATCAATCTGTATTAGGGACTAACATAATATGAATTTTTATTAAATTCCGTGCATTAGTTCTTGAGATAGAGCGCCCACAAAATTTGTGTCACATACACACAGACAGACAGACAGACAGACTCACAGACAGACATTTTGTAAAAACATGTTTTTTGGAATCTCTGACCCCTAAAACGTGTAAATCCGTCAAAAACCGGAATTCGAAAATTTTCATGAATCCAATACTTTCTTCTTGTAAAGATAGAAGAAAGTAAAAACATGCATTAGCTGCATAATGTATTGTGTTTTCAAATCATAAAGCATTTTCCATTTCAAAATCGTCCTAGAAACAACACATGTTTCCATAAGTAGAATGTTAAAATAATTGAGTTATTTTAATCAGATTATTTTATGATATTCTTAAAAATACAGCATGATTTTAGTTTATCTACTCCCTTCCACGAAATGCAGGACTTAATATTAATTAAAGGTTTAGAGTTGAAATTCCCACTCCTCAGAACTGACAAATGATAGTCCAATGAGAGTGTCCTTTCACTCGACAAAATGTACCCCTTTACTCGATATAAGCGTCCTTTTACCGGACAAAAATGCCCTTTTCAGCAAATCTGCCCTGCCCTTTTTAAAAGAAATACGAATACTATTTGAACATTTTATAAATATACTAGCTGATCTGCCCAGTGTTGCCCAAGCCCATCGATTTTTCCAAACAAACTGAGGCTGGTTAAAATGATACATTAATAAGTTATTCACAGATAAATCTGTTTATTTAAAACCTGTATTTTACATATAATCCATAACTTAATAACCTGATTTAAGTTATTTACCTTAATATCAGGTTTTACTTTATTTTCCATTTGCAGCAATACTTTATTTTGTATACATCCCCCATATATTTAAAAGCATTTTCATTTTGTTAATGTTTTCTTTATTTATATTAAAAAAGGCCACATCATTTTAAATTGTCTTTAAAAAAATATATATTATTTTACAGTTCTATCTAAAAAAAACCATTACATTTAACTTCACTCAGTATTCCCTTTTACTATTCATTTATATACTTTGTATTTCGTCCGTTCACAAATATTTCATAAATTTACAGTTTAATTCATTCCAAATTGTGGATATAGTTTTAAGTCTATAAAATCTCTTCAATTTTCCATAATAAAAGTTTCCAATTCTTCTAAGTATCTTTTTATCAAAGTTCGTTCCTTTATAAGTTATTTTTAACACATTATCCTATTTTCCATTCTTGTCTATTTAAAAGTTTCAATTTCATTTAATCCTTAAAAACATAAAAAGTTCTAAAATTCATATATAACTTACCGGGTGTACCAAAAAGGACTGACTGATTTTAAAATTCAATAACTTGCAAACGGTGACAGATATTAAAAAAATTCTTGCAGGAGGGTTATGCATAAGGTCAAAAGTTTTATTACAGTGATTTTCAATTTTAGTTCGATTTACAAACAATAGATGGCGCTGTAAGCAATAGTCGCTAAATACAGGCTCGATTTTTGGTCTTTTATCTTGTTCCATGCAGAAAAAGGAGATGGAAATGTATTATCCGGGCCACAAAGTGCCAAAAATCGAGCCTGAATTGAGCGACTATTGCTTACAGCGCCATCTATTGTTTGTAAATCGAACTAAAATTGAAAATCACTGTAATAAAACTTTTGACCTTATGCATAACCCTCCTGCAAGAATTTTTTAAATATCTGTCACCGTTTGCAAGTTATTGAATTTTAAAATCAGTCAGTCCTTTTTGGGACACCCGGTACTATGTTATTTTCCAACATTCATAGTTCTTTCGTCTTATCCTAATGTTTTTCTAGTTAACTAAGTTCATCATAAGCTCAGATGTATACTTTTATGCTTGCTGCATTATATAAAGAGAAATAACGTTTTCACCCTTCACTAGGGTGTCCTCAGTTTCAACTAAAGATTCGAAGTTTTTCTGGCCTGAGATCATTTTCATTTTCCCTTTCTTTTCCCCCTTATTTTAAAAATTTCCCCTTCATGCAAAATTTTTTTCCATCTGTTATCTAGCATAGCATGTGTCATATCGTTACATAAGTTCTCATCCTCTAAATCGATTTCTATTGCCTCTCGTAGTAATGCGCTCTGGAAATTGTTATAATTAGCTAACTTTTCCACTGTTATTGTGTTTTAAGTCCAAGGGGATTCTTATATTTAGTCTTGAAATAGCGGTTTTCTGGCTTTTGGTTTTTAAATCATATATATGCTCTTTTAATCTTTCACTTATCTTTCTTTTTGTCATGCCAATATATTTTATTTCTTCATTTTCAGTATTTTTTCCTTTAATTTTGTAAATTCCCGCTGTTTGTAGTTCTGGGTATTTTTCAACATCATTTCTTAGTAGATTAAATAAAGATGGGTTGGGGGTTATTGGGACTTGTTTCCCTAGTTTTTTCATTTCACGTTTTAACTTTAAAGATAGTCCATTCATAAATGGGAGGGGGGGAAACAAGTCCCAATAACCAATATATTTAATAATTTTATGCGATGTGGTGCACCTCGTCCCGGAAATTTTTTTTTTTTTTTTAGGTAGATTTCGTATGAAATACTACCTATTGGGATCGTTCCTATGTTGGAATTTCTGAAAAATTTTTGCAGATCTACACCGATCATGACCCCTAGAACCCAAAACCACCCTCAGTAAAAAACTTATATATATATATATATATATATATAATCATCGTATCTATCTATCTATCTATATATATATATATATAACTTTCTTCTGGACACGATAACTTTCGTAATTCTGCACCAATCTCTTCCAAACTGATGCATAAAATTTCGGTCAAGTTCGTTAATGGGCAAAATCGGACCAAGGGAATGGAAATAGGGAGGGGTTTTGTGAAAACCGAAAACCCCCCATAACTTCATTTCTGTACATATCAAATCAGTTTAAAGTTTTTATTACTTCTAAAAATAGGGCCAAAATTTTATGTATCACAGATTTTTGATAAAGTTAAAAGTGGGCTCAAGGGGCGCAAAAAATAGGGTTTTCGGGAGAAAAAAATTCATAACTTCGTCAATTCTCAAGATATCAATTCCAATTAATTTTATTATAAATCTCGTTAATATTATCTACAACATTTATATTCATAAGTTTTTGATAGGACCAATTCGTACCGCAAAAAAAAAAAAATTAAAAACAAAAAGAAAAAGGGGGTTTGAAGAAGTTAAAAATCCATAACTCCGTCAATTCAAAAGATATAAAATCCCCATGAATTTACCAAATATTTTCTTAATATTGTCTACAACATCTATATAGACAAGTTTTGGTTAGGACCAATTCTTACAGCAAAAACAAATTAAAAATACATAGCGTTTGAAGAAAAAAAAAATCATCTAAGTAAGGGTGTATTCTAATCCAAACTGCGTATTTTCTGACTCATTTTACAATTCCTTTTTGCTCTCAAAGGCTTCCAATTGGTACGTTTTCTTACTCAGAAACTATATAATGTACCGTAATGGTCGATTTTTTGTTAGAGGCAGAATATATTTTTTAAAATGCTGTTAAAGTGGTCATTTTAAACCGAATTTCCCGAAGCGGATTGTGTTGGAAAAATCATTGCATTAAGGATGCACTCAAATCCAAACTGCTTATTTTCTGACTCATTTTTAAATTCATTTTTTGCTCTCAAACGCATTTAATTGGTAGATTCGCTTATTCAGAAACTATATAATGTACTGCAATGATCGATTTTTTGATAGAGGCAGAATATATTTCAAAAAATGATGTCAAATTGGGCATTTTGAACGGAATTTCTCGAAGCAATTGTGTTATCACTTTCTTCTGGACATGATAACGTCCGCAATTCTGCACAAATCTCTTCCAAACTGATACATAAAATCAAGGGACATAAAATCTCAGTCAAGTTCGTTAATGGGCAAAAGTGGACAAAGGGGATGGAAATAGGGAGGGGTTTTGTAAAAAAACCGAAAAAAACCTTTAACTTCTTAATTTTTGTACATAACAAATCAGTTTAAAGTTTTTAATACTTCTAAAAATAGCCCCAAAAATTCATGCATCACAGATTTTTGATAAAAAATCCATAATTCCGTCAATTCACAAGATATAAAATCTCCATGAATTTATCATATATCTTCTTAATATTGTCTTCAACATTTATATAGACAAGTTTTTGACAGGGCCAATTCTTACAGCAAAAACAAATTAAAAATACATAGCGGTTGAAGAAAAAAATCATCTTATTAAGGGTGCATTCAAATCCAAACTGTCTATTTTCTTACTCTTTTTTAAATTCATTTTTGCTCTCAAACACATCCAATTGCTAGATTCTCTTACTCAGAAACTATATAATGTACAGTAATGATCGATTTTTTGATAGAGGCAGAATATATTTCAAAAAATGATGTTAAAGTGGGCATTTTGAACAGAATTTCCCGATGCGATTGTGTTAGAAACGAAAAATATTGCCCTACTGAGAAAATAATTGTTTATTAATCAAGTTTTAATTAATTGGAAGAAAAATAAAAACACAGGTCGCTTATAAATCTTTTCAAAAATCACGTCAGCATGTTTCTTTTTTTTTTTTTTTAAATGAATCTGAAAATGTGCCAGAAAATTTCGAGTTGTTGAGTATGGAAAAATATTTTTTTAATATTGCCTTAACACGATTCTTATAAAACCAGCTATTTTATAAAAAGGAAATAAAAACTCGTCAAAAGCAGACAGATAAAACTGTTAAAGTTGATTTATATCTAATAATGATTTCGTTTTTGTTGGTGAAATTAGTATACTTAACTTTGAAATCTACATCTGCCTGTAGGCCGGGCCGGCAGGGATTTTTTTTTTTAATTAGGTGTGCAATTGATTAATAAATAAAGTGTTCTTATTTCAGAAAGTAACCTCTGAGGTAAAGTAATTTACTTCGTTATTTATTTATTTATTAATCTTATTAAACTGTCATTGTAAGTATCTGCACATACTTCGTTCGTATAAACATTGCTGATTATTTTGATTTACAGGGTTGAATTTATCTTTTTTTTTATTTATATATGTGGAGTAATAAAAAAATTTTTTTTTAATGTGATTATCAGGGCCGACAGAATTAAATCTTTAGCAGACTCATGCATGTAATCCCGCCTGCGGGATAACCTTCCTCAGAAATAATTCCGTCTGCTCTGATGTCTATTCTTAAATTAAAGATTTTTCATTCCATAATTTAAAATAATTAAAATGTGTCGTTAAGACCTTATGTTTGATGGGGTAAAAAAAAAATCTTACAGTCGCATTAGCGGTCTGTATGGCAAACGAATATGTTTTATGTGTGCTCCTAAATGCTATTTAATTTGCCGAATTTTATTTATTCATTTTAATTATTATTATTTTCTTTTTTTTTTTTTTTTTTTTTTTTTGATCCCATCATTGAATATACAGTAGAAGATCTTTATAACGCAAACCTAAAAACGCAAGGTTGTGCGTTATATAGAATTTTGCGTTACATGGATCACATCATTAAATTTACCTTGTAAATATGGCCAAATATGTCTGAAACATATCAAAATACATTAGAATATCTTTATACTGCATTCCTTGTTACCAAGAGTTATCCAAATTATAAAATTTTGCATAATATAGGTCAGAAATTGTAAAATTTATTTTATAAACATGATCCAAATATAACTGACCAAGTCATCCCTTATATTAGAAAATTTCAAAAATGTTTACTGTAAAAATAGCCTTTTTTCATTAAAAAGGTCTTTAATTAGGAGTTAAAGTTGAACTAATGTACCAAATTTAGTCTTCTAGAGAGTAGCAATATTTTTACAATGTGGAAACGCAGGTGCTTTTTAACTGCAAAATTCATTGTTTACATCTGAGAAGTTGTGCGTTATATGGAGAATTGCGTTATATAGAATTGCATTATATAGATCTTCTACTGTAATTTATTCAGGGTCTGTGATCAAGATAAATGTTTGACCGCATTTTCCGTTACCAGTATTCTTCACAATATTTATACCACCCCCTTCTCATGATATCTATTTACAGAGAATATGTCCTACCACTATGACCTTTCACATGAGTCAGCTAACTTTGTGGCATGTGACTAAAGCGTACTGAGGGGGAAAAAATTCCCTTAAATGAAGAAACTAGTTTCGTTTCATCGATTCCAGCCCTTATTCGATATGTTGTAGCCATTACTTAAAATCTAATTTTGTAGAACCGGATGTCTAGTCACAATCCATTCGGTTATTGTGAATCGAATCCTTATCAAAACAAACCGCTTGTTTGTTGACATTTGCGAACGGTGGTTTTCTTTTTAATTATTTATCCACTACTGCTTTTTTTTTTTTGTTGTTGTTTGTTTTTACGCAATTCCTTTATTTTTTGTTTTCTTTTTATAGATGTTTATAAAATATCATGTGATATGCAGATGATTTGTTTTGTTATCCATTAAATAAATTGTGTCTACGGAACTTTAATATCTCTTTGTTCAGCATGATATCCTAAAAACAGAGTGTTTGTATTTGATTTATTTTTTTAAGTTCTCTCCAAAACAAATGTAATTAAAATTAATTTAATTCAATTTAATCTAATATATTTATTTATTTATTATTATTATTATTTTTTATTACCGATCAACTTCCTACTCCTTTATGACGTATGTACATGCAGGGGGGAAAAAAACTGACAAATGATCCGATGGTTTTTTTTGTTTTGTTTTTTTGTACTCCTAATTAAATAAATTCCAGTAACGTGTTAACTTTCTGTAACACTATTTGTTCTCCATCTGGAGGTAATTTAGGAATAAAATTTAACTCTGGAGATAAAAAAAAAATTTGCGAAATTACTTGACATACACCTATATCCGCGTAATGGCCGAAATTCTTATCGGATGTGGTTCCTCTACACTAAATGATGGTCATAATATTTTGTTTTATTATTATTTATTAAATAATCAAGTTATATCTGATTTCAATATTTTTTTTGTATATGTAAACATGCCTCCGATGATCTGAAATATCCCAATTCTTTAAGTACTTCCCACAAAGAATTTAAAACCTAAAATTTACGTGTGAAAGTATATATTTAATTGTCAGTATTTACTGAATTGGCTTAGATAATGGAGAGCTTTCTTTTAACGTACTGTTTTATTTTATTTATTTATTTTTTTTTAATGATTAATGTCTTCGGTTGCCCTTAATAATACCTGTTGAAGATTCCTGCTCAATACCCTACACATTATCCGCTACATACTGTCTTTTCATTGATTTAAACTGCCTTAATTTATCATAATATTTAATTTCATTGTCCAATTCTTTTTCAGCCTTGGAACGTAGTGATGTATGCTATGGAATAAGGCCGTACTTGCCTTTAATGCCCTTCTCATTTTTTCTTGGCGTTTAGGCCACCAGCCGTGTCCAAATGAACTGATGAAATTATTATGTGATCCTATGGTGAGAAGTCCTTAGTTTATTTATTTATGTTGTTTTTATGTACTATTATATCTCCCTTTTGACAACTTGTCTTTCCATTTTGTGCATTGTTTTATTTCTATATTTATGTTTTGTGCTACACCAAATTGTTTATTCCTTACTGTTAAAAGAAAATTGATTTAAAATGTTCCCTGTAAATTTTGTCGCTTCTGACATAATTTAATATTCGTCCCTGCTGCCCTAATTGAACCAGTGAGCAGTAAATTTTAGAATAACATGCCTACTTCCTTGTGCGAAATTTATTTAGTTTTATATCTAAAGGTATCCTGATGTACAAGGAAAATAAAGTACTGCATCCATTTTTTTTTTTTTTTTTTTTTTTTTTTTGAATGCATGTCCTTTTCTAAAATTGATACATGTTATCCTTGATATCCTCTATTATGGCTGTATTTAATCATCGAAAACGCTTGTAAAACAACTTCTTATTTTAAAGTTTTGAGATTTATAGCCAAAGGATATGCTGATAGACAAGCCATGTGCATTACGAATATATATATATATATATTTTAATGACCTTTTTTTTTTATGTTAATCAATAATGCTATTCCAATTTTGTCTATAGTGAGAGCAATTTAATATTCTAGCTTGAGTTTTGTGCTTTGATTATTCTGGTTTTATGTATGTTTTTCGGGTGTACCCTGCACTTTTATCTTTCCCTTGTAACCCTGAGATAAATGGTACACTCATCTCGCTATCTCTTTTTCTGGTATTTAAATTGTTTATATTTTATATTTAAAGGCAAGTTGTCATAAATATTTTTTTTTTTTCATTGCTGCCCTAACATGTTTATCGCCGCCTCAGGTTTATTTATTTTATTTTGATAATTAGTTATTTTTGTCCCTATAAACAAAAAACACGTGAACACCTCCGTAGCCATAGTTCGAATTTGTGATTAAGGAATCTAATACTTTATTCAATCCCTTTTAAGTTCTTCTAATGAATATTTGGGGGGGGGGGGGGCATATTATTACCATTATTATTTTTATATATATATATAATTTTGTTCTTGATGTGTATTTCGGCTCCCGTTTTTAATATCCCTGTTAAATTTCCTCCCCTACATCCGAATTACTTAATATAGCTGTGTTTGCTAACTTGGGTGCGTATAACAGGTCTATGTTCCTCTTAATTGGCTGGGCGTATGGTCCAGACAAATCTTGTAGTAAGTAATTATTATTTTGTAATTTTTTTTTTAAAACTTTAAATGGGCCTTCAAATTTATTGGAAAGAGCCCCGGGATTAATTGCCTTGAGATATACTATCTGTCCCAACTGTAACGTAGTAATATTCCGGAGGTTCTCCTCCTTGGCATACTCATCTAGCATACGCGATTGATTTGCCAATGCCTGTATTGTTACCTCTTTGATATGATCCATGCGTTCCTTGACGTGCCTCTGGGTTACTATGTCTTCTGTGGGTATATGTGCTGTAAAAGGTGTTCTCAGTTTTCTCGCAAAGAAAATTAGGGATGGAGCGAATCCTAAAGCTCTATGAATTGCATTATTATATTGTAATTTTAAAAAATCGAGCCTTATGTCCCATTCCGTCGTGTTCTTTGACATATCAACGAGGGAACTTTTCAGTATTCTGTTCACCGTTTCTGCGATGGCATTTGCTTTCGCTCGATATACACTTGTAAAGTGTAATTCTATATTTAGGGCTTTTGCTTACTCTTTTACTACTTGACTGCGAAAATATTTCGCATTGTCTAAACTGAGAGTTTTTGCAATCCCGACTGTGCTAAAATACCGATTTAGTACCCCTAGAATCGTTTGCGCTTCAACATTTCTTAATGCTACAGTTTCCAAAAATCTAGAAGTTGCATCAGTAATCGTCAGTATAAATTTATTCTTGCGAACAGAAAATGTGAGAGGCCCACAGACATCTACATGTAGTACGCTTCCGACTTCGTAGTCCTTAACTATCCTTTGTGTCGGAATGTTAATTGTCTTGAGGTGTTTGGCTGTCTGACATGCTGTGCAATTCGCGCAAAATATTTTTATATCTTTATACATACCGTGCCAAAATATTCTAGTTTTGATTGCTTCATAAATCTTGGTAAATCCGAAATGTGGCGCATGTGCATCTTCCATTATCGCTATTTTCAGCGAGTCCAGTGCGATTAGTAACTCTTTTTTGTCTTTTCCTGGTTTCAGAATTAATATCTTCTCAGTATTCAATAGATATCTTTTGGTTATTCTGTTATTTTGCCCTTTATCTATCTTGTCAATGATTTTTCTCAACTTTTCGTCTGCATATTGTTCGGTTTTAATATTTGTATTTGATAAGGCTGGGTTGACCTTAAATAGGTTGTTTTGTAAATTTACGTCTGTTTGAATTGCGTGGACATGCCTTGATCCGAAATCTGCTGGGTTAATTTTGCCTTCTATAAATTCAAACTCATAATTATATTCTGCCAAGTTAGCCATCCATCTTTTTACTATGTCTGATTGGATTTCCAAGTGCATATGCTGTGTGATGGGCTTCGAATCAGTCAGTATCTTAAATTTGCGACCCCATAAGATATGTTTAAAGTGATTGACTGAGTCGTGAATCGCCAGCAGTTCAAATTTAATACTCGGATAGCTTCTCTCTGTTTCCTTAAGCTTTCGCGAGAAGAATTCGATCGGCAACAGAAAACCATCTTTCTCTTGGACTAAAATTGAGGAAATTGCCGCCTTTGAAGCATCGTATATTATGAGAAATTCTTTGCTGAAATCCGGTGGCCTAAGTGTGGGATTGTAAACTATGGCTTCCTGTATGTTCCTAAACGCTTGTTCTTGCTCTTCGCCCCACTTGAATTTTATCTTGTCTTTTTGTTAATTCCACCAAAGGGTTCACTATTTCCGCATAGTTTCGGATTAAAGATCTAAAATAATTCGCCAATCCTAGAAGTGATCTGACCCCTTGACTTGTTTTTGGTCGTACTAGACTTTGGATTTTCTCAATGTTTTTTTTTTTTTTGCTGGAGAATATCCAAATTGATTGAGCTGAAAACCCAGAAATTCGATCTCCTCTTTACATATTTGCATTTTGGAAGGTTCTATTGTGAGATTATGGTCAATCGAACTTTGCAGAACTTGTTCTAAAATGTGAAGCATTTGATTGATGTCGTCAGTCACGATGATGACGTCGTCCATGAAATAATTCACCTGTGATTTATCAAAATGCCCTAGAACTTTATTAGTTCCGCAAAATAGGCACTACTATTTTTAGTACCGAACGCGAGCCTTAAAGGGTTAAATTTTCCGTCTTCCGTAATAAATGCGAGTTTGTGCCTGTCTTCTGGTCTTAAATTGATCTGGAAGAACACACTATGGAGATCTAGCACCGAATAATATATTTTTCTGCCGATTGAATACAAAATTTCTTTTATATCCGGTATGGGATAGCTATAAGTGTGTAATACTTGATTTAATAAACGAAAATTGATTGTCATTCTATACTTAGTTTCTTTTTCTTTGTCTTTTTTGTTTTGTTTTTTTCTTACAAAGATCACGGGGGAAAGCGTAGTGCGAATTTGATTTTTCTATAATCCTTGCCTGCAATAAGTCTTGTATTTCTTTCTTAGCGTACTGCCTTACCGTTTGTGGAAGTTTATACGGTTTTGTTTGTATCAGGTAATCGTGGTTAAGATTAAATTCTGGACTGACTAAGTCTGTTTGGCCAAGAGTGTCGTAAGATTTGGAAAATGCATGTGCTTTACCAAGTAATAATTTTTTTTTACTCTTTCTTGTACCTCTACCGGTAAATGTGCTACATCAAAATCACTTGCGCTCAGTTCTGCCTCTCTTAGTCTTCTAACCTCCTGAATGTCCATATTATTTATTTGAAAAATTCTGCCTTTTTCGATATTGTCTGATCTCAAATCCTGTTTGTACTCTATATTTTTTCTATCTTTCCTATGTTCATTCCCTTATTTAATTTTATTCTTTTCCCGGTGTTATTTGTTATAATAATATTTATTCTATTATTTTTTTGTACTTCATGAAGAGAAGTTTCAAAATTAAACTTTGTATCTTTTCTGCATGGCTCTAGTAATATTAAATCCTTCTCGTTGATGGACTTATTACAATTTAAATTAACTATTTTTTTTATTTGCGTTAATAAAAATAGTTGCTATTGTTTTCGCATATAATTTGTTTTGCTTGATTTTTTTTTTTTAATTATCCTTATTATTAATGTCCTCTTCCTGAGTTACTGAATTACTGCTTTGCTGACTATTAGTGGTTATTATCTCTGATGTAAGAGTGTTAACTTGAAGACTGGTGTCAGCTTCTGGTACATTCAGTTTTATTTTGATATTTTTGAAATTCAGTGTTTTTTCTTTGAAATCTAGAATCATGTTCTCGTAAATAGTCATACCCCAAGGGCATTTGATATTCTCGCCCGAAATCATTGTTAGTTATATAAAACGTGCCCGTGGTATAAGTACCCTGTAGTCTGAAAGATAATTTTATGCACTGTTTAAAATAGATTTTTGAGTTTGTTAGAGTTTGTATTTGAATCTGGTTGCCTAAGTATTTAAATTTAACATTTTCCTCTTTTAATTTGTTAAAAATAATAGGCGATAGTAATGAAACTGCTGCTCCTGAATCACAGAGGGCTTTAAATTTAATATTTTTAATCTCTAAATCTATTATGGGTAAAAGATCTTCCTTACTTTGACTGATGCTAGCGATTACCCTATTTTCTGTATGGTACCCGTTAGCTTGAGACTCACATGGGTCGCTAAAAAGCTGTTTGTTATTTGCGAGTCTCATATCTAGTTTTCCGGTTCATTGCATTTGCCCTGTCCTCTTCTGTTATCGTAGGAACCCCTTTTGGGATGTCCCTTAGGTTTGGTATCCCTGTTACTGACATTCGCATTGTAATTTTCTTCATAATCCTCTTTCTTGTTCCTATTTATACTATTATGATAACTTCCTCTCCCCCTGATTCTGGAGTATTGTGAGTATCCCTGATTTTCACCTTGATAATAATTATACATAGGGGGAGGTGGGGCATAAAAGTGAGGGGCTGCATAGGGGTAATTATAACCATAAAAATAAATTTGTTATATCCTGCATTGCCCTGGTAACTTCTCGCCTGGAAACCATGCTGCTGCCTAAAATTATGTTTATAGGGCCTTGTTTGTGTGTTATTATACCCTCTATTACCCTGAAATGTGTTTCCGTTTTGAACCGAATTGTCATTTTTATGTCTATCTTTGAACCAGCAGTCTTGGGTATCGTGCGTTTCTCATTTACAATGCTCACAGTATTTAGCGACTTTATCTGCTCTCTCCTTTACTTTTAATTTCAAGTTATTTATTTCTGTGACTAAAGTTCGAATCTGATCGGCACTTTCCGTACTTAATTTATCTAGCTTATTTAAAATTTCTGCCTCTTTGGATGGGACAACGTTGTTTATTTCCTGCATATTTGCCTGTGAATATGCTTCCTCTAGTTTCAAGGCTACTTTGCAAGCTTCTGCAAAATTGTCTGGGGTACTTTTGCGTACTTCTAATCAGGGTTGTTACGTTTAAAACATTTTGTTTAAAACATGTTTAAAACATTACATTTAAAACAATGTTTAAAACATGTTTATTAAAGAATCGTTTGATATTCAAGCTGCACGCTTTATTTACGCAACAAATACATCATTTTCATGTGTGGATCATTCAGAATTTAAAAAGATGGTATAAAACCTGGCTACAAACCACCAAATCATCATGAAATAGGAGGCATATTACTTGACAAAGTGCATGAATCTGTGCTGGAAACTTACAAAAATGATTTAAGAGAACAGATTGTTTGTGCTGCTCTTGACAGATGGAGTAATATTCACAATGAGCCAGCTGTAGGAATTATAGTATCTTGTAAAGGCCAAATTTACTTAATAGATTTAATTAATACACCTGGCCATCCTCATGAATTTAATTATCTTTGTGAGCTTGCATGTATTGCCATAAATAAAGTAGAGGAACGCTATGGTTGTTTTATTGGCAGCTTTGTAACAGACAATGCTGCCATGAAGATGAGAAATGAGTTTTAAGAGATTGAGAGACATAATATGAATATTTTAACTTATGGATGTTCAGCTCATGTCTTAAATCTTCTAGCAAAAGACATTAAAATCTCTAATATAAAGCTCAAGTTTTGATACTGTTAAATATTTTAGAAATGATCATTTTGCTTCAGCAAAGCTTCGGGAAACAGTTGCTAAAAAGCTTGAGTTACCATCAGGTGTCAGGTGGAATTCCATGTTGGGCACAATGGAGTCTTACATAAGGAATTGGTCACAAATTTTGAAAATTTGTGAAGATAATCAAGAGAAAATCAATTCTGATATTTCTAAGAAAGTCCATAGACTTACAGTTAAAAAGAAATGTTGAAGATTATATCCAACGGCTCAAACATATTGTAATTGCATGTGACAAAGCTCAGAGTAATAATTGTATTATTAGTGATGTAGTTGACGTTTGGAAAGATTTTAAAAAATAAATTTCAGAAATATGTGCTGCTAGTAATCTTATCATGATTACAAAAAACATTGAAAAAGCCATAGAAGAAAGATATGAAATGGCCATGACATCTGTACATTTCTTGGCAGACATTACTGATCCACGCTTTAAAGGAGAATCACTTACAATTGATGAGGCAGAAAAAGGCATGAACCTTGCAGCCGAATTATCTCCTGAACTCATTCCTATAATTATAAACTATAAAGCTAAGTCAACTCCATTCTCCAGTCATATGTTTGACGCTATTAATAATAATGCAAAAAATGATATGCTGTCAGTTACCAATCATAAATTCACTGTTCAAGAATCAAATAAAGTGCACAATTTTGTATAAAAATATCATGCTGATCACAAAACAATTACATACAGCTGTGTGGATGGTTTAAAAAGAGTTTTCGACTTTTGGCTTTGTGCCGAGCAAAACTAGAATCCAGTTAGGTGTTAAGGTTGCCAAGCTTGTTACAATTTTTAAGAACTTAATAATTAGATGTTTTAGTTTAGAATAAAAAATTAATTGTTAATTAATGTTTGGTATTTATTAAATAATTTTTTTCTTATTTACTGTTTTTTGAAAATATTTTCATTCTTTATATTTAATTTAATAATTTTTGTTCGCTTTAATCAAAATTGTGCTGCTGAATGAGAAAAAAAAGTTTTAAACGTTTAAAACATGTTTTAAACAAAAAAAAAAAAAAAAAAAAAAAAAAAAATTTTGTTTTTTTCTAAAAAAAAAAAAAAAATGTTTTTTTCCAACCCTGCTTCTAATCCTATGTCGGCACGTATTGCATCTAAGAATCTAGTTAATTTCATCTTGTCTAGAAATTTCGAATTGCCCTGCTCTGCCAAATTTTGTCCACTTTTTTTAATGTACATATTAGGCATAGCGTTGAACTCTGCAATAAAATTTGACAGATTTTGATCTGGCTTTTGCTTCAAAATAAAAAATAAGTTTTGGGCACTACTAAAATTACATTTAATGGAGAATAATTCTCTTAATTTTTCCTTAAATTTCTGTATATCCTTTTCTAAAAAAAAATGGATTTATCCTGCATAAGTCTGTCCCTAGCGGGTCCCGTGATTTTAGCTTTTAAAATAGTTAATTTATGGTCGGGGCCATAGTTTGTTTGATCAATTAAATTATCGAACTGTAATAGGAAATAATTAATATTTGTCTCTTTCTTATTATCAAAAGAGTATATAAAGTTCACTAATTGTTCTGGAGTAGGAGCTGCCATGCTTCCTGTATTAGTAATTTCGTCTTCAGAAGTATTTATACTTTCACTATTTTTATGTGTTTTTGTTTTTTGTAAATTTGCTTTGTTATTGTTCGCTAAAGTTTTCTTTTGCGTTCTTGTTTTTACCCCACCTAAACGGGTGCTTTCTCTATGAGCTTTTCTCTTTCCCCCTCTACTCATTAATCCTATATATATATATGTATAAGTACCACTGAGATATATCTATTTTATTTTATAATTCTCTATATTTAAAAAAAAAATTTTTTTTTGTTAGTTTTTCCTTGTGCATAAAATTCATACAATTACCACAATATGTATACAATTTGATAATACCTTCAATTATTATTCTTTGAAAAATATGCCAACTTTCACCTAAAATTTACCACTTGCCTGCCCTTTCGGTCAGTTGCGTACAATATACAATAAACACTTAAAGTTTTTTTTTTTTTTGTATGTATCAATGTACTCTTCCACAAGAATAAGATGTTCATTTATTTTCTGAATCAACATATATTATTTGACTATGTATCTGCAGCGTAATCTTTAAAAGAATATTTATAAAATTTAAATAACTATCATAATGAAATATTCTAATTATATATATAGAAGAATTTTCTTTTTGTTAATTTAGAAATTGTAATATAAAATTTATTATTTGTGAATTTCTTTTAATTTTCTGACATATAATTGAGAGCTACATTTAACCGACATTAATAAAATACCGAAATAACCTAAGTCCGAAATTTTAATTATCTAAATTAAATTGATTAAGTTAAATAATTAAGGGAAGGTCACACGCACCAAATAGGAATATATGGGAGATGATGGGGAGAAATTTGCATTTTACAATCAACGTTATAGACATCTAATTAGCTCTCATTACCCCTTTTATTAGGCATCTTTCCAATACCACTTTTAAGCATATATTTTAGTTGGCTGATTGGAATTATTTAAATCTTAGTGATCGTTTTGCCTCTGGGAATTTAATATACCTAAAGGAAACATCTCAATCATTAATCTTCATTAATAATAATAAAAAAATATACTTAATCTACTTGCGCTGTGTGTTATTGCAGTACCAATTTCCCTTTGAAGCTGCCGACTAAAAATGCTTAAATTAACAATTAATAAAATTAAACAGACACATGAATCATTTACTTACACTTATTTCGTTTTATACACTGTTACATTTTAACCTTTTAAATTTAATAATTCATCTTCTGCATTAATTTCTATTTAAATTTAATAATAAACTTAAAAACAATTTTTAAAAACGTATTAATTGATTAGAGAAAAATGCATTTTAAATAATTTATATTCCGTTAATAATTTCTTAATTAATAATTAGTTTCAGCAATAAACATTAAAATATATAAGTAAATATCATTTCAATAACGTTTAATTATCATTCTAATAATATAAAGATTCTTTAAAAAGTAATCGTTACGGAATATCGTACGTTAAAGTAACTCTCAATACGCTTCCATTATAACTAACTTCCGAAAATATAAATTTTAAAAAGTTATTTAATATTAATTATTTTACTTCAAAACTATTTTTATCGGATGCAACTATTTAATTCAATACGATTCCCAAGATTTCATTAATTTTAAGCCGTAATCTAGCGAGATATTCGCTTTACAATATTTATTTACGTTCATCACTTTTGAATGGCCCGCGGAGCATTTCCTAACTCCCCTGCAAGTAGCCATTTTTTAGCTTCTTCTTCGGGAGAAAACTACATCGTAACGCCACTTCATCCTCCATCTTGATTTTTGTACCGGCGCGCGATGCCGCGCAAACTGTGGAATGCGTGGGGGATGAAGTGCGATTGCGATGAATTTTACTATCGATGCGGTCTAGTTTCACTTTGATCGTTCGGTTTACGGCGTGCAGCGCGCGATCTTTGTGAATGAACAGTTGCATCCGCCTACGCGTCGATCTCTCATTGGCCAATTTGATTTTGGCGGCTTTTCAACCGTCTTTGGGGCCATCTGCTTTTCGTCAACTGACTTGTCTACGATGTAGGAGCGAAAGCGGACGTAGGTTTGGGGCCTCGGCCTCAGACCGGGATCTGAAATGACAACGGCATGATCGGCGAAGAGTTTTTCTAAAAAGCAGGCCTCTAATCTGCATAATTAGGAATGAAGCATTTTAAATTTTAAAAACCATACAATATATTTACGTCCGATAATGTTAATTAGCAATTATTACTTCTAATGAGCTGTCTCCCTGATGCACATGGAGGATCGTGCCCCCTCGACCACATTTCAACAAGTTGGAGAGCTAACACTCGTTTCATCTATGCCTAAGCAATCGCTATTCCTGAGATGTTGAGCTTGGATGCTTGAACAACAACCCTGATTGACTTGGATTCTTGAAGGCCCTGCTTATTTTTTCATCAACAGATATTTTGCGGCACGAGATTCTCATCGATGACGGCATTCTTTGTGGTTTGAGACATCGTGGAATTTCCTCCCATGAGCGTCAGTAAGAAGGATAAGTTTACTGTCTCCAGAACAATCATTCTCTAACCATCACAACTGAATATTTTATTCTTAGTGACTATCTACAATATAGTGCTGTTCTCTGCTAAATAATTGAACTTTCTGTGATTTGAACAATAGAACGCTTGGATTCTCAATTTAGGAAGGATTTTCAATACAATTTGCTAATTTAAGATTTGAAATAATGAGTAAATCTACCTTTTTGTACATCTTTACTTGGCCAAGTAATATTAGCCTTTGATTCCATTAAAATCATATTTCTCATACTGAATATGTGTTTACTTCACAAAGGGGTGAGTTTGTTCTTATTTTATTTTTCAGCTTAGTAACGTTTACTTCGATGGCAACATTTTCTTAGTTAGTGATTTTCAATTATATTTAAATTAACCTTAATTTTCTCAGTTGCCAAATTCACCTTTTTAGCACTGCCACTATACATCACGATAATGTGTGGTGTCGGAATGGCAATTTAATTGTCAGAGATTCTCATTGTGTTTAATAATAATTTTAAATTTTCTTTTCTGACTTTTATCCTGTGATCCCGACCCCACATGTATCATACACAAACAATAACATTTATTTAGATAAAAAAAAAACACAAACACATATAATTTACTGAATGATTTCCGTTGGAAACAATTGAATTCATATAATATTTGAGTAACTTTCATTTTAAACCAGTAAACGATATTCTGTCTTTAATTTACTGACAAGGGTAGGCAAGGGCATATTTCAATTTAAAATGCTATAATTCATCAATTTAACCGGCAGAAGGGAATCAAATAAAAATGTACCTTTTGTGACAAGAATCATATTTTGTTGGGGACATTAGCACTGTATGTAGACAGATCCGTATTTGATGAATATCCATATCAAAAGCCCATATTAAGAGGGTACCAGCTTCCATTCAGATTTCATTCTACAAAGAACTACAGCATGCTGATGTGAGAACTGGTGGAGAGCACCTTCTTTTTTTTTTTTGAAACACTCTTAGCAAAACATTTTTTTAGACTGCCTTCTTTTTATCCTCTCGTTGTATTCCTCTTACACTTTATTTTTTTAATTTACTCGTCCCTTTTATTATTTACTCTTCCCAGCATCCAATAGGGTCTGATCTGTTGCTTTCCCTTCTGCCGTTTTTGTGATTTAAATGGTCGTTTTTGAAAATTATATGCCTGCCTCTATGTCTGTACCGCTCACTCGTTGTCTTCCAGCTGTGTGTCCTGGAGGAAAAGCCTCTAGTCCAGTATCGTAAATCGAATGTCCGAACATTGTCGTAAAACTGTCCGTTCGTAAAATTTATTTGTTATAGTTCTGCTTATTTGTAAATGGTGATTGTAAAAATGTGTCCGATAATGATTTTTACTGCTGGAGGTCTCCTGAACGCTGGGGTTTTCTCTTTTATTTTCTTTTAAATCAATGGTTTTGATGATGTGTATTTTAATCACATCAGTAAGTAATAACTTTAACCAATAATCTTTAAACCTTTTTATTTCATCCACTAGCATCGAGAGCCTGATGTGAAATTCAATTTAAATTATTTAGATAAATTATTTGTATATATTTTCTCTAAGAACTTTAAGCAGTTATCTTTAATTATAACATTTGTAATAATTTCCGGAATCCCCTCTTTGATGAAGTTGATTTAGAAGCACATGTTTTTTATAAAATTGTATTTACATCATGAAAAGCATGTTTTTATGTAAGTAAATATTTACATTTCATAAAACCCCGTTTATCAGAAAGTAAATGGCTAGATGGTTGACCATAATAAATTTTAATGAAAGCTCAAGCTGATCCCTGTCTATGAAACTTGGTAGAGTCTCAGTAAGTTTTTTGCAAAAATTAAGAAAAGTTACCAGATGACTTAAAAAAGGATTTTTGGATGCAGAAAATTTTTCTACGTATGTCGGACGAGTTTCAGACCTATACTTCCAATAGTTTTTTTTTTTTTTTTTTTTTTTTAATTCGATGATTATTGAAATCTAAAAAATTATTTGTTGGGGTATTCTCATTAATTCCACAGCAGGTGTTATCAAAACCAGATATCCAAATCGTTTGCAGATTTGAGTTTGTTTGGCCATTTTCCCTGGAGATAATTGCTTTTTTAATTGGGCCATTTGATAAGTTTTTAAATCTCAACAAATTATCAACAATTTAAAATTCCGAGTCTCAGGTGCATTCGGACTTGCCTTGGACTAACCTCATACAAATTTTCAGTGTGGTAGATTTCGCTGGCCATCGCAAACACACATACAGACAGAGCTAAACTTTCTTTTATTAGTATAGATATTATAATAAACTAGCTAACCTGCCCAGTGTTGTTTAGGTCTGTCAAAAATAGCATAAATTGTGAAAAAGCTCTGAAAGTTATTAAGTCTGTTCTCACATTCAAAGGAGCTACTTTAAGACAAATTTCTAAATTCATTTTTTCGGAAATGCATAAAATGGACAGATGTTCTTATTCAGAAACTTTGTAATCAAATGACGTTTTCTATTTTTTTTTTTTTTTGATAAAGTCAAAATATCTCTCAGAAAATACATTCATATAGAAAATACATTGCATTATGAATCAAATTTTACAAAGCGGTAGCACTGGAAAAGAGAAAAGGCTGTCGTCATGTGACAAAAATTGCTTATAACTCAATAAGTAATTTATTTATTTTTAAAAAAAATGAAAAATGTATACCGACACTGTTTCATCGGAGTTGACTACATAGAGTGCAAAAGTCGAGTTGACATTGGTTCACAGGTTTTCTAGACGCTAGCTTTCATTGTCTGTGGCAGCATATAGCAAGCGGCCGACACAAAATTTATTAGTTCCCCTTTCTACCACCGCACTCTGCTCTATACAAACCTATCTGAGCAAAACTCCGTTGTTCAACCTATCTGTAGATATATTACTCAAAGGGCTAACAGAACACAAAAACTTCTAAAAATCTCTAAAAGGCACATTGAATATTCCTTAAAAGATTCAATTCTATAAATAATATATTTTTCATAAAAGCTAAAATTCAAAAATCGTAGAGCACAAAATTTACTATATTACCCTAAATGTTTGAAAACAAATTACTTTTACCAATGTAAAAAAATTGCTGTGGAACTGGGGAAAATGCTAAAAATTCGAGGGAAAATTGCAGTAAAAGTCGCTAAAATTCAACAAATTGGAAATTGTATGCCAAATGTGGTAAATGAGGTACGTTCGTACGATAATTAGTTATATGTGAAATAGTTTAATATAATTAAAATACGTCGCAAGCAATGTTTCTCCCTATACCATTATGTAATGGAATTCTTTTGTATGGCCCTGTAAATGAATAATAAATATTCTTAGCACAGTATGTATTACAAAATGTATATTTAAATGCACTTCAGAAAAGCATTTCAATTTCATTATGTTCGAAAGGCTGTAACATCCTTAAAAACTATCTCAAACAATTTTTCTCCATAAGCCGTAATGTAATAGAATTCTTTTGAGTGTCCTCGTAATCCTCACCTTCCACCCATTGTGACCAAATTGCCTTACTAACAGCAGGAGACCAAGGCTATCTACCACTACAACAGTGAGTGGATGGCAGTGGGTGGTCATGGAGAAAAGTGTGTCTTTACGTACACACACACTTGCCTTTTATATCTACCCTATATATATAAAATTCTAATAAAACGAATTTATGAAACAGATATATGAAACGACTGAAATGAAACAAATTTATGAAATGATTCTTTGAAACGACTGATTATGTTTCAAGGTGATTTCTCCTAAAATATGGAATATTTTGTGATGAAATTAACTCAAAAAATTTGTATTGATCTGTAGATCTGGAAACTAGTATTAGAATTTTTAAATTCGAATTAGTTTTCGAAATAGTAATTTCGTTCTAATTTTAAATACTTTTTTCTAATGATGGCAACTCAAATTTTAATAATTTTTTTTCATATTTCAGAAAAGGTTATTATTTTAAACTAATTTGAAGACCAGTTTGGCCCCCCTTAAATCTTATGCTAAGAACAATGCTTTTTTTTTTTTTTTTGTATTTCGTTATCATTTTATTTAATACAAAACTCCCATTTAAAATTAATGGTTTTCATTTATTTCTTTTTTTTTTAACAAAATGAAAAGAAAAATATTAGGCTCCAGGGGTCGATCCAGGTAAAATTTGGGGCCTATTTAGGGCCCCTTCACAAAAATAAATTTAATAAAACAGGCCCCTTCACAAAAATAAATTTAACAAAATGGGCCCCTTCACAAAAATAAATTTAATAAAATGGACCTCTTCACAAAATTCCTTTTAATAAAATAGGCCCCCTCACAAAATTACTTTTGATAAAAACTTATGAGTGCTATTTATTTTTAATTTGTTAGGTTTTAAAATGCGTGATTTGTAAATAAAAACAGTTCACCAGGAACTAAAACTTTAACAAAAGGGTTTAAAGAAGTTTTTGTTAATAAATGCTTACTTCGAATTTGAGTAACTAAATTCTAATTTTCATTTCGCCCTGCCATGGGCCAAAAATGATCTTAATCTACCTATCTCTTCCTTTTCTTCAAAATTGTTTACATTTTTTACTGAGGATATTATTCAATTTGATGTTTTAAATATTTTTTCAGTGAACTTTCAAGTTTCACTTCTGATTAAGAGCACTGTTTTTGATTATTCTTTGATCATTAGTGCATTTTCAAGATGATTCTGTGAAAGTTTTCTTAGCATCTGAGTAAGGATCTGCCTGCTTGCAGATCTATGTCCATTTAAGCTATCCTCCAAAGAAAAAATTTATTTGTAATTCAAATATGTTATTGAGATGAAAGACAGGAAATAACATCTAAATTAAGTTTTTCTATTTTAAATATATTTCATAGAACAATATTTTAAAAATGTTGTTTCATGCACTTACTGCATACTACTTTAGTAATACTTGTTATTGAAAGTTTCATACTTCTAATATTATCTCTGTAATATCTAATATGTACATTTTCTGTAATGTCTTGATAGGATTAAAAAAAAAACTTCATAAGTCATAATTAAAAATTATATTTGAAAGTAACAAATATTTAAATTTAATGTTTTAAACATTCTTCAAACTTTTTAAAAAATTGTCCCAACTTTTTAGAAGTTTGACTCTCATATGTCCTATTCATGGAGTCCCAGAACCCCATATTTTAAGTGATCAGTTAGTTAATGCATGATTTAAAAAAAAAAAGAAAAAAAAATCCATACCTGGTTATATGTGCAGTTACTCTTTTTGCATTTACCACATTTAAGTAAATCTGTTTTGGTACCACTAGTCATAGCCATTTGATGATCATTTATAGCTTCTTTGGTGAACTGTTGCCTTAATTGCTTCATTTCTTCACTTGCCATTTCCTTTAACAATTATACAAGAACAAACAATAAACATTATATTATTTATATTACTACAGATTTTGGGTTCTGATAAAGCATGAAACTACTAAACCAATGCATAGGTAAAATCATTAAGTAAAATCTTTATCAATACAGAATCAGATTTACAATAAAATAAAAAAGACAAATCATTTGTCAGTCATGGATAGGATTGCTAGATTTGTATCTCCATTCTAAAAAAGAGTAACGAACGCTGTCGCTGCCACGGTAAATGAATTTTTTGTGACCAATAGGGTCTTTCTTCACTAATATCAAGAAAACTACTGCATACAAAAATATGTAAATCGGTAGTATTATAGAGAAATGTTTGATAAACACACCGAAGCAGACAGTTTTTAAATCTAAGAATTATTTTAAGAGATATTTAATGTTAAAGTTGGTCAAAATCGTTCCACTAAAAACATTTTAAGAGATTAATCTATACATAGAGATTAAAAAAAAAATTTCTAAGGATATACATTAGAAGCTTGAGGTGTGCAGACTACATTATTTTTTTAATTTGACTAATTTTTTGAGGGTTTTTTTTTCAACTTTCAATTCAAATGTTCAACATTTCCAGATATATTTTTTTACTTATTTTAAATTGATGCCAATATTAAAAACAGCAGGAAGAACAATATTTCCTTTAAATAAAAAATTTATTTACATGTGACTATTGCAAATAGAAAAAAAAACTTTCAAATTAGATTTAAAATGTGTTAAAAGCAGGAAAATATTGAAAAATATGTCATAGAAATTGTATTTACATGTGAATATTAAAAAAGAAAGAAAACTTTAAAATAATTGATTATTATGCATTAAAAACAGTAAATGGGGTAAATTACGTCATATTTAAAATGCCCAAATAATAATATTGCAAAACAGATTAAATTAAAAAATATATTTGCACGAGACATTTATTTTTAAAATAAATCGAATCTAAAAACAGATGTTTCTGTATCTTGAATATAGAATATGTTTTTTAAAAATAAATGAAAATATTTGTAAGTTAATAAAAAATTGAAATTACTTACTTCTGCAGTCATTACAGCAATTCGCTTTGGTTCAATGATACCTTTTAACACATTATGTCGTAAAGCTGGATTTTTTGTATCTTTCAAATTTGCAACTCTACTTCGAACTCTGTTTTTGTATTTCATATTTATGTCACCAAATTCCATAAATATACGTAATACTATTAAGGAGAAGTATTTTCATAATAAAAGAAGACTTATTTATTAAAATACATGATGAACTCATAGGAAAACAAATTAATATATCTTATCAATCTTTATTATACAAGCACACAATTTATCTCATATTTTCACAAAATATGCTCCTTTCTTTTCTAATTTAGAACTTGATAAAAAATTTTGCTTTCAGTTAGAATTATATAGAACATTTCTCAAAAGTACTTCATTATATTGTCTTTTAACTTTACAAAAAAAATTATTGTGCTGTTATTTGTTGTTATTTATTTCTTTTAACACAACTTTCTTTTCCCCCACAGCGAGAGACATATGAATATAAGTTACAGGTTATAGCTCTAAAAATAACTTTTTGTTGTTGCAGAAATGGGCAGCTGCTGCTGTATCTAACCCATGTATCATCAAAGTTAACTTCACACACTAGTATTTACCTTTTTACTTTTGAAAAAAGTTCTCACAGACTATATTCAATTATTAAAATTTACAATCTAGTGATCAATCATATAATGATTTAAGGTTGCATACTAAAAAGTAAAAATGTACCATGTGTTTGTCACAGCCGTTTCATTCGAAAACTATGGAACTTGGGACAAAATTATAAAACTTGACCCACAAATTATATTTATAGATTATTAGACATTCATAAATATTTTTAGGGAAAATTAAGGAGAACTATTTAAGTTACTTGAAAAGAAATTTTTCTTTTTGTATCTTGAATGGAGTTCATAACACTGAACTAAAAAATATATTTGTTTTAATTTTAGGTATTATATTTTCAGAAATATTATCGAAAATGTACTGCAAAAATATGTCCCTCCAATCACCACTATTTCCGAACCTACTGAAACTAAAATTCTGAAAAAACCCAGGGGTAGTAGAGGTTTATTTAAACCTTGCAGGAAAACTATAGCGATCCTATGTCAAATAGCTGATGAGAAAATTGCATTTTTCCATTACACACAAAACTTTTACCACTATAACTTTCTATTTTCTTCTAAATTTTTACTTATATTGAATTTGCATAGGACCCACAGGACATTCAAATAAGAAATAATAACAATGTAGTATTTTTAGTACAAAATTTTGGTATAACATAGTCTTAAAGGGGTGTTAAAGAAGGGACAGAAGGGTTGGGTTGATTTTTGACGGCCAATTATCTACACGAGGGATATAGGCCCGGGGGGAGTGCCCTCCGTGGGGGTCTTTCTAAGGGAACCTAATCCGTATTAACGCATGGAAGATCCACGGTTCGAAGAAAACCACGAAAACTCCGAACGATTAGGCCGACGGGCGCGATTGGGATCGAACCCAGCACCTCCCGTCTACCAGCTTCGAGAGCAGAACCTCTCGGCCACTGGTGGGGCGAAGGGACGGAAGGAAAAAAAAGGGGGATGGTATAGGAAAAAAGGGACGGTAATGGAAAAAAAGGGTAAGGTAAGGATGGGACGGTAAGGAAAATTACCCCTATTTTTAGACAAATCATGTTAAGACTAAGTTATAGCCACAATTTTCATTGATTTTAAGAAACAGTTATTCATTTTATCATTAACAGTTATTATTTTTAGTAACAGTAATTTTTAGAAACAGTAGATTAAATTAAAAAAAATAATAATAATTTACCTCAAAAAGTGCAGGAATAAACCTTGTGGACAGTAAGACTACCAATAAAGCCACGATGCTTGAAATTGACATTTAAATGCTGATTTAAATTTTGCAGTAAATTTCCTGTCAAATAATTTTAGGCATTCTTTCTCTAGCATACTTCTGCATGAGAAAAAACTTGAAAATTCTGTGGCTGCATGTGAATTGATTTTCTGTATAAGTTTAGCAAGAGGGATGGTAAAGAATCTAAAACCCAGGGACAGAGTTAAAAAAAATAATATCAACTGTAAAAATGTGTGCAGTTTAATTTTTTTGTACATATTTATATAAAACAATTGTCCCAGTTTTGTAAAAAAAAAAAAATTACATCAAATTACTTTTATTGAAACAATTTTATACAGACAGCTCCAAACTTAAAAATCAACATCAGAGACATGGGACGGTATAGGAGCTTTCCTGGTATTTGGACCCCCATAATCCAAAACTTATTTATCTCGTTAATATTGTTATGCAATCATGCAATGGGATGATGTTTCCCAGTATATGAAATAAAAAAAAACCACAAGAATATGTACTAAAATAAAAAGTATTATTCAGGGACTTAAAAGTCAAAAGATTGTGAGAATGTTATATATATATTTTATATAATCAAAATGCAACCTTTTTTTTTTTCAGTCTCCAAATGGAGGAGGTTATCAATGTGACTCATTTTTTTTTTCTTTTTATGCATATTCACCGATTACTCTGAAACTATGTGGCCGACTCATGTGATTTTTTTTTATTATTATTGAAAGAGGATACTTCGAATAGGTCCTATTTAAATTTCATAAAAATTGGTTCAGTAATTTTTAGAAATATAATAGAAATTAAAAAAAAATCAACATTTTTCCTCATTTGCTGTATGTTAAGTTCATCAGCTAACGAATAGTCGGGTTAGCTGGATATGAAGTGCCTGTCACTGTACTAGCCGCCAATGTACAAAAGAACTACAAAAACTCGTCTTTTCATTTTTTTTTTTTTTTTTGTGTGTGTGTATTTAACTATTACTTTGAAATTATGCGACCAATTCATGTAATTTTGATTTTTATTGAAAGAGGATACTCTTGAATTGGTCCCATTTAAATTTCCTAAAAACTGGTTCAGTGCTTTTTTAGAAGTTCAACAAAAGCTAAAAAGAAAAAAAAAATAACACCTTTAAAATATTTCATTTTCAATGATTTTTATTGAGTGATGTAGTACTCACTATCTGTTTAGCGAGAAAGTCGAGACCGGGCGATTTTGTTTCTAGAATTGTTATAAGGAAAACCAAAAAGCAACATTTTAATTGTTAAAAACTTTTATGGTGAAAACAATTATTTAAAAAAAATTTGCAAACTTGTTTAAATTTACCCAAGATTTCTGTGGTACACCTCTCTTTATCTGAAGAACTATATTTTTACTATTTGGTATTCGGCCAAATCACTATTAGTTACATCTTTAGTTAAAGTGAAGAATATTCTTTATATTTTAATGGAAATAGCTTACTAATTTGATTTATAGAAAGTCAATTTAACAAGTCTAAGTATAATAGGATAAAATGAAATTTCTTCATTTTCTGTAGTAAATTCTAAATAAACTAGTATGTTGTGGCCATCACAGAACTTTCTTTTATATAAATCACGTCAATTAAATCATTTAAATAGTACAAGAAATTACATCAATTTAGCACCAATTCATACCAAAGTGTATCTGAATTTGAAGTTTGATAAAAATTCGTGCCTTAGTTCTCTTGAGATAGAGCTATAGCGGAAATTCTGAAAAATGTAGCATAGCAGCGCCACTTGTTGAGTGATTTACACTCAACAGCATAAACATACGACATAACAGCATAATACATAAACAGCAATAATTGATATCCAGGTAGACATGGATCTGAAGTTCGCTGAAAATCCAAGCATTAGTTCTTGAGATAGAGCTATTGCGGAAATCACAAAAACAGCATAGTGCCAACTATTGAGTGATTTAAACCAAAATGTACAAAATGTCAATTCATGTCCAGGATTAACTGATTCTGAAGTTCGGTGAAAATTATTGCATTAGTTCTTGAGATACAGCTATAATGGAAATTCTGAAAAGTGCAGCATAGCAGCGCCACCTGTTGAGCGATTTGCACCAAAACACGAACAGCACAAACTCATATCAAAGTATACTTGAATCTGAAATTTGATGAAAATCCAAGCATTAGTTGTTGAGATAGAGCTATTTTGGAAATCGTAAAAAATGCAGTATAGCAGCGCCACCTGTTGAGCAATTTACACCAAAATGTACAAAACTTCAATTCATGTCAAGGACTAACTGAATCTGAAGTTTGGTGAAAATCCGTGCACTAGTTCTGGAGATTGAGCTATTGCGAAAATCGTGAAAAAGGCTGCATAGCAGCGCCACCTGTTGAGAGATTTACACCAAAAACTAATCAGCACCAATTTATATCAGGGACTAATCTCTCTATTCTAAAAAAAAGTAACTACCGCTGTCACCGCCGCCGCCGGTTTTGAATTTTTTGTGACCGGAGGTCTTTCTTCGTTAATATTGAGAAAAATAATGCATACAAAAATATGAAAATCAGTGGTTTTATACAGAAATGTTTGATAAACACGCTGATGCAGACAGTTTTCAAATCGAAGAATTATTTTAAGAGATATTTAATGTTAAAGTTGGACAAAATCGTTCCACTAAAAAAGTTTTATAGCAGCAAAAACTATACATGGCAGTGTTTTTTAGATCATTTTATGCGTTAGAATTTGCCGGAGTGCAGATTGCATTAATTTTTTTTATTTTGACTCATTTTTTCAGGTTTTATTTCGATTTTAAATTCAAATTTTCAGCATTTCTAGAGATATTTTTTACAGATTTCAGAAAATTGTACTAATTTAAACTGTTGCCAACTGTATAAAAAGCGCAAGCAATAATGTTTGCTTCAAATTAAAAATTTATTTACACGTGACAATTATAAACATGAAAAAAACTTTCAAATTAGAATTAAATAATTATGTATAAAAAGCAGGAACTTATTAAAAATTACGTCATAAAAAGTACACGCGTGAATTTTAAAAGAGAAAGGATATTGTAAAATAATAAATTCATTAATATGCGTTAGAAGTCTTAGGAGAAATTACGTCATATTTACGTCACATTATAGTTATTACATAAAATGAACACAAAATAATACTGCAAAAAATTTTAAATTTAGAAATTGCGCTAGACATTTATTTAATATTTTGAGAGGATATTTTCAACTATTTTTGTTAGGAAAGCGCAAATAATATTTCATTGCTAACAAAAGTACTTTCACGCGATTATTTAAAAGAGAAAGAATAGCTTGGTAAAAATTACATCAGATTAAAAACGATTAATTTAAAATGTCTCATTTAAAAGAACTTTCTTTTCGCTTTGTTAAAAAATACCAGGAGACAAAGACTCTGTTTACTTAATTCCTTTTATATTAGCTTATTTTGAAATGTTGATACATGTGTCTACGTCATCAAGTTATTTTTATTTCGACGTTTTATTTGTATTTTTATTAATGTTGTACGAATTTATTTGTTCTTTCGTTATTTAAAATAAAAATTATGTCAATTTGTATAATTTGGCGAGTGGTTTGGCGGTTTATATAATTTGGCGAAATTGGTCGACGGGATAATCAAGTAGTACCGCAGCGGATTTGGCGTTAAAATTCCCCAATCAAAGAGAAATGAATAGAAATTCGTTTATAGGGAGATCGCCACTGTTTTTTAAATTATAATTCAATCTTTCGAAATCTTTTTAAAGCCGATCAAATTAGCGTGCATTTAGAGCCTGCGGTGTCTGGACGGGGGTTGGCGAGCGTAGCTCGTAGGGGGCCGAGCCTCCTAGTTGAATATAACTTTTTATTAAATTCTGTGCATTAGTTCTTTAGATAGAGCGCCCACAAAATTTGTGTCACATACAGACAGACAGACTCACAGACAGACATTTTGTAAAAACATGTTTTTCAGAATCTCTGACCCCTAAAACGTGTAAATCCGTCGAAAACCGAAAGTCGAAAATTTTCACGAATCCAATACTTTCTTCTTGTAAAGATAGAAGAAAGTAAAAATATTAAACTTAAAAAACACTACAGCACCACCTTAATATTTTTTTTTAATAAAATCTCTAAATTTAAAAATAATTAATTTAAAGAAAAAAACATTTAAAAGAAGTAATGAGTTCTGTAATAGATAAAATTATTTTAACTGCACTGCAAGTATCTAAAGCTAAATTTATGCTACTAGAAATTTAGATAGTTGTCTTTCTTCGCCATGTACAAAGAAGATGTGTGCTTCTACTATGAAAGCAGCAGTAATACTGCTTGCATAGTAGATAAGTGCCTTGCTGCTTTCATAGTAGAAGTCTTCTTTGTGTCGATGAAGAAAGACTAAGTTCTTTCAAAAGGCATAGCACCAGTATTGAATTCAGGCACTTTTCTCTGGGAGTGATTTCTGTGCCTCTGGGGGCAGGGCACCCCCTGAATTCAACATTGCATAGCACATTTAAAACTTTTTTATGGTGTTTTAAGAATTTTCTAGTTATTACTGTTTCACAGCAGATTTAACTTAATTTTTTATAATTTAGACTAGGGGACTCTGCCCCCTGCAAGCTACGCTCACCAACCCCCGTTCAGACACTGCAGAATCTAAAAACATGCTAATCTGATGGGTTTTAAAAATATTAGAGAAGATTGAATTATACTGAAAAAAGCTGTGCAGATCTCCCTGTAAACGGGTTTCCATTCAATTCCCTTTGATTGCAAAAATTTAAGGGTGAATCAGTTGCTGTTAAGACATCCAATGGTTGTTTTCATTTTTGATTAAAGAAGATCAGTTGAACATTTGAAAAGAAGTTAAAATAAAATAAATTAAGTATACAGAGTCTTTGTCTCCCGGTATTTTAAAACAATCTCTATAACAATAGCCTAAGTCATGTGACTATCATCAACAGTTCCAGGTGGACTACTTCGCTTTTTATACTCTAGGTGCCATTTTGGTACTTTAATGCTAGCCAGGCACAGGTGATAAGTCGCCAAATATTATTCTATCACCATCATTTCATCTATATTATAATAGTTCAAGTCATCAACTGCCATAAACAAATACGGTCTGATTCCTTCGCCGTTCATATGAAAGTTTGGCACAGATGTCATATACGTCCCATATTGGCGCGATTTTTTAATGACGCCAATTTGGAGAACGCATCAACAACAACATCCGGCTTACCATATCCAGCAGAATAACGATACTTTGGTGCCAGTTAAGTGCCTGTTCCGTATATGACATTGGCACCAGAAAAAAATCGTGCCAATATGGGACCGTAAGTTTTCCATTTTGATTAAAAAAATCAAAAAATTTTTTTTTAAATAAAACTACATAAAATTTGCCATGGTTGCAAAGAATTCTTGGTACTGTTACGCTAGCTGGATGCAAATCTCGCCAATAGCTTTTTTTCAACTCACCAGTTAGCTTTTTTTTTTTTTTTGAGTAGTAATATTTGGGCAGATATCATATACGCACAGCAGGTTTGGCGTGATTTTTTTTTTTTTTTTTTATTTACGAAAATTTGGCGAAAACCTCGTTTTCAAATACCAGTTACATATGCATTTTTGGTATTACTTAGTTATCCCGTCGACCAAAAATCTATCGCTAAACTATAAGATTAAATTCCAATAATGGTTGATCGTAAATGTCACATTCACTTTGACTTTAAGCAAGTTACACGTGTTTACGTCATCAAGTGATTTTTATTTCGACTTTTTATTTGTATATTTATTAATGTTATAGTAATTTATTTGTTCTTTCGTTATTTAAAATAAAAATTATGTCAATTTGTATAATTTGGTGAGTGTTTTGGCAATTTATATAATTTGGCGAAATTGGTTGACAGAATAACTTAGTACCATATTTTTTAATTATTTTCTAAAGGAAATATATATATATAAAAAAAAAAAAATTAATAATTATAGAACAAAGTAATTTATAAAAAGAAATAAACATTTATTATCAAATAAACAACAATCTAGCTAGCTCATATGTCATCGGGTTACCATGTCAACCTTTTCTGAAATATGAAAAAAAATTATCTGTTTGATTAAAATTTGAGTTGCCATCATTATAAAAATGTATATAAAATTAGAAAAAAAATTAATATTTCGAAAACGAATTCAAATTTAAAAATTCTAATGCCAATTTTGAGATCTGCGGATCAATGCTGATTTTTTGTGTTAATTTCATCGCAAAGTATTCCATATTTTAGGAGAAATCGCTTGAAACATAATCATTTGTTTAATCAGTCGATTCATAAATTCGTTTCATTAGGATTTTATATATATATAGGGTAGATATAGTAAAAGTCATGTTTTATTATCAGCATTAAGGTGTCTGAAATATCACAAAAAATACACCAAGTTGCTAAAATTTTTAAACATAAAAACAGGCTTTGGTGATACACATGAATAAATCTATATCGTGATTTATATCCAATATTTTTTTCAAAATATCATTTTTTTTTTATTTTCAACCAAAACAGGCGTAAATGAATTTTTCAACTATTATTGAGTGTGTCGGATCTGTAGATAAAACACTTTTGTCTCTGGCAATTACTTTTATAGCCAAAAATAAAATAAAATTGTAACAAAATGACTGCCTTTCCTTATTTTTATAGCATATAGATGGTGCTGTTGCCACTGTCGGCTTGCCAAACGCGAAGTGAATGTATGTAATTATGATTGCGCGGGGTTTAGTAGCGTTTCGGTATCTCTACAAAATGTAACTCACCTAGTGAAGTCTATATGTGAAAACCAGTAATATGCATTTTTCATTCATAATATGCGCTTTTCGCGAATTGTATATAATTTGTGTTTGATCCTTATTAAAAATGTGACTGTTTAAGCTGTCGAGATATAGGTCAAAATTGGGAAATTTCATTAGGGGCCACTGGCCGGTAGGACTAATTTTTTAAGTGGCCACTTTCTTTAAACTACCGGTCACTTTTTTTATTTCAAAATGCTAAACATTAAAATTTCCGTAAGCATAAATCTAAAACTGAGTAGCCCAAATAAATATGTTAATATAAATATATCGGAACCAAAAAAGGTAGAATCCTTGATGAAATGCAAGAAAATTTTATTATCTCCTTGTAAAAAAGTGGCCGGAAGGTGGCCGCTGATAGACAATTTTTCACTAGCCACTTTTTTTCCTTTACTGGCCCTGTGGCCGGTGGCTAGTGCTAATTTTGACCTTTATGTCGCGAGTGTTTATCCTGACCCACATTGACACAAAATCTCTTTTCCAGGCACAAAATCTCTTTTCCTTCTTTCCCATTTAAGGGTTTATTTTTAACTACAGAACCAATAATCATTTGGGGCAATATTAACTTAGAACAGCCATAAACTGCCTAATTTAGATAACCTTAATTTACACCATAATTAAAAATAATCTTTTCTGGCCTAGTTGTTGCTCATCTTAAACTGCACAACAAGGAATGGAAAAGCAAACAAGCTTACATTTATGGTTAAAATTTTCAGTAAAAAAAAGAGTACTTTGTATTTTTAATTTTATTGTATGAAACAAAATTTCCATGATACTTGATAGTGAATCCTATAGTTTGTTTTTTGATGAATGTAAAAAACAAATTGTTTCCATTTTCAGTAAGTTGATCTTCAATTTTGTTAGTTATGAAAGTGAAAAAAAGACATCTAGACTAGTGTTTTATTAAATTTTCTAGCTATATGAAGTCTGAAAATATTTATAATAGTCAGCAGTAAGTAGGCTAATTTAAAAATATCGGATATATATCAAAATATCAGATATTTTGGATATTTTCAAAAATATCAGAATGTTTACGAATCCTGGAAGCAAATAATAAAACCATTTTAATTTGTGATCAAAATGAGCATACTTTTTAAAAATTGATATTTGGTCTAAAATTTGGCTGAATATTCAGTATTTTGACAAATCACTATTCGTTACATCTCTAGTTGGGATCTGCGAATCATTTAATTATCTTTGTAGTGCTTGTAGAAAAAATAATGTGAAATATATATAATAACATCAACAATTAAAATAGAAAAGGATATAATCTTCAATTTTTGCACCAAGTTCTTCTGGATTTTCAAATTCTCCTTCTATGTCTGAAATTTTACGAATAAAAATATGTTTTAAAAATAATGTTAAGCATAATAATCTCACATACACATTTAGCGTTACACTCTGTAAAACAATTAGTCCAGCTATTGAATAAGTCATGTGTGCTTAAGGATATAAAGAAGACAAATCACAAACATGCTAAACCCAAAGAGCATAGAGAAAAACCTATTTAAATTTTTAAAGCAGAAAAATCAGTCTAAATAATATAAAAATTGTACTGGAAAAGAAAATTAATTCTTCCTAACACAATGCAAACAGTGTTAAGTATAAATAAAGCCTCCAGACAGGAGTACACTGTCAGATGTTGATACATAAAAATTAAGGTGATCCTTGGTATCTTTTCACAAAATTACATTTACAGGCGTGAAAGTGGGAAATAAGGTGGAAATTTTTTTTCATCTATACAATGGTGCCAAATTCGTATAATTTAGACAAATTTTAACAGTTATTGATAAAATAAAATGAAATGTAACTACATATATGATTGTTATTCTCTTTTTGCAACTTAGAAAGTATAAAAAACAAATTTAAACAATAAATGTATAGCTTCATTGAGTCAAAACAGAAAACTGAAGATAGTACTATTTGATGAACTTATATGATGGACAACGATTAATTTTTCAAGATCAATATTATTTTGAATGGATTTTTCCCTTCTTTCACAAGAAAAAAAAATTATCCATGCTAAATATATGCACGTCAAATTGATCTTTGCTCCAGAAATAAATCTCTAAAAATGTATCACTGAAATTAACCAAAATTTGTATAAAGGACAAAATATTCTATTCCAAAAAAGAATCTTATGGAAAGTGGAAACTTCCATTCAATTTTTAAAACACTTTAAAGAACTTCATTTACCACAATTCAGAAACAAACTTCAAGGATTTGAGTAGACAAAATTATTAAAATTTCCAGACACCCCCCCCCCCCCCTTCTGCATCTTATATGTTTCCAATATTTTCTTTGCATTTTTGATAGTCCAGAGAGTGTCTAAAATTGCTAAGAAAAAGGTGGAATTCCTCCTTTAGGAGGAACTCTTTCACGCCTGCATTTAATAAAAAATTGACCCTTCATAAAATTTAATTCAGTAGTTGTCTATTTTCCAGTAACCACTTTCTACTTTCTATAAAAATTAATTGTTCTGAAACAATGGGATTTAACACCAAAAATGTATAAGCATGATGTTGCATTTGTTACACTTTCATGATTTAATGGCTAATAACCATGTCCAAATGCCTTGTCCATGTATACAGACACAGACTTCGAAACATTTTCAGGTAGGTTAAACTGTCAAATTTTTTTAAATATTAGATATGACTATTGTCCTAAAAGTCGCAGAATAAAGCTGTTTACATTAAAATTTTTTAATTATAGCTTTGTATACTACTGTTATTCACGACTGTCAAAGGTCTGTCCAGCCTGTCTCACAGGGTCCTGTTTTCGTAAAATTGTGACGATTTTCTTGTATTGTGAAAATTCTAGTCATAATTTTGTGAATTTGAAATTATCACTATATTCAGGTTCTATCCATCATATATAAAAAAGCCAAATATGTTCTTTGATGAGTTCAATTGTTTTGTTACAGGCCAGATTTTATTTTTAAAGGATTAAGTTTGTGAAAAGTTCAATTTGAAGGAGGAAAAATTCTGTGAAAGGCCTATTTATTGGACAAAGAATTTTGTGAAGGGTCCTGTTTTGGGATGAAAAGTTTTGTAAAGGGTGCTTTCCAGGAGCTAAGGTTTTCCTAAACAAATCCCTGAATGTTATTGTTCAGTTCTGGAGGAATGTAATAAACACCACTAATAATGATAGATGCCAACATTGTAAAAACTATATCAGGAGTATACTAGTTAAATTTCAGGAGTTTTGGACACTCTTAAGGAGTCAAATTTTAATGATCTGATGTCATAAACAATTTTTCAAAGCTATTCTTTTTAATACTTCATACAAATATTCTTTAAATATTCTAATTTAATGAAGCACAAAGTAACAAGAATAACTTACCTTCAGTTTTCAGTGAATTTGCCAACATTTCACGACATTTTAATCTTACAGAATTAGATGTGTCAGCAGGAAATGTGGTCTGCTTTGGAGCATTGGCCTTAGAAGAAGCTTGTGTTTTTGATGCAGATTCCTTGGATGTTTCATTTTTAGAGGACTGGTTAGTGCTTGAACTGCCATTTGAATTATCTCCTTTGGAATCTCTGCTGTTTCCATTACCATCACTTTTGGCACTAGGTGTATCTATAGAAGGAAAGGGTTAAATTTATAGTTCCTTTCTCTCATGGAATATTTCTAGTCTCATGGAGAAAGAAAAGAGGAAGGAATAGGGATGCACTAAATAGTAATTTTAGCCAAATCAAAGCAAGATATTTTGTACGCAGGTGAACTGAAGAAATGAAAGTTATAAAAGAGGCTTTTGGTGAAAAAAATCTATTTAATAGATAATAAATTGCAACATCAGTGTAGAATATTTCTTAATAAAAAAATTTTTAAGAATGGACAGAAGTTCAAGCAATCATTAAACAAGTTGTTAAGTGAAGTACTTAAAATTAGATGAGGAGGTTTCAATCTGTAATTAATCACAAATTTTCTGGGATTTACACATAAACTTTGAATAAACGTGAATCGTAATGAACTGAAAAATTTTAATTTGAGAGCCAACTAGAAAAAATTCTTTATTCACAAAAGTTTATTTATAACAACCTAAATTTTTATGGTGATTATTTGCTTGCAGGTCACAAAATTTCTATCAAAATGTTAACCATCTTAGTCACAATCCTAAATTTAATTCATTAAAATGTCATTCTGCAAATAATGCAATGTTATGAAAGATTTGGAAATAATTAGGGATTGACAGAATACCGAATTTGGTATAATCAATTCGGTATTCAGAAATTCAGTTTCGGCCAAATACTTTTAAAGTACTTGGCCAAATTTTACAAATAATGAATTTATGAAAAACAATAAGTACTACTAGTTGTAAAAATAAATGTTGACCAATACTCATTTGATGCAATTTTAATGCACTTTAGTGATACATGACCATTTATAAAAGCAGATACATCATATATATTAAAACGGAAACCTGATTCTTTAAGACCACGATCAGTAAGACCAATATTGACACATTTGCGCATGCATCAACTTTTTTTCGAAGCTCTTTAACTTAGAGGGATAGGGTCAGGTGGGGGAAAGTGGTAATAAAAACAGGCTTTTCAAACTTTCAGAGGATAAAAACATCAGAATTTCTGTGATGTTTTCTAAAATTTTGGGTGTTATTTTACATTACATTACTCTAGAGTACATCCATATCCATTTCAGAAATATTTTTGGGAAATAACACCTTTTTATAGCATATTTTTCCAGGCATGTTTTTATGACCACTTTACCCCAGGGGGTGGGGTAAAGTGAGTAGTGCATGGGGTAAAGTGGTCACATTGAAAAAGTGTAATAAAAAAATAAACTAATGAATAAAAAGTGACATTTTATTATTTACAAACATTTTAAACAACCTTTATAATAAGTTATCTGCCATTTTATTTTATTAAAGTGTAAATTTGTAATGTTAAAATTGTTTGTTGTTAAAATTTGGTTCTTCAAGGATTTTGATCACATCTGATTCTGGAAAAGTATAATGATATTGCCAAATTTGGATTTTTTTAAACATATTTTAAGAAAAATAATCATGTTTTTCCCAATTGCTTTATTGATTTCTTCATTTCATATCTCAGCAACACTCAAGGTCCTATAGATATGGTGTGAGGTGTCATCTTTAGCTATTATAAATGGATTCAAAAGAGAATGTTGACTAGGGATATTTTGTTGTTGTTTTCCTTTTAAAAATTTAAGCAACTTTTAAGTATCCCATTCCCCTTGTTATTTTTGCAGATATAATGCAAGTGTTTTTTCTGTCAATACTACTCTGATCTTGGACTGGACACATTTCCTTTTCCTTTAAAACTATGTCTAACAATTCTATTCACATCTGAAATGAGTGTAGATAATGTTGCCAATGTAGATTATTTTAATTTTTTTTTACATATTTTGCAGTCTGCTTTCTTGATACTGTTTCTTTAAAATTCCTTTCCAGGCTTTTTTTAATGGGGGAAAATACACCTAGATCTAATGGTTGTAGACTATGACTAGTATGAGGTAGCAGGGAGAATATTATAATATGATTGTCGATAGCTATTTTTCACAGCATCATAATTCATTTATGTCCATCACAATCATAAATAAAAGGGCAGGCTTTTGTAAGCTTTCGGTGTACTATCTACTTAAAAAAATGATCCATCCAAGATTCAAGTACAGAATCCTGCATCTATCCAGATTCCATGATTCATACAATGCTCCTGCACGACCACCCTTTATCCATAATTCATATATACTTACTCATAAACGGCGAATGGAAGAATGTAATAACCACTAGCTGATATACCAAAAGGAACACTAAACATTATCTTTCCTTTGGTTTCTGAATTTTATATAATGCATTGCATTGCGTACAATTTTTTAAACTGAACTATTTTGGCTATCCATATCCATTCCAGCCTCATCAACATTAAAAATTCTTTCAGGATTTTCTTGTGGACTATTTTCTTATATAATACAAGTATGGGTATTAGAAAAAGTAGTTAATGTGTTGGTTGTTAAATTAGTTGATGTAACCTTTGCAAGCAATTCAGGTTTACACTTAGTTAATTCATTCACTATTCTGAACCTATTAAAAATTAAACCTAACCTTTTTTAACCCCCATATTATAAACTATTATTAAATAATAACTATTTGCAGTTAGTTTTTAATAGTTATTAGTATTTAATAAACTGACATTGTATATAATGAATAATTTAACCCAGATCAAATATCTATAAGTTAAGCCTAACCCTATGACCACTTTACCCCATGTAACTAAAACTATTATGAAATAAAATCTGTGATAAATATAACTTAGCTATAAATGAAAATATGTTCTTGAGATATGTGAAAAGCTTTCTGAACTGCCAATTTAACAAAATTTGGGATAAACAAAATGCAGCAGAAAAGTTAATTAAAGAGTTAAAAGAACAAGGTGTAACAAAGACAGACAAAATGAGTGCTCAGTGGCTCAAACATGTTACGAAAAATGTTTTTTTGAGTGAGAAACTTTGATCAATACTTAATAAATCTAAAATTAAAAAAAAATTATTCAAATTTCTATATTAGTCAGGATTTTAGCCCTTTTTATGAATTATGACCATTTTACCCCGCCTGACCACTTTACCCCACCTGACCCTATTGAGCGAGATCCTGGTAGTGCAGTGGTCAAAGGCAGCAGTCTAAAGCTCTGAATTTTTGTAGAGGACGTGGGTTCGAGCCCAACGCCTGGCAAAATGATTTCTGCAATATTTTTGGCGATGATTCTCTTCAATAATGACATGTTTTATTAGCAGGAGAAGTTGTATGATTTTTATTTTGTTATTATTATTATTATTTGAATGCTTTATAATTAAATATTATTATTATTTGAATGCTTTATAATTAAATATCATTATTATTTGAATGCTTTATAATTAAATAAAATTTAATATGCAAGAATATTTTTAAAAATAATAATTTTTTATTTAAGATATTTTGCATAATTATCAATTAAATTGAGCTGATCTACATTTTTTGTTATATTTTCTGACCATTATCAAGAATATATATGTGTGTGGCAGAAAGAAAAGTTTGCCATTCTTTTCTGTAAAAAAGAAAACTGAAAGAAAGAAAAAAATTTTCATATAAGAATTATAAAAGAAATTACCTTGATATCTGTGATTTAATATTTAAAAAATAAATAAAAATGTAAAATAAAATTCGAGTGAAAAAAAATTATATTATAAATTGTTAGCTGCATAAAGTTTCAAATTTAGATTTTGAGAGATATGAGACTAATAAAAATAAAATTCATGGCAGCTTTTAATGGTTGTGCAGTTTAAAATAAATAAATAAATAAAAATAAATATTGCTATTCTTTTTCAAAAAAAAAAAAAAAAGTACCGTAATAAAATAAATTAGACTGACAGTGCCCTCTATCGACTTAAAGAAATAGGAATCACTCATGCAACATAGAAATTTGTCACGATTTCAATAATTAATTTAAAAGCAACTAATTAAAAATTCAAGAATTTTTCGAATGAAACATTTAAGTTATTTACCGTCAAATCTGGACGGACATTATCTAATAACCCTTTGTAATCAAAATTTAACATGGACAAATTACGGTGTAAAAATAAAGAGTTTTTCAACATTATCAGGTTGTAATATGTTTCTTTTCTGTTTATAAATCTGTCCAGCTACAAAAAATAAATGTTATAAGCACTGCTGGCAGATGCGAATAAGTATTTTCTAGGAAGTAGAAGAAATCCCTTTTACTCAGAAGTACAATAGGCGAAGACGCAGCAAATGTGGCAAAAGTAGCTATTGGACATTGCCTTCCTTGTTCATCCAATCACTGCATTTGTTATGCATGTGCGTTACTGCAACTTTGTGATCAAACAAAATTCTTATTGTTATTTATTTTCAATTTATTTTTTATGCATTCCTCAAATGTTCATTTCATATTTATGTTTCACAATTTTTTTTTTTTTTTTTTTTTTTTTAATATTACACTTTTTTTCAGAACTTAAGTGGGACACTTGAAATTATGAAATGGGTCTCACAGCGACTCACAGGTCATAGGTTGCCAACCCTTATCACAGATTATTCTTTCTTTATGGTACAGTTAAGAAACTTTTTTTCTTCTCTCAGAATATGGCAAATATTACCAATGTTTTGTTTTTGATACACCGTAAAAACACAAGTATTGTATTTGTGATAATTTATGCACACATACACATCAGAGATACATAAACATACAAATATAAAAGTGTAAAGAAATGAAAAAAAAATTGCTAAATAGAGATGTCTGCTTTTCAGAAGTGTCCATTATGAAATCTTATGGTATAAAGTAAATTTTTAAACTGAAAAATATTTTCGAAATTCCCGAAACAATGAGTAAAACCCAACCGCGACCCACAGCAAAAAATGTCAAAGTCAACCCAAAATGCAACAAAAAATATCGCACCAACCCGACCCAAACTACAGATCAGGTCGGGTGTAGGTAAAAGCAGGTAACCCAACCCAATGCAGGTCTCTAAACTCAACTATGTGGGCTTTTCAAGTATCCAGATATCAATATTTCCATGAAATTCTGGTGACTTAAGCTTTCACAATATTAAAATTTTAGTTTTTTAATTGAATAAACAGCATGAATGTATACAAACATTACCAATTAAGACCGTATCGGAACATTAGCTCTGAATCTGACTGAAAGCACATCTCTGTCTCTGACTTTATTTCCGGTGATTTCAAAATGATGATTTTATCAGAGGTACTTATTAACCCTCTCGTTCCCAACATATCTAAATTGATATCAGGGTTCATACTCTCCTACCATAATAAAATTCAAGCACATTACCCAAATTTCAAGCACCTTTCTGTAAATGAAAAATTTAATTTTACAAAATACCATACTACAAAAGTATCTCTCTATTCAAAAAGAAAGTAATAGTAATAGTATAATTATTACACGAGGAGTCAAAGTCGCTTCAAATTCCAGGCGTCTCAATGTTATTCTATGGCTCCAGGAGAGACGCCTGGAAAGCAAGCAATTCTTTTGTGTCAGAGCGTTTTTGACACCAGAAACGAGGCGAGTCACCAGTAACAGCCTATCAAATGCTTGGAAATATGTCAATAGAAAAGCCTTTTCTCAAACAGCCAATGAAATACTTAGAAAACGAAAAAAAATGGTATGGTTATTATGGGCAACCTGACGAGTCGCAAGCAATTTTTGTCGCTACGAATTGTACGTGTAATAACACTATAACTTACGCTGTCACCGCCGCCGGCGGTTTTGAATTTTTTGTGACCAGAGGTCTTAGAAAAATACTGCATACAAAAATATGAAAATCAGCGGTATCATAGAGAAATGCTTGATAAACACGCTGATGCAGACACTTTTCAAATCGAATAATTATTTTAAGAGATATTTAATGCTAAAGTTGGACAAAATCATTCCATTAAAAAAGTTTTATAGTAGCAAAAACTATACATGCGAATTAATTCATTTTTAGATCATTTTATACGTTAGAATTTCCTGGTATGCAGACTCAGACTGCATTCACTTTTTTAATTTGACTCATTTTTTGAGGTTTTATTTCTATTTTAAATTTAAATTTTCAGCATTTCGAGAGATATCTTTTACTTATTTTAGGAAATGGTATTAATTTAAACTGTTGCCAACTGTATAAACAGCACAAATAATAATGTTTGCTTCAAATTAAAAATTTATTTACACGTGACTATTATTAACAGAAAAAAAAAAACTTTCAAATTAGAATTAAATAATTATGTGTGAAAAGCAGGAACTTATTGAAAATTACTTCATAAAAACTATATTTACATGTGAATTTTATAAGGATATTGTAAAATAATAAATTCATTAGCATGCGCTAGAAGTCTTAAATAGGAGAAATTACGTCACATTACACTTATTACGTAAAATGAACAAAAAAAATATTGCAAAACAGTTTAAATTTAAAAATTGCGCGAGACATTAATTTGATATTTTGAGATATTTTATTGAACGCATTTAGACTGCTTTCGAGCGATTATTTAGTAATGTAATAAAAATAAAAAGATTACAAGCTGAAAATGAAGTGTCATCAACAAAAAATATGATTTGAAAAAGAAAAATCTGTGAAGCAGAAAATAAAGAAATTGCTTAAATTGTTTAGTTAAGATTTGTTAACCTTCTGTGTCGTTTCCGTCAAAAGAAGGCATTGGTATTTGTAAAATATATTTGCATTTTGATGCAGATTTGCTTATTATATTAGCTTATTTTGAAATGTTTAACTGATTTTATTTAATCAAAGACGAAAATACCCATTCCCATTGTATCTTTTAACAGCAGCTGATTTTTCCTTAAAATTCTCCAATCGAAGAAAAATGAATAGAAACCCATTTATAGGGAGATCGCCAATGTTAAAATCTTTTTAAAGCCAATCAAATTAGCATGCTTTTAGAGAGTGCAGTGTCTGAACAGGGGTTGGCGAGCGTAGCTCGTAGGGGGGTAAGCCCAATAGTCTAGAGAAAAAAAAATTATTTTCCATTTTCATGTTTTTAAGCGAATGACATACATATATACAGTAGCGAACGCTTAAATGTGAAATGTTATGAGAAAGTCTTCAAAAAATAAAGAAAATCTTTTTGCATTCTACTTTGAAAGTCATTTGTGCTAACACTACACAAAGTAGACACTTGATAATTTTGCATTGTTATGATATTAATCAGGGGTGATTCTGAGTTAAAAAATTCTGAAATTCACAGAAAAATTTTCTGAAAAGTTACAGCAGGGGGGGGGGGGGGGGGGAATGCAGAAACCATTTTTGGCACTAACTATGCGAATTTTCTGCGGCTCTTTAATGAAATTCGCGTTATTTGCAATCTTTTAACAAAATTTGTGGGGTTGTTTTTTGTTTGGCGACCCCTTGACGTAATTTGCGTTTTTTGTGATCTTTTGACAAAATTTGCAATTTTTTCATGATCTTTTGATGTAATTTGCGGGGAGTTTTCCGATCTTTTAACGAAATTTGTGGTTTTTTTTTTTTTTTTAATCTTTGATGAGATTTATGGTTTTTTACGGGATTTTTTGAGAAAATTTAAGGGGTTTTTGTGATTTTTCGGCGAAATTTGAGTGTTTTTTCGAGATTTTTCGGCGAAATTTTTGGTTTTTCCTACGATTATTGAACGAAATTTGTTTTTTTTTTCCGCGATTCTTGGAAGAAATTTGCATTTTCCCCCAATACCATGACAAAATTTGCGTTTTTTCTGCGATTCTTTAACGAGTTTTGCGTTTTTCTGCGATTCTTTGACAAAATTTGCGTTTTCTGCGGCTCTTTAATGAAATTCGCGTTTTTTGCAATCTTTTAACAAAATTTGTGGGATTATTTTTTGTTTGGCGATCCCTTGACGTAATTTGCATTTTTTGTGATCTTTTGACAAAATTTGCAATTTTTTCACGATCTTTTGATGTAATTTGCTGGGAGTTTTCCGATCTTTTGACGAAATGTGTGGTTTTTTTTGTTTTGTTTTTTTAATCTTTGATGAGATTTGTGGTTTTTTCGCGATTTTTTGAGAAAATTTACGGGGTTTTTTGCGATTTTTCGGCGAAATTTGAGTATTTTTTCGCGATTTTTCGACGAAATTTTTGGTTTTTCCTATGATTCTTGGACGAAATTTGTTTTTTTTTCTCCGTGATTCTCGGAAGAAATTTGCATTTTCCCCCAATACCTTGACAAAATTTGCGTTTTTTCTGCGTTCTTTAACGAGTTTTGCATTTTTCTGCGATTCTTTGACAAAATTTGCGTTTTCCCTGTGATTCTTTGACAAAATTCATGAATTTTCTGCAAACGATTGACAAAATTTTTTTCCGCCGACCATTTGTTGAAATTCGCAATATTTTTTTTATGTCTGAATTTTCAGATTAATGGCCGACTTTTAAATTTTCAGAAATGAATGCCTTAAATTTTCAGAACAGATCACCCCTAATTAATACACAATTTTAAATTTGATAAAAACTAAATGAATTTTTTCGCGACTTGCCTTAATTTGAAAACATCCACTAAATCCTTTTCAAAAAGGCATATTAAACACTCACAAAATAGAAAAAATTTCATATTTCAGCATGAATAATTTATTGCACTTTAAATAGACTTTTTTGCCACAATTTAAGCTCTTTAACTGCATCCCCCCCCCTTTTTTTAAATCTAAAACTTCAGACTCTTTTTCTTTAACAGTTTATGTGGTCCACATCACCGTTTTCTCCATCATAGTCCATTGAGAGGGGATTTACATTGGAGGAATTTCCAATCTTGCGATGGGCAGTAGCAACAAATATACATCTTTTCATTTTCTTTTGTAAAAACTTAATCCTAGAGAAGGAAGGGAGAAAGAACAAAGTGAAGTACAAGCTCGTACTCTGACCTTCTGAAAGGAAAACGATCTCAGACCAAATATTTTTGCCTGATTAATTAACTTTATTTTTCTTTAAACATTTGAAACTCTTATTTAATTTTATTCTGAGCATCTGAATAAAAAAAAAAAAAAAAAATTAAGCACCTATAACAAAAGAAGTAATGAAAATTAAGCATCTTCACTAAAATTTAAACAAATTCAAGCACTTTCAAGGACCTTTTTTCTTTCTAAAAAATTCAAGGACTTTCAAGCAGTTTTAAGCACCGTATGAAACCTGTGATATGCTAGTGAAGTTTCTCCTGTGGTTTACATATATCTTATTTGTAACATGTGGTGAGCTATCTTTACAGCCCAGTGTATCTCTGCTAATATGCTCAAAAAGAATGCTTAATTAAAATCTTTAAATGTAAAAAAATGACATTAAGTATCCAGCAAAATTGATATGGGGATAATGTTTTGAGCATTGACCTTCATTGTATGAGCTGGAATGTTTCTTCTGAAAAACAGGGAGGAGCAATTCGTTTATTAAAACAAATCCACATGTTTTGTGCTTTTCAGCATGCAGAATCAGTGATGGCTGAATGCAGATGAAAAATGCAGAATAGAAGGACTTAAATTTTTGATGTGGGAGCATTACTGTAAATGCATGTTCTTTAGTTTTACCTACAGTTCCATTTTTTGTTACTTGGAGGGAGTGGGGAAATCATTTCAAGTTCGTTGCATTTTTAATTCTCGAAAATATCCATTTTAGCACGGTACTTAGAATACATGGTAGGGTCCACGAGCGAGATGCGCAGTAGATCGTCCAGTTCGTGACCTCACTGGCACCCATCGTTCAAGCTCTCCCTGTGTGTTTCCATTTATTCGCATTGCTCTCTTTCTATTTTCCGGACAAAAAATGTTATTATTATTCTTTTTTTTCATATAATCATTTTATGTCTTATTTTTATTCTTAGTTTTTGAAAAGGATTTGAGATTAAAATAATTAGTAACGCATTAATTCTTCTAGATATTCCAAACGAATTTCATTTCATCGTTTTTAACGCATACCATAGCATGAAAACCATTTGCTGCACACATGCAAAAGATCAGATAATTTTTGCATTTATTATTCAAGAGTATTTTCAATTTACTTTAAAGAAATAGATTTGTAAAAGAATTTAAAAGTAAAAGAGCTTAATTTTAAACCAAACTAAGTTGTAAGATATAAATCAGTTTCCATATAAAATTTTTCAGCTCTACTACTACTTTAGTATTACTTTTCACTAATGATATTGCTGAAAAATTAAAGAGAGAAGAATGAGTTGTCGAGATACATGAAAGGAAATAAACTTTTTCTTAAATAAAAATGAATGTGATCAGCAAGATAAATCCAATCCTAATTTATTTCTTCTCTCTTAATAAGAACAATACAGTCACTCATATATCGCTGATAAATCATTCAGATATTAGATGAAATTAAATAAGAAAATTAAACTAAATTAAATAAAAATATATATGTATATCAGCTGGTTAGGGGGAAAATTGTGCAATGTAGTACGTAAAAAATCAGAAAATTCTCGTTGTAAAGAAATTATGAAACAATATAAATTCCAGTTTTCTCAAAATTCTATTTTAAAAATAAAGTTGCATATTCAGACGACGTGTAAGTAACAGGTAAACTTAAATATTCTTCGCCTAGTGAAATCGTTGTGTTATAATTCCTGAAATTTATAGAAATTAGTTTTAGTTTTGAGTACTTATATAGTTAATAAATGTACTCAAAACTAAAGAAAAATAAAATAAACACTATAGTTCTTCTTTTTTTTTCGGTGAAATGTAAGGATTTGTAAGCAATATGGGACCTTAAATCAAAAACTTATATCAGATTAATAAACAGGCATGGTTCTAGAAGTTTCAAAAATGCATATTGTGAGGGAAAAAAAAAATATGTTGGTATAGCAATAGAATAAAAACTCAATTTTTATTTGAAAATATATTCCAGAATTTTTATTTATTTTAAGGTATTGAGATAATCCATATAAAATAATATTCCACTCACAATTTGTAATTTAAATTTTTTTTTATAATACTTTAGTGCGTACTAAAAATGTAAGGATGTATATATATATATATATATATATATGAATTATAAAAAAAAATATTTGATTGTTTAAAATTTTTTAATCGTAATATGACATCTATTTTTTTTCTTCAAATTTTGAATGTTATACAACCTAGTTTGTTTGAGAGTTAGACAGTTTGATATTTACTGAACCAGAAGCCCAATACCTAGATTATAACTCAGATAGACTTGACATCGTGTTAGTTAATCGCAGAATCTTGTGTGCCAATGATTATTCTGTTCATAAAGTTAAAAGTTGTACGAACCTATATTTATTAATATTTTGATACCGATTTTAACTTATTTTCTAATTATTTGTAAATAAAGTAAATTGTTGATTTTAAAACAAAAGTTGTTCTTTCTGAAATTGCGCTACCCTTTCTCATATAAGAGTGGACGTAACAATATGGTCTCTAGAAGACTATCTAGAAAGACTATTCTTCTGATATTTTCAATAATTTTATAATTTAAATTTCTGTATTAGTGTATGCAAAAAATTTAAAGAGTTTTTCTGTTTAACTATCTATAAAACGTTATTTAAGCTATTACGGCTATTTAAGAAGTTTTTTGTTTACTCGTTTTGTTATTACACATTTTTTAAAAAATATTTATAAATTTGAAAAAAATCCCAAGTATCAATTCAAAAAAGCTTTTCTTACATTTATCTAAAGTTGCCCTGAAAATGCTATAATATTTTTTAGTGCCTGTGTTTTAAAGTACATAGTACTATAGAGTTTTTCAGAATTATACTCGTAACTTTTAAAAACATTATTAGGTCCGTTTTATGTTTTTCGAACATTAAATAGGGATTTTAAAAAATGTATAAAATTATAAATTTTAATAGCATATAACTTTATGAGTGTATAATATATATATTTGAAAATATACAACATAATTATAAGTGCATTTTTTTGAAAGTTTTATGATTTGAAGCAAACATTTTCCGAGTTTTCTCAAAGTATTTTGGATTAAAGCAAAATTGCAAAAATGTTATGAAAAGACGGTCTCTAAAATATTGAAATACAACAGAGCAGGTAAGAAAACTGCTTTTTTTTACATATGTGTTTAAATAAAATAATGATAATTCAGGCGAAAGTTAATACTTCCAAGTAACCAAATGAAAACAAAAGATTCACGCTTTAAAAAACTCTAAAAAATAAAGACATGTAATATTAACTTTGAATTTGAAAAACGTTTAATTAGTAGATGTTCCAAGTGTCACGCATCTCAGTAATATCATACACTGGATATTAAACAAATGTTGAACATCTTTTTATGAAATGGAAAGCTTTATACAATGTGAAAAGTGCGTTACCCAAGACTGGATTTGGGTGCCAGTGACGCCAGAGGGAGAAACGAAATCAGCGCATTGACTAGAGTGTTCTACTTACCGTGCATTTTAGCTTCCCAAAAAATATGAAAACAGAAAGATAAAATCAAAAAAGCAATTATTATAAAGAAGGAGCTTGGTGCAATATAATAGAAGCGTAAAAATACAACGTTAAAAGCACCAAAAATTTTAAATTTTAAGTAAATTTTAGCAATTTAAAATTTTTGGTGTTTTTAACGTTGTATTTTTACGCTTCTATAAAAAAGCAATTACTAACAGGTTTATTCTTCAACAAGCCAAAATAAATCCTGTTTCAAAAAGTCACAGTACGATTGAAATACAGTGCAGTTAATCTGAACTTGAAAATAAAATGAAAATTTTTAAACTTATTTAAAGAAATACAACAATACACTCTATGATTTATAAAATATATTTTTTAAGTCAAAGTTTATACTAAAAAAATTTTACTTAGTTAAATCTGTAAGAGTTAAAAATTACAAGTTTTGCAGTGTCACATTCACGACATATCCTCAAAACCTCACTGCTTACTATTGCTATCTCTCGGGATGTAAATCGCTATGTATATCATGGAAGACGGTAGTATTTCGAGTGACGCAGCCTTAAGCCTAAAATCGTATCGTATCGTATCGTTAAAATCGTATCGTATCGTATCATAGAATTCGTAGATGGCGGAACTCATATATACAGCTAACTCGACATCAAAGAAAACGCGAAAAGCCGCCTTTTAATAACTCAGCAGATATATGTCTTATTGTTCTGAATTTTCTAGAACAGTCTTATATCTGCAGTCTAATCGTATACTGAAATTTTTGCATTTCTACGTGCAGTATATTTTGAGATCTAAATAGCCAGTTTTAAAGTGAAAACGTTGGTATAATATCGAGGAAGTTCCTAATTTGAAAATCTCGAAAACGGTTCTAACGATTATTTTTAAATTGATACATAATATAAATGTGATTAAGGCGAGGTGAATAACACTTTTCTTTTTTCTGGGAAAACTCTCGTTCGTTAAATAATTCGATTTTTTTTCTCTCAAAAATGACACAGGCGATTTTTTAAAAATCAAATAAATATGTTTCAGATGAACCAAATAACAATTTACTTGTTTCCAGCAAGACTCTTGTTCGTTTTATAATGCGCATGAAAAATCGGACTATATTTCTTCGCCATTCTATGGAAATTTCACCGAAAATGCATGACACTGTATTCATACACACGCTTTCTTTTTAACCACTTTTGGGGAGAAAAATTTTGTCTTCCCACTGGCTGAGTGGCTAAGGGCCATCGTTTACTGACCTTAAGATAGGCAGTTCGATACTCCCTGGTACGTGTTTTGACATGTGAATGTTTAAGTCTGCTAGTTGACCATTATTCTCAGTTCCTTTGTAATTTTTTTAATTGCTATTAAGTTAAATAAAATTACAATTATAATGACGCCAATTTGATGATGATTATTTCTTGGCAATTTTTCAACAATAAAAATATTACCATAAATTTTATAAATATATTTAATTTCAATCACTTTACAAAAAATATACATTAATAATTATTATTTGAATATAAATCACACGATCAGAAACGTAAAAAAATAATTCATTTCAGCTCTTCTTTTTATAATATTTTTTATTATTATGACGGTCAATCAATATATAATCACTGACATCCATAATATTATTATTATTATAATTATTATTTTCCTTGCATAAAAGCTATTGTGATGTAATAATTCTTTTATAATAAATAATTTAGTTGAAATGTTTTATTTATAAATATCAATGAAGTTTGATAACCCCGAGACAATTCTTTGCAATATTTACAGTTTACATAATAAGCATATCAGAATTCTGGTGTCACCATCTTTTGACGCAATTGCGTAGTATTATAGAGAAATGTTTGATAAAAATGTTAAAGTAGACAGTTTTTAAATCGAAGAATTATTTTAAGAGATATTTAATGTTAAATCTGGATAAAATTGTCTCATTAAAAAAGTCTCATAGGAAAAAAAAATATACATGGGAATTTAATCATTTTCATTCAATTTAATCATTCAATAGAAACTCGAAGTTTGCAGAGTGCATTTATTATTCTTAACTTGCCTAATTTTTTAACGGTTTATTTCAATTTTAAATTAAAATTTTCAGAATTTCCAGAGATATTTTTTACATATTTTAGAAAAGGTTCTTTTAAATTGTTGCCAAATGTTAAAACAGCGCAAAGAATAATATATCCTTTAAATTAAAAATTTATTCACACGTGACTATTATAAACAGAAAAAAATCCTTTTAAATTAGAATTAAATGATAACGTGTTAAAAGCAGGAAAATATTAAACATTACGTCATAAAAATTGTTTTTACACATGCTTACTTAAAATGAAAGAAAATTATAAAATAATCAATTATTTTCAAATTAGAATTAAATGATTACGCATTAAAAGAAGGAAAACATTGAAAATTACGTCATAAAAATTATATTTACACGTGAATATTAAAAGAAAAAGAAAATTTTTAAATAATAAATTCATTGATATGTGTTAAAAGTCGTAAATGGAGGAAATTACGTCATATTGGCCAAAGTGGCCAAAACAGTTTACAAAACACATTGCAAAACATATTGCAAAACAGTGTAAATTAAAAAATATATTTATATGAGAGATTTATTTCAAATTTCGAGATGATATTTTTAACTATAGTTGCTAATTTTAAGGTAGCGCAAATAATAATATTATCTTTCTAATAATAAAAATATTTTCAGTTGAATGTTACAAAGAGAAAGGAAAGTTTGGTGAAAATTATGTCAGATTTAAAACATTACATTTAAAATCTCTTATTTAAAATCATTTTCTTATAGCGTTGTTAAAAAATACCATAAAGCAAAGACTCTGTTGACTTAGTTCCTTTTATATTTGGTAATTTTCAAATGTTTAACTAATCTTATTTAATCAAGCAGGGAAACAGCAACTAACATCAGCTGATTCGGTTTTGAAATCCCTCAGTAAAAGGGAAACCCGTTTACAGTAAGATCGCCATTGATTTTTTAATTATACAGAGCAGCCTCGATTATCCGAGTTAATTGGGACTGTTAGTAAATCGGAATCGGAAATCTCGGTTAATAGAAACTGTGTGTAAAAACTCGCCGTGCTTGCGAATTTAACATCTCTTTTAAAAAAATATATAGAACGTTTTTTAAATAATAAAAGTAAATATATGTAAAGTTCTGTTTCACAGCTTAACAAATTTAAAAAGAAAATCAACTACCAGTAGTAAATTTTAAAATGCAAATTGAAAAATTTACGAAAGTTCACACAGCCACTGGAAACAAAGCATTGTTCGCTATTGACTTCTCAGGGTCCAATGTTTCTTTGGAGTTGAGGGCTTTTGGGGGCAGAAGGGCCTGTATAGCACGGACAGTGAGCTAAAGAGTGTGGTTATTTTTAAGGCTCATTCAAAAGGGAAAAAAAAATCAGACTTTGTTATCGGCTCGGTTAACAGAAACCTCGATTAATCGAAGCTCGGTTAATCCAGGTTCTACTATAATTCAATCTTCCGTAATCTTTTTAAAGCAGATCAAATTAATGGACTTTAGCACAAAGTCACATAGCTGATAACTGCCATGCTTGTTGGCCACCTTTTTTTCAAAAAGCTTGCTTCACCTTATTCAATTAATGAGATATCTCCGATAAAATAAGTCACATTTTCCCGTTCTAAAATACTGGTATCCAAAAATCGTAGCATGTAACTGACACTACAAGTACTCATGGAACTAGACTATTTTAAGTCTGATTTTTATTATAGACTATATAAAATTATTAAAAATATATATTATGATAGGAACTAGCGGGCTTCGTCCGCTATTTACATTACGGATATAAAAATCGTTTTTTTTTTAGGGAAAAAGAAATAAAAACCTATTTGACGATAGGTTTATAAAGACACATTTTGTATTTGTTATATTTCCGGGGATGAGGAGGGGGGGGGGGGGCTATTTTGATTAAATATCGCAATTAGTCTACATGGCAGATATAATTATGATAGACACTAGCGGGCTTCGCCCCTCTATGGCGCCTTATGGGTCCAGCTTCCATAACTCAGAAACTACCTTTCGGACATCAATGCAACAGATTCCAAACATTATAATTAACTTAATAATCACCCTATATAGCATTAAAGTAAATTTATGAGTACTGCATACTATTTTTTTATCGTAATTTCTGAAGAGAAAAAATTATTTCGGTTCCATTCTTAGGTACTGGTCTGAAAAATTTTGAAAAAGGGGGGGAAGGAGGGGACATGAGACTGCTGTTTGTCAAACAACACAACGGGATCTGGCTTATTCAACTTGGTTTTTGATGACTTCAATTGGAAGGTGGTTTGTTTAAAAGAGTGCGTTCCCTGCCCCATGAAAATTGGAACTATTGGTGCTACATCTATGTAAGGATTTAATAATTATAAATTAACATTTTGGATTTATTAATTTAAGGATAAAGTGTTTTTAAAGGAATATCAAATGAAACCCTCTGTGCGATCTGTGATTATACTTACCCAGTTGTTTTTATATACAAACTGCTATAAGGAAAATTGTAATAAAATAGTAAAAATTAAATCTGCATTAAATTCCATAAGTATCTTTTTTTTAATCATTTTATCACTAACCTCAAAAAAGTAATGATATCAATGCAAAAACCCTTGACGGGTTAAAAGTTTCTGACGCAGCACTTTATCTTATGCTCTAAGAATTTTAAATATGGAACTTAAAAATACTGATATCAAATTTTGAGTGACGTTATGCTATTTCTTAAAAAATATATTTGTATTTATTTCACCATTTTATTTTTGTTTTATTTATAATCGCATGTGCAAAAGTTATGTTCAACATGAAAAGCTGCATAAAATTTTATTCGCTGTTGCTTTATCATTTACATCTCTCATACTTTCAAAATATGTGTTTTAAAAGATATGATATAAAATTTAAGTGACGCCTTGATGTGACTTTAAAAGGTTTGTTTTTTAAAATTCAATTTAAATTATTTTTGACTTGGTTAAAATATTTTTTTTACATCTACACAATACTTTTAATTTTCCAATTCACTGTTAAATATATCACTTTCATTGAATCTATACTATGCATTGAAATGTATTTATTTCAATAAATTGATTTATCTTTTGTGTCACGCTATTCAAAATTGTGAGTAAGATTTATGTAAATGGTTTCTTTGCGTCATTGTGTCCAAACTACATGAAATGTATGAAAAAGGATAGTTTGACGCAAATAAACCATTTACATAAATCTTACTCACAATTTTGAATAGCGTGACACAAAAGATAAATCAATTTATTGAAATAAATACATTTCAATGCATAGTATAGATTCAATGAAAGTGATATATTTAACAGTGAATTGGAAAATTAAAAGTATTGTGTAGATGTAAAAAAAATATTTTAACCAAGTCAAAAATAATTTAAATTGAATTTTAAAAAACAAACCTTTTAAAGTCACATCAAGGCGTCACTTAAATTTTATATCATATCTTTTAAAACACATATTTTGAATTTATGAGAGATGTAAATGATAAAGCAACAGCGAATAAAATTGTATGCAGCTTTTCATGTTGAACATAACTTTTGCACATGCGATTATAAATAAAACAAAAATAAAATGGTGAAATAAATACAAATATATTTTTTAAGAAATAGCATAACGTCACTCAAAATTTGATATCAGTATTTTTAAGTTCCATATTTAAAATTCTTAGAGCATAAGATAAAGTGCTGTGTCAGAAACTTTTAACCCATCAAGGGTTTTTGCATTGATAAATTATACTTGTGCGGATACTCACTTTAGTAGGTGCATTTTATTTATTTTCCAGCAGGATGGCTGGAAATTTATGATTGTTTATTGGAGGCAAATCTTTCATGTAAGATGGTTTTGGATATTAGCTTTATTCCTTCATATCAGATTTTAAGTTTTTCAGACTTCATGGCTAAAAGAAAAAAGCCGAATTTAACCAAAAATAAGATTTGTGAATTAATGAATCAGTTTAAAACCTATGACATTAGAGTGTTTTGAAAATCCTCACTTATTGATTTTTTTTTACCATATTACATTATGGATATAATTTAATAATTTCAAAATTGGATTTTAAATGTAAATATATGTTTTGGTCTTTCATATCTTTTTTATAAGTGCTAGTAATCCGAGTTTAATCTTTTAATTCATTATTAAAATTAAATTGTAATATATATGCAATGCTATTTATATTGAGAAAAATATAATTTAAATAGCATATTTCAAAACTGTAGCAGTTATGTGAATGATTGCTTTCATATGAATTTTTATTTAAAATTAGGCTTAAAAGCGAAAAGCGATGGTAACTAGCTGTTGGCACAATAGAGCACTTTCATTTGCTCTCCCTGGGAACAATCGGATTAAGAGAAAAGATTATACTAGTCAATAGAGTACAACTTCAGAAGAGTGCATTTTCCAAGCTATTAAACAAAGGAATTATCTCTCTGCACATTTATGTTTAGATTGTTACAGCTTTGCACATAAAAATGTAAAATTTGTGCATGAAAAGTATGTAAAATTATAATCTTCAACTGCAATCTGCCTGCAAAAAGTTAGAAAACAGTTGTAAGAACATCTGACTCAAAAATAGGATATGTGAAAATCCAAATCACAAGGTATGGTCACTATTTTGTAAAATGATTCTGCTCAGAAACCTGATAGTTTCATAACTTATCAGAATAAATAAAAGCTTTGCCTCCAATTCTGAAACCAATAAAACACAAACTAACTTCTAATTTGGACTTCTGATTGGATAAAATCACTTTCATTACATCCCTATTAACAAAAAAATAAAACATTTTCTATTATATAAATTTATAAAATACAAAGTAGGATTACCAGGTAACAATTTTTTCCAAGCTTTAATAAGACTTTTTGAAAGTGTGATCACTTCGTCATCACTGGATGATTTTCTCAGTGAATTAACTGTCATTCCAATGCGTGTTTTCTAAATAAAGAGAAAAAAAGAACCACAAAGTGTCAGAATACACCAAATAGCATTAAGTTTTTATTGAATTTTATAATTAAAACATAAGCTAACTAACCTGCAAAATATCCAATGTTATAGGCAAATCCCTTAAGGCATTCAGCAAATCTAGAGCTTGCTCCTGTAAAGAAAAAAATAAGTAAAATATATAATATCAATTATAATATATGTTAAAAGATAAAGAAAATTTAACATTTCATTTCTTACAACTCATGTAACAGTGGGGAGAGATCAATATTTAGCACTTTTTTGGCATCTTGGAAGTATAAATTTGAAAAAGGAAAAAAAAAAAAACTTGTATTAGCAGCACAGTGTCTCCTTTCTTTAACCACTTCAATGCCTGCCCCAAGATAAGTCAGGGGTAAAAGCACTGTTTCCCTACACCCGTCACCAGTGACCCGGAGCCGAACAATGTTTGATGCTCCAGCTGCGCTCCTAGATAAAATGCTGTGGCTCCAGCTCCGGCTCCAACTTCGCGCTTTTGAGTTGCAGATTTTAATTTACACATTTAATTTTTTGCTCACAAATTCTTTCTTCCTTTAGCTTCATTAAAGATCTGACAAAATGCATTTTTCTTATCAAACTTGAAATGCTTGTTCAGAAAATATGACATCTTTTAGCTTTTGCTTTTAAAATAGAAAGTTTGGTGGAATTTTATACACAAAAATCTTAAATTTCTTCTACACTTTTCAAACAACAAAAATTGTACAGCTACACATGTAAACAACAAGCGGCCATATTTGTTTTCAAATAGTGTTGTCACTTAGCTCAAGTAGAAAGTAGAAGTAAAATAGTATTACCAAGTTTTGAGAAGTTTTCCATCTCTAATAATAAAAAAAAAACCCTAAAAATGATATAATTAAAATACTGAATAATGATGTAATTAAAATATTCTAAGCCTGGAAATTTAAAAGACTGAAAAAAAAAAAAAAAAAAAAAAAAAGATTTAAAAGAATATTAAAAACTAAAGGAACCCTGGAGCAGGGGAAAATTTAGAGCTCCAGGGAAAACACAGCTCCGGAGCGCTCCGGGTCTCTGCCCGTCGCCGGTGAAGTGGTTTAAGGCATCTGCCAAAATGTTGTAATTACGATACAGACTCAACGATTCACCGGATATGGATTTTATTGGAAATGGAATATCTGGTTCAAGAATTTCAGATACAGGCATCCTCCAACTTACGTATTATGCGACTTATATAAATTTGCAGTTACGTAATAAATCTTGAAAATTACAGTTGTAAATATAGTGCGTTTGAAAATCAGTTGCATTTTTTTTTCATTTCTTTTATAAACTAGGAAAAGCCATGCTTTGTTTGGATTCGTGAAGCATTATTTAATGAGATAAATATTGAAAGTAACAATACTTTTTAATAGTATTTTTGCATCTTTATTAAGCAAAAATGTTATTTTATATTTTGGCACATTTTAATTTTATAAATGTTAATCCAGCCAACTAAGAGTAAAAAATAAAAATATTTTCAAAAAAGCAAAATTTTACAAAATATTTTTTAATTTTGAACTAAAAGCTGTTTTAAAGCTGTTTTTGCATTTTATTAATTACAAAAATTAATTTTTTTTTATTACAATTCTTTTGTTGCCACTTTAGAAAAAAAAATCATAATGTAAATTAAAACGAAACCAGTTTTGACTGTAGAAAAAAAAGATCCGTTGAGCACTCTTGTACCTTAATTTTAAAAAAATAATAATTATTGATTTGTTTAGATTAGAGTACTCTTTTAACAGTAGTATTTTGCGATATTTTCTCGCAACTGCTTATATATTGAATTTCGCGACTTTCTCCTAAAACAACTCACGAATTTCAAGATTCTCTCTCTCACGATTGACTGGCCAATCGCCTACTGAAGAATTTCTAGATTTTTTTCCCCAAAGACTGAATGAGGATGTTCTCAACATTTGTTTTTGCAACCGAATGATGAATTTTGCGATATATACATATTTTTTGACTAACAACTCAGTTTTTTTTCATACAGTCGACGGATGAATTCAGAGGATTTTTCCTGCAGCCGATTGACAAATTTTAGGATTTTTTCCTGTGAACAATTTGCAAATTTCTGGATTTTCTACCTCAATTTAGTGCAAAAACTGGTTTTTTTTTGGTACTTTTTGGTTAACCGGGCGCCAGTGTTATATATACATATTTATGTATATATATATATATTTACATATATGTATATATGGGTTATTCTCTGCAATAGTGCAAAAAGTGCTTCCCAGCCATATAAATGCTCTTAATTTTATTACATTTTTATTTATTTCTATTTTTATTAGAAGATCTAAACATAGTTTATTAGGGGCAGAAAGTAAAATTTAAAAATAAATAAATTTAGTATTTAAAAATATAATATATATCATGCAAACATCATTCCCTCACCTTTCCCCCACCTGTACTACCATATTTTATTGCCTATTTCTTTCCATCCAGAAATAAAAATAATTAAAAATACCCTAAGCAAAATAAAGTTCTTATTTGATACATTACAAAAAATAATAAAAATATTAATTTTTACTATTATTATATAGTCTACTCAATCAATTATATGTTTCCCCATGTTAGACCATCATTCCCTCACACATTGCTATTATCTCAAATATCTACCACTAATGAGCAGTAGCAGTCTAGCATCCTTCACAGAGAAGAAGCTATTTTGAGCACTTGTCAGTCCAGCAACATAAATTCGTGGTGTAAGATTTTGTTAATTTTACAGAATTTTTTTTTAGTCAGTATATCCGGAAGCGTTTTTATTAGCAGTCATTCCCTCACACAGAATATTAATTTTTTCGTAAATATCAAAAATTTTAATTTTATCATACATTATATATTAAGTGTTTCTCTTAAAGGAAACAGTTTGGATTTCTTCATAATTTTGCATTTTTCCCCTACAACTAGTAAAAATGTCTTATTTCATCATTCCCTCACTTGTCATTCCCTCACATTTTTTATTTTATTTTTTCCACAAATTTTTATTTTATTTTTTTTTGTTAAGTCAAATTTTTAAAACAATTTTTGTTGCTATTAAATTTTTCAATAATTGACTGATTTCTTACCATTTATCTAATTTTTATGAAAATTTACATATGCATCATTCAAGTCAGACTGCTGGCCAAATTTGCAAGTATTGTAGAGAACAACCCATATAACACTGGCGCCCAGCTAACCGAAAAGTACCTTTTTTTTTTTTTTGAAGCGATAGATGGACAAATTTCTTGACTTTTTTCCCCGTGACTGACTAAAGAATTTTTTTATTGTTTCCAAAACTGATTACCGAATTTCTCAAATTTTTTCACACAATCTATTAAACAAATTTTACAATGCTTCCCTGCGACCAAATGATGAAATTTATTTCCCACGATCAATACACTAATTCCATCAGTTATTTTTCCTGTCACCGAAAAAGAAATCAATTGAAAGGGTGCATAAAAAATGGCAGTAAGTGCCACCGGCCACATAAAATAACTAAAAAGGGTCACTGGGTGTATAAAATAGTTACAAAGGGCTGAGGGGTGCTGCACTCTACCAAATTGACCTAAGAGTCAACACTAATTACTATTATAAAAGTAAATACAATTTTATTTCTAAGAAACAAACTGGAATATTTCAAATTATTTAAGCTGTGCATAATATTGGATTATGATAAATATTATACAAGATATCAAAGTAATTTAGTTTTATATGCACAGTTTTATTTTTGCAAAACATTAAACAAAAGATGTTTCATAAAACTATTTTATTTTAAATTGACTAGGGGGCGCTGCCCCCTACGAGCTACGCTCGTCAACCCCCGTTCAGACACCGCAGACTCTAAAACCACGCTAATTTGAGCGGCTTAAAAAATATTTCGGAAGATTGAATTATAAGTTTAAAAACAGTGGCGATCCCCAAAGCAGAATATGCTTAAATGTGCGACGTACGTCGCAGAACAATGAGATGTGCTGCAGAACATTTCAAGACAAATGTTACAAAGACAAAGTGCATATTGATGTGAAAGCAAAAAGAATTCAGGGGTGGCGGGGGGGGGGCTACTTTCGTTGTGTTCGAATCTATTTAGGAAAAAATAAGAATGTCGCGCGGCAATTATTCTTTCTCCCTCCCTCCTATTTCACCTACTTTCTGAATAACTAGCGATTTCTTTCTGAACGGGAGTTCTCGTCCGCGAATGTGCAAAGAACGAAGCTGGGAAAGTTTTTTACTAAAGCTTAAAAGCTGGGAATCGCGAAAAAACGTGAATTTCGCCCAAGGACCATGTAAAAAACGCAAATTTCGTGAAAAGATCGCGGAGTAAACGTAACTTTCGACAAAGAATCGCGAAAAAGAATCACAAAATTCTTCAAAGTATCGCCAAAAACGCAAATTTCGTGAAAAGATCGCGGAAAACGCAAATTCCGTGAAAAGATCGCGGATAAAACGCAAAATTTGTGAAAAGATTGTGGAGACAACGCAACTTTCTTGACAAAATCACGGAAAAAACGCAAATTTCGCCAAACGATCGCGGAAAAACACAAATTTCGAAAGAAGATCGCGGAAAAAACGCAAATTTAAACAAAGAATCGCGAAAAAAAATCACAAAATTCTTCAAAGTATCGCGGAAAAACGCAAAATTCGAGAAAAGATCGCGGGAAAACGCAAAATTCGAGAAAAGATCGCGGATAAAACGCAAAATTCGAAAAAAGATTGCGGATAAAACGCAAAATTCGAGAAAAGACAGCGGATAAAATGCAAATTTCGTAAAAAGCTCGCGGATAAAATGCAAAATTCGTGAAAAAATCGCGGGAAAAACGCAAAACTCATGAAAAGATCGCGGAAAAAACACAAATTTCGAGAAAAGATCGCGGAAAAAACGCAACTTTCGTAACAAAATCACGGAAAAAACACAAATTTCGTCAAAAGATCGCGGAAACACAAATTTCAAAAAAAGATTGCGGAAAAAACACAAATTTCGTGAAAAGATCGCGGAAAAAACGCAACTTTCGTCAAAAGATCGCAGGAAAAAACGCAAATTTCGCCAAAAGATCGCGCAGAAAACGTAACTTTCGTCAAAAGATCGCGGAGAAAACGCAACTTTCGTGACAAATCGTGGAAAAAATGCAAATTTCGTCAAAAGATCGCGGAAAAAACACAAATTTCGAAAAAAGATTGCGGAAAAAACACAAATTTTGAAAAAAGATCGCGGAAAAAACACGAATTTCGTCAAAAGACCGCGGAGAAAACGCAACTATTTCGTCAAAAGATCGCGAAAAAAACGCGAAATTCGTTAAATGGTCGCAGAAAAATGCATATTAGTTAGTGCCGAGGGGGGGGGGGGGTCCCCCTCTGCTGTAACCTTTCTGAAAATTTCTTGTGAATTTATTTCATTGCAATTAATAGTAAAAATAAAAATTTTCAGTTGAGTGTAATCATATCGAATGGTAAGTAATATATATTAGTAAATTACAATGTTGATAGTTAGAAAAAACACAATTTTGTATGAAGCGTACATAACTTTGTTACTGGCCAGTGGTTAAAATAAAAACTGGCTAGTGAAAAAATCTGTGTACTGGCCAGTGGCCAATGGGTAAAAATGTTAATTTTGACCTATACTGGTTAGAGAAGATATTCCTGTATGCTGGGACCCTATGCACAGACTAGAATTGGTTCAGGTACATTCAGATAGTAAAATAGTGGAAGATTCCTTAGCACTTATCAATACTTGCATGAAAGAATTCATGTGGGGGAAATCATTTGAAAGTCTAAATGAATCTGCAGATGAACTGCAAATGTTTCTCTACTCGCCTAAAATTTTTAAAACTGAAATTTGTTTTACATGCTTTTAATGTTTTTCAAACATTCCTAAATGACTTCAAGGCATTAGTTGCAGCCTCTGAAAAAACAGAAAATGCAAGTCTGAGGGACAAACTTTTATCAAAAAGAAATATCTTCAGTATAATAGTTATTGCTGATATAATTTCGGTACTTGCTACCATGTTAAAATGTATTCAGGTAACAGATCTTCTTCCTTGGGAGTATACAGATTTAATTACAAATCTAAACTGTTATTTGCTAAACATCAAATCCCATCTGACAAGCGTTCATAATTGTGAGAATGTGCAACAATTTATTGATATTGTCAGATCATTGCCAAAATGTTTTTTCAAAAATACAATACTTTCATGGCACATGTTTTCAGAAGAAAGTACTTTCCAAGGAGTACCTCTGCCAGACCTTCCAATAAGTAGCAAAATGTTAAGGTCTACTAATGATAATTCTAGTATATCATATTTTATCAGTGACATCAAAGATATACTGCAATATATTGATACATTGCTGCATCGATACAGTGTCCATTTTGGACAAAGCACAGAACTTGATGAGAGTGAAACATATTTTTAAAATAAGACCATGTTAAAAAATGCTGTGAATACTTTAAAATCAGAGATCCCGAAATTAACCAGTTTTCTAACTAAAAAGTTGTCTATTTCAGTATCTGAAGCTATATGCGAATCATGGGGGTCTACAATCGATAAAAAATTTTCTAAAAGGCCCAATACAGCTGATGGGAACGAAACGACCCTTGGTACAACAAACGTATGTTTATTTATACGAATGGACCTCCATCTGGACATAAATCTGTTAGGAAACTTGTAAAAGCTGGCCTTATAACTATGTATGGACCAAATTTCCAAAGACATTTTCTTCATAAAAGTAATATGTCTAAATATCTCACTTCCAAAGTCAGTAACTTCTGTGTCAATGCCATGGTTAGAAATAAATCTTGCCTCCAGAATATGTTTCTTTTGTTGAACAGTGTTTTTTGAAACACATCTTTAGCATTTTTATAAAAGATGAAATTACATCCTTACATATGTATATAAACATCACCCCCCTTTTTTTCACCCATTGCGCTTGCAGAACACTTTTGATCATCTGAAATTCCGTTGCAGAACATTGCAAAGTATTCTGCTTTGGGGGTGGCGATCTCCCTATAAACGGGTTTCTATTCATTTCTCTTTCATTGGGGAATTTTAAAGCCAAATCCGCTGCGGTACTACTTGATTATCCCGTCGACCAATTTCGCCAAATCAGCGGCTGTTAAATGATACAATGGCTGTTTCCCTCTTTGATTAAATAAAATCAGTTGACATTTCAAAATAAGCTAATATAAAATGAATTAAATAAACAGTCTTTGCCTCCCGGTATTTTTTAGCAAAGCGAAAGTTTTTTTTTAATGACACTTTAAATGCATCGTTTTTAATCTGACGTAATTTTCACTAAACTTTTCTTTCTTCTTTTACTATTCACGTGAAAATAATTTTGTTAGAAATGAAATATTATTTGCGCTATCCTAATAAAAATAGTTGAAAATATCATCTTAAAATATTACACAGGGTTTGAATTTCAGGGTGGGATGGCGGGATTCGCGACCAAAATTTTGAAATCCCGCCCAAAATAATATCGTGGGCGGGAGACTCACGCCCAAAAAATTTCACCATTTTCCTGAAAATTTTGCATTTTGAAATTACGATTAACTCCCGCGAACGCCTTGCAAATTTCCCGATATTTTTGCGCGACTAATTGACACATTTTGCGTCTTTTTTTTTTTTTTTTTCCCGCAAAAGATCGTTGAAACTCACGAATTTTCGATGCGACCGATAGACAAATTTCATTATTTTTTTCTCGAGATCAGTTGACAAGTGTCCGCAACCGATTGGTGATTCTGTTACGAATTCCGAAAATTTAAGGCATTAGGTTCCGAAAATTGTGAAAAATCGGTCATCAGTTCAGCAGAAAAATATCTCAAATTTCGACAAATGATCGCCGAAAAAATCAATTTTGTCAATCGTTCGAGGAAAAAATAGCCAATTTCGTCGCAAAGGATTGCGAATAAAACACAAATTTTGTCAAAGGATCGCGGAAAAACGTGAATTTCGTCAGATTGCGGGAAAAACACTTGAAATTCATCAAATGATCGCAAAAAAACGCAAATTACATCAAAGTATAGCAAAAAAAATCATAAATTTCGGCAAAGGAATGCGGAAAAATGAGAGTTTCGGGAAAGGATCGCGAAAAAAGAGAATTTCGTCAAAGGATCGAGGAAAAAAGCTAATTTCGTCAAAGGATCGCGGAATAAACACGAATTTTGTCAAAAGATCGCGAAAAAAACGCACAATTCGTCAAAAGATTGCGGGAAAATGCGAATTTTGACAAAGAATCGCGAAAAAAAAAAAAAAACGCGCATTTCGTCAAAGGATCGCGAAAAAAATACGCATTTCGTCAAAAAATTGCGAATTTCGTCCAGGGATCACGAAAAAATCCCCGCGAATTTTGTCAAAGAATCGCGGAAAAAGGGCAAATTTCGAGAAAAGATCGCGGAAAAACGGCAAATTTCATCAAAAGATATCGAAATAACGGCAAATTTCGTCAAAAGATCTCGAAATAACGGCAAATTTCGTCAAAAAATAGCGAAATAATGGCAAATTTCGTCAAAAGATAGCGAAATAATGGCAAATTTCGTCAAAAGATCGCGAAATAACGGCAAATTTCGTCAAAAGATCGCAAAAAATGGAAATTTCGTCAAAGGGGCACGAAAAAATATATAGCTAGTGCTGGGAATGATTCCCCCTCCTCCCTTCATCCCCTCTATTGTAACCTTTCAGAAAGTTTGCTGTCAGTTTCAGAATTTTTTTTTTTTACTCAGAATCACCCCTGCTTTCTTCAAGGGTGATTGTGACTCAGAGTGAAAAACCCTGAAAATTAATCGATACAAAGTGAAAAACCCTGAAAATTATCGATGCAAAATATATCAATATCAATTTACATAACAACTCATGCTGCAACATGACAACAAATGATATATTTCTGCTATTGTTTGAAATATACAATTGCAGAAAAACATAATTTGGTAAACTTACATTAATTTCACTGAAAGCTAAATGACTTCATCAAATGGAGAGTGCATTTTATCTTGCTAAATATGCAAAATTCGAATTCTATAATCAGTAAATAAATTTATTCCAAGTACTCATGAAACAAGTACAAATTATGTGTTACGAGTGGGATCTCTTAGTAGATTTAATGCGAGTCATATATGACACCTAGTTATTTGAAAACAGTAAACAAATGTCAAAACCAATCCAATTTTACTTCTAAGTGGCTAAGTATTAGTAAAAGAAAGAAAAATAAATAAATAAAAATAGAAATTTTGTTTGTTTTTTTAGCTTTGCTTTTACACAAGGCAAATTTCTTTTTCCTGCTTTCTTCCTGGGTATTACACATTACAGATATGCAATTCTGGACATTTTTGTACTGAGATTGAGATGGATGACACAATACCAGGGGTGATCCTGAGCGTAAAAAAAAATGTAAAAATGTATCTGAAATTCACAGCAGAGGCGGGGGAGATCACTCCTGGTTCTAATTATGCGTTTTTTCCAAGGGTGATTCTGAGTGAAAAAAAAGTTCGGAAATTCACATCACATTTTCGGAAATACAGCGGCGGGGGTGGGGGATTCTGAGTTTGAAAAACAAAAAAATCCGAAATTCACAGCAAATTTTTTGAAAGGTTACAACACAGGGAAGAATCCACTCCTGCCACTAACTATGTTTTTTTTTCGGGCCCCTTTGACGAAATTTGCGGTTTTATCGCGATCTTTTGACGAAATTTGCAGTTTTTTCGCGATCTTTTGACGAAATTTGCTGTTTTTTCGCGATCTTTCGACGAAATTTGCCGTTTTTTCGCGATCTTTTGGACAAAGTTGCCGTTTTTGCGATCTTTTGACGAAATTTGCCGTTTTTTCCCGCGAGCTTTTGACGATATTTTTTTTCCCGTTATTCTTTATAGACATTCTTTTTTTTTCGTGATCCTTTAACAAAATTTGCGTTTTAACCACGATACTTTGACGACATTTCTGATTTTCCCGCGATCTTTGGACGAAAATCGCGTTTTTCCCCCGCGATCTTTTGACGAAAATCTTTTTTTCGTGCTCCTTTGCGATCCTTTGACGAAATTTGTGTTTAGTTCGAGATTCTTTGACGAAATTCATGTTTTTTTGCGATCCTTTGGTGAAATTTGCGTTTTTTTTTTTTCGCGATTCTTTAAAAAAAATTCATGTTTTTTCCGTGATTCTTTAACGAAATTTGTGCATTTCCTGGAATCCTTTGACGATATTTCCGTTTTAACCGCGATCTTTTGACGAAAATCGTGTTTCCCCCGCGATTACGGAATGGGGAAAATTCTTCCCGGTTCTAATTATGTGTTTTTTCTGCGGACATTTGACGAAATTCGCGCGTTTTCCGCGATTCTTTAAAGAAATTCATGTTTTTTTTTCCCGCGATCCCTTACAGAATTATGCCCTTTTCCAGCGATCCTTTGACGATATATCCATTTTTCGCGATCCTCTGCGAAATTTGTGTTTATTTCACGATCATTTGACGAAATTTGTGTTTATTTAGAGATTCTTTGACAAAATTCGCGTTTTTTCCGCAATCCTTTCACGAAATTGTCGATTTTTTCAGCGAACGATTGAGGAATTGATTTTTTCCGGCGGCCAGTTGGCGAAATTCGCGATATTTTTTAATGTCCTAATTTTTCACTAAACGTAACGATCTCATAAATCCGGAAGGATCGATCGAAAAACCCGGAAATCCGGGGTACACCCGGAGCACAATCACCCCTGAATAAAGTAAATTAGTATTTCTTAAGTATTTCGCTATTACAAAAAGTCGAGATGTAATTCATTCATTAAAAAAGAAAAAATACTATTTTTTAACAAAATTTTTAATAAATTATACTTAAAAATAATTAATTCTCTGTATTATCGTAATAATTAAAAAGTAACATAGTTTATATAAATTTTTAACGCTTTTATGTAATTTCCCTTTAAAGTCAATATTATATATATAAATAGCGCCAAAACTCGCATATTTGGGAAATATGGCAACCTTTCCTTTTTCCTCTACGGCGCGGCGTAGAGAAGACAAATCCCCGCTCCGATTTGGAAGAAATGGGTTCGTCTTAGACTACGTCACGTATGATTGACAGGTCTCTTCTCATCGTGGGTCTATAATATTAAGTGTTGCTCTTCAAGGAAACAGTTTGGATTTCTTCATAATTTTGCATTTTTTCCTACAATTAGTAAAAATGTTTTATTTCATCATTCCCTCACTTGTCATTCCATCACATTTACCATTATGAGGGAATGACAAGATGAGTGAGGGAATGATGTGCTTTCTGTTTAAATGATGGATTTAGTTTTCCTGCTTAAAATTTATACTAATAGCATGTTATTTTTTAAATTTATGTGGCTCAAACTAACCAAAACATTTTATTTAAACTGTTCTTTGAGAAATTTATAAATACGCCAGAGTAGCTTAGTGAAAAATTATGCATATACGTAGAATAGTGTTGATTAGCATTTTACATTTTTTATGCGATTAAAATACATTGAGTTTTAAAAAATCTTAAGAGAGAAAATGAAAAATAATCTTTTGAAGCTTGAAAAACTGAAATATTTAAAAGAGAAAGGCCAAGTTAAAAGTGTAAAGGAGATGAGTTCTAGACAACAATGTTAAGAAAAGGAAACAGTGGAAGAAAAATTAAAAAAATTATAGAGAAAATATTAAGAAAAATAAGAAGATTGAGCAATTTCTTTCTCCCCAGACTCCATCAAATAGTGGTAACACAGATTCCGCAAGTTTTAGTGGTTCTGAGGCTGAACGTCCTCTTTCAAGGCAGAGTGCTTGGAGAAAAGAATTAGACGTGGCCGATCAAAACTGTTTCGAGAAAATCAGTCATTAAAAGTTCAACTGTAAAGCTGCAAAAGGAGATAATCAAAATACAAAAAGTATTACCAAGCCTTACTTAAAAAAATTTTTTAAACATCTAAATGTTAACTCCTAAAAGAAAAAATAACTGGAAATAAAGACGTATTGATCATCCAAAATTAGAAAAAGCTTTTATTTGGAGACGTTCTTTACACAGCATTGGCATCAATTTTTAGCAATATGGAAAAGAGTCAAAAAGGTAGACAAATGTACTACAGAATTTTAAGGGAAGTATTTTGAAAAAATACAGATTGCTACATATGACAAAAAATATATATATTCTTAGATATCGAAGCTTGAAGAATATTGTTAGCAACGAAGCTTATCTCTTTACTTATCGTAAGAGAGGCAATTACCTATTTAATAAAGTTAAACAGGATATATTAAGTTTTTGCTAAAAACTTTGTCCAGGAAAAAAAGATCATACCTCAAAAAACAAAATAAAGAAACAAAAGAAGGCTTTTATGAGAGACACATAAATATTTATACAAGAAGTTTCTCAAAGAAGTTAATTATGTTTTGAGTTATTCCTCATTATGTCGCCCGAAACCACTTTAGGTGAAAAAACCTAATGTTGAAGAAAGAGATACAGCTGCTTGTGAAGCTAATTGAATTTTAAAACACCTGATGTATTACTAGAATTATGTTGTGAGAAAAACAATATAACCTGCCTTCAAAGGAAGTGTGAGAATTGTAAAAGCAACTTAATTTTATAAACTACTGAGGATGAAACAAGTTTATTAAAGCTGAAGAAATGGATCTGGGAAACACAAACTATAATTAACCAAACCAAAACTAGTCAGATGTGGCAATCCCAAAACTCATACATGTAAATACTTCCTGAAAAATGCAGCTTAGCAGCACCATCGGTTAGGTGATTTACATTAAAATCTAATCAGCAACATCTTAATCTGAAGTTTGATGAAAATCTGTACATTAGTTTTTGAGATAGAGCTATTCCAGAAATCATAAAAAATTCTGCGTATCAGCACCACCTGTTGGGAGATTTACGCCAAAAACTAATCAGGACCAATTTATATCAGAGACTAACTGAATCTTAAGTTTGATAAAAATGCGAGCATTAGTTCTTGTGATATAGTTATTGCAATAATCATGGATAATGTTAGCATATAAGCGCCATCTGTTGCGTGATTTACCCCAAAAAGTAATAAGCACCAAATTATATCAAGTGCTAACTGAATCTGAAGTTTTATGAAAATCCAAGCATTAGTTCTAGAGATATAGCTATTGTGGAAATCACGAAAAATGTATGATAGCAGCGCCACCTGTAAAGGTGTTCAGTGGGATGGTTCGCTTAGAATACAAAAAAAAACTCCAACCATATTACAGGAACTATTTCTTTATTAAAAAAATCTTATAAAAAATCTTATCGCGCCGAAGCGCCTTAAGTAATCAGCACCAATTTATATTGGGAACTAACTGAATCTAGTTTTATTCAATTCCGTCCATTAGTCCTTGAGATAGAGTGCCCACAAAATTTCTGTCACATACAGACAGACAGAGGCTTTGTAAAATAATTTTTTTTTTTCGGAATATCTGACCTCTAAAACATGTAAATCCGTCGAAAACCGGAATTCGAAAATTTTCACGAATCCAATAATTTCTTCTTGTAAAGATAGAAGAAAGTAAAAAGATGAACATAATTACCACACATCTTATGGGGAAAGAAAGACTGAGCCCCCTCAGCCATGTGATAATAGATCATCAGTTTTCATCTATTTAATTTTATTTTATACTATTATAATACTATTTTATTGTATCAATTCATATTAAAAATAATGTGTTAATTAACTTGTTTTGTAAACAATCATTCCCTCATATCTGTTTCATCATTCCCTCACTTTTAAAATTTTTATTTTATTTTTTTGTTAAGTCAAATTTTTAAAACGATTTCTGCTGCTATTAAAATCTTCAATAATTGGCTAATTGCTTACCATTTATCTACTTTTTATGAAAATTTATGTATGTATCATTCAAGTCAGACTGCTTGGCCAAATTTGCAAGTATTGTAGAGAACAACCCACATATATATCATTAAAAGTTGTAAACTAGGCATAGAGTACGCCGCCCCTGTCATTGTGTATGTCCAAACTGACCGTACCTTTAAGAGTTAATATCTCGGCTAATTACCAATGATTTTTTTCGAAAATCATTATCAACAATGCTTTTATTCTTCTACAACGATAGGTATATTCAGCGATGCTGAACAATTTTTCTGAATTCCCGTAAATCGAAATTTGTGTATAACAAAAAAATGCTAATTACCTACTCAAAAACTATGTGACCTAGGGTAATCACTATAATTTTCCGGCAAGGTTTATATTAACGACTACTACCTCTAATTTTTTCAGAATTTTAGTTTTAGTAGATTCGAAATTAGATGTGGGGCGGGGGACATATTTTTGTGCTACATTTTCAACAATATATTTGAAAATACAATACCTAAAATCAAAAGGAATGCATTTTTGAGTTCAGCGTTACAAAAGCCTTCACAGGATACCCCACCCCACATGATATACAAAGAAGATTTTTTTTTCAAGTATCATAATTAGCCCCTCTGCTTTTTTTACCAAATGTCTTTATGAATGTTTATTAATCTGAAAATATGTGGGTCAATGGTCTTTATTACTTCCCTGAATTTGAACATTCCACGTTCCATAGTTTACGAGTAAAATGGCTGTGACAGACAGACAGACACAGGAGTGATCTTATAATGGTTCCTTTTTACTTTTTAAGTACGGAACCCTAAAAATAAATATTCATATTATGGTATGATCCATGTCAATTCAGGCAGCCAAAGAAAAAATCTTACCTTCATAGTCTCAGAAGTTTTTGAATTGAACATATGTTAAAATTCAATAAAAAATAAGATACTTGTATATTTTGGTTTTGCCCAAAAAAATTCCTGGCCCGAGATACAGGCCGCCAAAGATGGCATCCCGGGCACCATTTCCAATTCGCCATTTTCGATAAAAATTTTAAAGTGCTCTATCTCTAGAACGGTGCAAGATATTTTGTTGCGGTTTTTTTTTTATTTTAAAGATAATATTCTTCTGTTTAAAATGATATACCCAATTTTGAAAAATGTATTCAACTTTTCTTATGGCAACCTTTTGAGAAAAAAAAAAAAAAAAAAAAATTTCAAAAAAAATTTTTTTTTTCGAAAATGCCAATCCTAAAAATTTTGATTTTTTTGCTGTTGATTAATACTATTGGGAACTATCTTCACTGTAAAGGAGAACTTCCACTTTTGAGTTTAACAAATTTTAGAAACATTTAAAAAATTCAGAGAATTTTACAGGAACTGTATACATACAGTTCCAGTAAAAGTCACTGAATTTTTGCTTATTTGTATCATATTTGTAAGGATAAGCCTACTATATATCCTAAACAAGTGAGAAATTGCAATATCAAATGTGGCAAATGAGGTGCATGCATAGTATTAACTAGTTTTATAAATATTCAGATCTTGGTGCAATAAGTGTTACATTCTTGGGCAAAAAGGCATGAATACAAAATTTACTGTAATTCCATATATTAAATTCAGTAATACGGAAGTAATATGAATCCATCTTAAAAGGACTTAATTGCCATGGCAGCCTAGAATCATTGCCTATCAAGGTATATCATTGAATCAATTATGTATTATAGGATTTTTAAATAGAATGAAGAAAACTTTTATTAATGTCTTTTATGTTTTAATTTGATTTTCAGAGCATTTGAAGTGATTAGGGATTGACCGAATACCGAATAGTCGATTCGGTATTCGGTGATTCGGCATGTAAACCAAATATTCGGCTTCGGCCGAATACTTTGAAGTATTCGGCCGAATAATTGCAGATAAGTATTTTCTTAGAAGTAGAAGAATTCTCTTTTACTTAGAAGTAGAATAGGCTAAATGGTGAGTTTCAATATTATGTGCATGAGTTCAAAGTTCAGCTGCACTACCAAAAACAAGTCAAAGGCCATTTTTAATTACAAAAAAACTTTTTTTTTCTTTCCTAAAATAGTCGATATAGGGGTGAAATCAGAACAACTGTCTACGATATAGGAAAAAAAAAGTAAGGAATATGGGCATCTTTCCATTACCATTTAATTTTAATTATTTCTACATTAGTTTTTTCAATTTAAATTTATTTAATGTGTATTCTCTTTAATATACACCTCAAATAAGTATATCAGAGTTCATCTCTGTATATCTAAGGTTTATACAGTAGACTCCCTTAAATCCGCGACCCTAAAATCCACGTATTTTTTCATATGTAAACAATGAAATTTATAGTTAAGTTGCAGGAAGAAAATTCAAGATGGCGCCGAAATCAGCGACTATTGCAGTGTTTTTTTTACTAAATTTTTTGTTAATCATTCTCTTTTGGCTATTACAGCTTGTTTATTACTAAATAAATTTACATTACTTTTGATTTTGATATAAATTAGCATATCTATATCAAAACTTCAAGGGTTCGAAATGGAAAAATCCGCGAACCGGAACGCTATTTTAAAATTATTGTTCGCGGAGTTTTTTTTTTAAATTATAGACAAATTGATTTCTAAACGTACAAAGCAATATAAGAAAAGCATTCAAGACTCCAAATAACTATCACGGAGTAAAAGAGGTCTCTTTTACTCCGTGATAACAATGAAAAAAGTTACAGTGAGTGTAATAAGCTATATATACTGATAATAGCATTAACACTGTTCTCCTTGCTATCACTAGATGGCAGCATAGAACTTTTGGAATCAAATTTAATCGATTTCATTCATAATAATTTAATATTTTTCTAAATTTTTATTAATTACTTACTTTTAAACTAATAAATTAATTTATTATTTTACTTATTTGAATGTTTCACTTTATTGTAAGCATTCATTATAATTTCCCTTGCTTAACTACCAATAAAATTAATGTTTCAAAAATGTAAACAAATCAATGACCAGAAATCCGCACAACCTCTGGTCCCAAGCTGTGCGGATTTGAGGGAGTCTACTGTATTAAAGAAAATACACACATCAAATAAGTATACTCCTATGCCTATCCTATAGCTTTTATAACCATTAAAATTAAAATCGCTCAAATTTATCTTCATCACCACAGTGATAAATATTAATCAAAATATAAATATGTATCAATAATTTCTCAGAAAATAGTTAAATGTACAAATTGATATACCTTTTGTATTTGAGAACATTCCAATTCAATATGCATATAATTAGATAATCAGTAAATCAGCTTAATGACAACATTATTTCTTTTTATTTGAATGAACTTTTGTTTTTCTGAGAATCCTTATCCTTAATAATAGCCTGTATAGTTTAATACTTTCATTGGGTTAATTTGGATATTGACTAGTGATAAAATAATAAAAAATAAGTGATGGGTTAATGAATTTGTGAGTTGAAAGAAGTCATTAAATTTTTTTGTGTAATTAGATTTAAGAATAAAAATGTAACTGAATTAAATTATTAAGAATTTAATTTTAATTAAAGTTTATTAAAAAAGCTAATATATGCAAAAATGTGTATTAAAAATTAAGTATTCGGTTGCCGAATACCGAATATTCGGTGTACACTTTGACCGAAGCTTCGGTATTCGGCAAAATTGCTGATTCGGTCAATCCCTAGAAGTGATACATACTTTATTGCAGAGGTTTGCAAAAAATTATTTTCTGTGTCATAAAAAGTGCATAGTGTTTACAGGGACACACAAAAAGATTTCGGATACTTTACCTTATTGGAAATACTGTACATTAGCAATGATTGCTAGAGGTGCATTTTTAGTTGCGATATGAGTTTTTAAGTTTAACCCTCCGAGCGTCTTGCAAAAGGGTAAAATTGTAATGTTGTTTTCTTTGCATTTTGTTTTAAATGCTAATAAAATATGATTCTTTCAACATTATAAAAAAAACTCAATTACAAATATGAATGTAATCCTTAAGAGTATTAATAATTCTTCAATGTATTTAAAATTCCATAAATCAATAGAATTATATTATCCTAAATATTGCTTGTATTGCTGTGAAACCTGGAGCTTAGTGAACGGAATAATACGCCCCAAACACTTAGAGGGTTAATTAAATATTTCCATATTACGTTGTGTGTATAAAGGCTGTAGATCATATACAGGGCTACACAAAAGAAATCTTAAGGGTATTGCTGGAAGTGCATTTTTAGTTGTGTTTGAGTTTTCAAGTTTAACTAAATTTTTCCATATTACGTTGTGTGCATAAATGCTGTAGATCATATACAGAACTACACAAAAGAAATCTTAAGGGTTTACTGAGTATGAATGAAAGTAGCTTAAAGGTGATTTTTAAATGAGTTATGCATTTTTACACTGAACTACATTTAGTATAGCTACTAAGATATGTTTGGAGAATATAGATAAAATGATATACAGGTCCACGCAAAGAATTAGATACATGGCCGTCTCTGGAAGTGTGATTTCACTGGTTTTAAGGATGCTTTAATCTTAATTAAATATTAGCTAAATAGTGGCATGTATATAAAGATAGTAGGTAAAATACAGGGTTGTATGAAAGTATTCAAGTATGCTTCCGTCTATTGACATAAATTTCAAAAGTCAAATTCCGACCTATTTATGTGCTTTTAACAATTTCCAACATAGTTGAAAGTCTTTATGGATTCGATTTGTCTGCCCATCTGTCTGAACTCAAACTTGTATTAATATAATTTGTATTGCTGTGTAATTGATATGTTACTAAGATTGTTTTACTATGTTCGGAATTGAAAATAAAGTATCTATCACTTCAAATGCTATGAAAATCAAATTAAAACATAAAAGACATTAATAAAAGTTTTCTTCATTCTATTTAAAAATCCTATAATACATAATTGATTCAATGATATACCATGATAGGTAATGATTCTAGCTTGCCATGGCGATTAAGTCCTTTTAAGATGAATTCATATTACTTCCGTATTACTGAATTTAATGTGTAGAATCATAATAAATTTTGTATTCATGCCCTTTTTGCCCAAGAGTGTAACTTATTGCACCAAGATCTGAATATTTATAAAACTAGTTATAGTATGCACGCACCTCATTTGCCACATTTGATATTGCAATTTCTAACTTGTTTAGGATATATAGTAGGCTTATCCTTACAAATATGATACAAATAAGCAGAAATTCAGTGACTTTTACTGGAACTGTATATGTACAGTTCCTGTAAACTTCTCTGAATTTTTTAAACGTTTCTAAAATTTGTTAAACTCAAAAGTGGAAGTTCTCCTTTTCAGTGAAGGTAGTTCCCAATGGTATTGATCAACAGCAAAAAAATCAAAAGTTTTGATATTGGCATTTCCAAAAAAAAAATTTTTTTTGAAAAAAAATTTATTTTTTCAAAAGGCTGTCACAAGAAAAGTTGAATACATTTTTCAAAATTGGGTATATCATTTTAAACAGAAGAATATTATCTTTCCCCCCTGCCTGAGTTGATATGGATTCAGCCTTATAAAAAAAAAAAAAAAAAATTAAATATCCATACTAAATTCAATTCACCAAATTTTCAAAAAGGTATATATTAGGGATTGACCGAATCAGCAATTTTGCCGAATACCGAAGCTTCGGTCAAAGTGTACACCGAATATTCGGTATTCGGCAACCGAATACTTAAAAATTTTTAATACACATTTTTGCATATATTAGCTTTTTTAATAAACTTTAATTAAAATTAAATTATTAATAATTTAATTCAGTTACATTTTTATTCTTAAATCTAATTACACAAAAAAATTTAATGACTTCTTTCAACTCACAAATTCATTAACCCATTACTTATTTTTTCATTATTTTATCACTAGTTAATATCCAAATTAACCCAATGAAAGTATTAAACTATGCAGGCTATTATTAAGGATAAGGATTCTCAGAAAAACAAAAGTTCATTCAAATAAAAAGAAACAATGTTGTCATTAAGCTGATTTACTGATTGTCTAATTATATACATATTGAATTGGAATGTTCTCAAATACAAAAAGGTATCATATCAATTTGTACATTTAACTATTTTCTGTGAAATTATTGATACATTTATATTTTGATTAATATTTATCACTGTGGTGATGAAGATAAATTTGAGCGATTTTAATTTAATGGTTATAAAAGCTATAGGATAGGCATAGGAGTATACTTATTTGATGCATGTATTTTCTTTAATATAAACCTTAGATATACAGAGATGAACTCTGATATACTTATTTGAGGTGTATATTAAAAAGAATACACATTAAATAAATTTAAATTGAAAAAACTAATGTAGAAATACTTAAAATTAAATGGTAATGGAAAGATGCCCATATTCCTTACTTTTTTTTCCTATATCGTAGACAGTTGTTCTGATTTCACCCCTATATAGACTATTTTAGAAAAGAAAAAAAAAAGTTATTTGTAATTAAAAATGGCCTTTGACTTGTTTTTGGTAGTGCAACTGAACTTTGAACTCATGCACATAATATTGAAACTCATCATTTAGCCTATTCTACTTCTAAGTAAAAGAGAATTCTTCTACTTCTAAGAAAATACTTATCCGCAATTATTCGGCCGAATACTTTTAAGTATTCGGCCGAAGCCGAATATTCGGTTTACATGCCGAATCACCGAATAGACTATTCGGTATTCGGTCAATCCCTAGTATATATATGTGGCAGCCATACCAAATCCAATGCAGCATATAAAAACCAACATCCAAAATTATTCTAATCACCCCCATAAGACATCATGGCTCAAACTTAACATAGTTTAAAACGTAGGCAGTCGATTGATCAGGTTGATCAGGCCTCAATCAACAACTACCCAAACTAAAACTAAAAATCGAAAAATATGGCCAACTACCCTCCCTATATACCTCGGGCCCGAGGATTTAACCAACCTCATAAAAATATACAAGAAAGACAAGGGCAGAAAGCAATTTCAGCCATGAGACTTAACCCAAAAGAATAAACAAAACTAGCCAAAAATTGCAGCAAGAATCACTATTATTCTGAGTACATCATCCAATCCCCGAAAGTGAAACTCTGCCATAACGGGGAGCGAAACCAAACATCTGAATGTGAAATGAATTTTAATTGTTGGCAGCTGCTATAACGAAAAATATTTATTTTTTCCTGTCATTGTTGTGTAAGAGCTGGTTTTATCAGAATCATGTTAAGATGGTAGGGCCTTTCCATTGTGACGGGTGTGACATCCAGACACAATTTTAAGAGGTTATATCTATATTTTAGGCAATAAATCCCTGAAAAGTATTTAAAATATGTTTATCCATGCATATGCTTGAATAATTCAGGAAACATGAAACTTTAATAGTTTTCAAATTTTTTTAAAAAAAATTATAAAATCTTGTGACGGGTGTGACTCTCTCCGGACATGAGTTTTCACTTGCATACACATTTGTTAAAATTCCTGTGAATATTTAAATGTTTCATTATTAAAACAATTTTTTTCTAATAAAAGCAGGGCTCAATCCAGGCAAAATTTGGGGCCCATTTAGGGCCCTTTCACAAAAATCCATTTGATAAAACAGGCCCCTTCACAAAATTTCTTTTGATAAAACAGGCCCCTTCACACAATTTCTTTTGATAAAACAGGCCCCTTCACACAATTTCTTTTGATAAAACAGGCCCCTTCACACAATTTCTTTTGATAAAACACGCCCCTTCACACAATTTCTTTTGATAAAACAGGACCCTTCACACAATTTCTTTTGATAAAAGAGGCCCCTTCACACAATTCCTCTTGATAAAACAGGCCCCTTCACAAAATTCCTCTTGATAAAACAGGCCCCTTCTCAAAATTCCTTTTAGTAAAACGGCTCCTTCACAAAATTTTATTCCATAAAAACATACTCTGCAATAATTCTTTTTATAATTTTAGGTTTTAAAATTTGTAAATTGCAAAGAAAACAAGCTCACCAGAAAGTTTAACTTTAGGAGGAGGACATAAAGAAGTTATTATTAATAAATGCTTGGCTCGAATTTCAGTAATTGGATTTCATATTTCATTACAAAAAGTTACTTTTCACAAAAATAAAATAAATTTCACAAAGATATTATAATGAATTTCACAAAAATAAATTTTAATTTTTACAAAATGGGCCCCAAGAAAAAATTCCTGCATCGACTCCTGAAAAGAGATTTAGATTAAACTTAATGCACAATTTTCATAATAAATTTTAATTATTTTAATGTATAAGAATTTTTTTTCTGCTGTGACGGGCGTGACAAATTTGTGATGGGTGTGGCATCATGCAAAGTATACAATTTTAAAGTTATGTAAAAAAAAAAAACAGCAATCGGTATTGACAGAAAACTTGACAATAGCTAGAATATACAAAGAAAATTTAATAAAACTAACATACTATCAGTTTAAAATTTATGGTGTTCCCTACTTGTTATAAGTGATGGGGTAGCTACTTTTTTATGAAAAATAAAATCTGATTAGAAGTTATAAAAAAGTGAAAAAATGCAGTGTTTAAAAAATAAACTGATAATCTAGTCATTAAGTTTTTAAAGCAAAAATCAATTTGGATCGTAGAGGGGGTCTCACAGAGATTCCCTCAACTTTAAAATAAATTCAGGTTGTGCCTGGTGGGTAAAAGGCACATTTTAGATTCGTAAAAACAGTTTTTATATCATTAACGAAAATTTTGAATTCTGAAGGACACTTTTTACATACTTAAGGGTTACCTTTTTTATTTTTTGTTTTTAAAGGCATTGTTTCGATTTTAAAGCTTCTTTTGATATACAAAGGCACTTTTATTATTTAAAAGTCAGGACACTCTTTACATGACGAGAATGAGTCGGTTTTTAATATGTAAGCAAAGCTTTTATTACAAAAAAAAAAAGCTATAAGGGTACATTATTTTTGATGAGGGTGGACAAGCAGGGTGCTGATTTTTAAACAACGGGATAGGAAGAGTGCAGCACCCTTCTGAAACTGTCTAGGAGAAGCACTGGATCTGGGATCAATGTTTACACCATAGGTAAACATTTAACGCAGAGTAAATAATGAGTACTTACTCATATAAATTAAAATGAAATACCAACAGATAATTTGTGGATTTTTAGAAATTGTATGAATTAGGTGTAGCATCAACGCATGAAATTTAATTAATAAAAAACAATCATATAATAAAATAACTTACTTGGGCGCCATTTGCAACCATCTTATCCAACTTCTTCGCTATTTTAAACACTTCTTCTTCACAAGCCATTTTAAGCAGATAAATACACTTATTATCCTTATTGCAATTGTAAAATACTGTAAATAATAAATATAGAAAAGATTTACTATAATTGCACTAATAAACACACGCGGTTTACCGACAGAAAAACAAACATAAAAACAACAAATTTCAACTGTAGAATGTTTACAATCAGAGCGCCCTCTCTTATTTCAAATTAGTAAACAACTACTTCAATTTTTATTTGTTTTTACTTTAATTTCGTAAATCAGCTGGAAAAAAATTTAAAATCCGAATTTGCCGTATAAAAAAAATTACAAAAGTAAAAAACATAAATAAATATGCTTTTTGAAGTAGCGTACCAACGCACTTCACTTAGGAATATTTAGGGTGCCTATATATGAGAGTGGCGAGGACTAAAGCGAATTGCCAAGGCAGTTATGCCTAGGTAAAATACTAGTAATATAGTAAATACTAGTAAATAGTAGTAAAATACTTATTTTACTAGATGTATGGTTGTGCCTCGGAAATTCGGTTACCAGCGATTAAGATGGTTTCGGTAGTCGCTGTAGTCACCGATACTATAGCGTCTAGAATACCTAATGTGGAAATATGCTATCAAACAGAGCTAAAAATTTGTATCCCTTAAATGTGCGACGATACTGCTAAATGCCCAAGTGTCGATTGCAGCGACATCTGCGGGATTTTTGTATTACTACTATTACATTGTCTAGACTGTACTGTGTAGGCTTGCGCCTACAATATATAGTCTGGAAATCGGCTATTCCTGTAATACTTAAAAAAGCTCTAAAATATTGTATCCCTTAAATGTGCAATGATACTGCTGCAATATGCAGATCGCAACGACATCTGCGGGATATTTTCTACAACTGCAAGAAATTGCTAGTCTATACCATAGAAGTACAAGAAACCGGATTAGCTCTGAAGCGCGCAAGGGCTGACGGGATTTAAGGAATACGAACTGCTTGCAACCCCCTAACGAAGTTGCTACCCCCCTAACGCTTCACCTTACTATCCAATGGGCTTTGTTACTATCACCCCTTTTGCCGAAAGTGCTCATGGGATTAACGAAAGAGAAATTATCCGGTGGCAAACAGCAGGCAGGGAAGATGCAATGCAAAGATATGCTTGCCTTCCTTCTCGTTGTTTGTTATTCAATGGTCTATAAGGAAAGGGCAGCTGACGTCACTGTTGGTCAAATTACTGTTAGTTCAGCAAGAAAACCTGTCCGTTCTTTCTGACTCCTACCTGTACGCATGAGCTAGGGAAATTTGATTGGTCTACGTTTAACACGTCTCTGATATGATTAGCCTACGTAGAGTGGTTGACGGAAGTGTTTGTTTGTAAACATGTCCTTTCCTTATACAATGTAATACTAGTAATACGAAAATCTCGTAGATGTCACTGCGATCGATACTTGAAATTTTAGCAGTATCGTCGCACATTTAAGGGATACAAATTTTTAGCACTGTTTGGATAGCAGATTTCCACACTAGGTATTTCAGGTTCTGTAGTCTAGACTACCAATATCTTGCAGTTGTAAAAAATATCCTGCAGATGTCGCTGCGATCTGCATATTTCAGCAGCATCATTGCACACTTAAGGGATACAATATTTTGCGTTTTTTAAAGCATTACAGGGATAGCCGATTTCCACACTGTGAATTCTATTCGCTATGCCGATACTACATGTAGTATCAATGACTAGCGATTTCATGCCTGTCACTGTTGGTCGAATTTCTATGGATCAGCAAGTAAAACCTGTCCATACTTTATGACTCCTACTGTACACATGAGCTAGGGAAATTTGATTGGTCTACATTTTACAGGTGTCTAATATGATTGGCCTACGGCGGCCAAGGTTATTTCTGCACTGATCGTTATAACAAAAATGTAGTTGATAGATTGCTCAGAGTAAGTATAAAACTATGTTCACATTGGATATAAGATATCTCAGGCCGCCGAAATTCAGCGTCTAGAATACCTAGTGTGGAAATATGCTATCCAAACAGGGCTAAAAATTTGTATCCCTTAAATGTGCGACGATACTGCTAAAATCCCCAGTGTCGATCGCAGCGACATCTGCGGGATATTCGTATTACTAGTATTACATTGTATAGACTAGCAATTTCTTGCAGTTGTAAAAAATATCCTGCAGATGTCGCTGCGATCTGCATATTGCAGTAGCATCATTGCACATTTAAGGGATACAATATTTTAGCTTTTTTTTAAGTATTACATGAACACGGATAGCCTATTTCCACACTGTGTATTCTAGTCGCTATAGCCGAACTCTCTGAGAGAGTTCCACAAACTCTCTCAGTGAGTTTCGACTTACTTCCGCTAGATACAGGAACAACCACTCACTCTCATTGGCTATGAAACTTCACTTTTACTGATTGGCTGTTGCGGCCGTTTTTATTTTAAGCGCATGCGCATACTTTACTTTTGTTCAGATGACAGACAGAGTGACGCTACTGAGATATCTTACGTAAGTTTTTCGATGTGAACAGGCATTCAATTCCGGGAGGGTACCACTTCAAAACTGGTGGTCTAAGATATCTTAAGTTTCTAGTGTGAACAGGGTGTCAGATACACAATAATTGTGATACAAATCTATAAAGGTAAATAAAAAAACACTTACCGATCCAAGGTAGGCCGCCTTGTTTATGAGTCAGAATTTGAGACACTGAGAACAGATTCGGTAATTAAAATAATTCTCAAGACATTTCGAAAATGATGGGAAGATTTCTTGTCTTTTTAGATTATTTATATCATATTAAGTTACACAAACTATTTACAGATATATACATAAGTTGAATTGGTATTGAATTCGGTATAATTATGTTTGATGGGGGAAAAAATCCGCATCTCAAAAATCATTCTTCGTTCGTTCTAAAAACAAACAGTTTCTGTTGCCAAACGGCAAAAACAAAAAGTCCTCATTTGAAGGGAAAATGTCCATGGAGATTGGTATTTTGCAGTATCCTCCCACCTTTGAGGTTCAGGATAAATGAAGCTCAAAAGTTCATAGATCTAGTCGCTGCGGCTGTTTCAGTTTTCTACCATCTCGAGGTCGCCGATTGTCATCCTCAGTTATGGAAGACTGGTGCACAAGAGCAGGAACAGAGGTGATATCCAGAGGATCAGCTACAGAAGTGGAATCTGAAGACTTTGGCACAGGAGCAGGAACCGGGACGCTATCCAAAGGTTCAACTACAGAGACAGGATCTGAAGAGTCGGGCTCAGGAGCAGGAACAGAATCGTCGTCTATAGGAACAGGAATTCTATCTACTAAAAAAAGGAGGCATTAGTTCATTATTGATTTCAAGAGGATATAGTCTTTTAAGGGGTCTCAAAAAAGAACCCGTTTTGGTTTTAATTTTGGCAACGCGGAATTTTTCGTCTTTGCCGGGATACAATTCTTCAATTTTTCCTAAAGGCCAGTTAATTCGTTTTGAATTATCATCCCCAATAAAGACAATATCTTCATTTTTTACCTCAGTTTCCCTATTTCTTCCCGCATTTTCTCGAAGGTGCCCCAGGTATTCCACTCTAAAGCGTTTTCTAAGACCTTCTCGGACTTTTTGCTGATAAGCAAATCTTCTTTTCATTTTTGTTGAATCAATAGAAAATATTCCAAATCTGGGTTCAAGGCTGAAAAAAGTCACGTGATACCGGTAATTTACCCAAAGAACTTCTAACTGATAAGAAGGGAAGATACTACTGCTTTGTCTTATGAACTGTTTCATTGGCTAGCGGGGATTTATATTACACGTCTACGGAGCCTTCCCTTCTTTAGGCTAGAAGTATGCACCTTGACCACGTGATCAAAACGTAAATGGAATATCCTCCATTATGTCAAATTCAAGAACTCTCGAGTCTTTGATATCTTGCAAGAACATCGCGGGGGTAAGAGGGTCAAGATCATCATCATCTGCGACCAGGGGCGGATCCAGAGAATCGTTTTGGGGGGGGCGATACCGAGTGACATATAATCAACGTAGTCATAACTTCTGTTGCTCAAATCATTCCTTGCAGTTAATTATTAAATGAATATGAAATAATTAATGCGATTTGAAAATATTACAGACTCCCGATTATCCGACATCCGATTAACCGAAACACTCGGTTATCCAACACCCTTTTTATATAATCCCGCCCTCTCCTCAAAATATGGTTTATTGTTGCTTTTTAGGTCATAAAATTAAAAACGTTAGGGTGACCGAGCCAGTAGGTCGGTGCTACGGGGTTTTTATTCTATTTCCTTCCTTTTAAGTTTTAGAAGTAAACTAACATTATTGCTATAACCCTTAATGAATGTCCTATCATGAGCAAAAATAAAATCTTCTGAAATTAAATAGCAACAAAATTATAAGCAAATAGTTTCTTTAATTGCCATTTCCCCAGTAGTTGATCAATCAATGAAATATGTCGAAAATTCCAAAATTAATCTTTAAAATATCATGCTTAAGTTGTGATTAGCAATAATTCATATAAAACTAATATTTGAAATAAGCAAGATGGAAGTGGATTATTTCAACTTACCGTAATAGTCTCCAACTAATCAAAAACTACATTTTTACAATTTCTAATTTAAAAAAATCATAAAATTGTTTCTCTTATAGCAGGCAGCTGACAACAATGTGAAAACAGGTGCTCCGACATTCAAACAAAAATATCATGTTTAGTGCCACGTGTAAAACTCATTTCCGCCTGAAATGGCGCACTATTTCAAAAATTTGATCAACTACTGGAGGGGTATCAACTACTGGCGAGGTAACCCTATAACAGAATTTATTTATTAAATGTCTTATTTTGTCTTTTTCTTTTTACACTTGTACTATGGTAATTATTTATCTTATTTTTTGTTCTTTTAGTTATAGTGAACAACATTAATAACACAAGCCTGCTATGATTGTGTTTTTTAACTTTTGATAATTGATTTTGGTGTATTTTTTAGCACTGAATCCGAAAATGACCTTCATTTTTAACCATCAAGTCACGATTTTCGCAAATCGTAAGTTTCAAAGTTAAAAAGTAAAAAATAGCGAAAATCTCACAAAGCAATTTGTTAAAGCCTTAACAAAAGAAGGTAAATGTTCTAAATGCATCTGCGACAAATTTTCCAGCCTTATCAGCCGCCAAAGTAAAAGAGGATATCGAGATGAACCCCATACAGAGGATTAAAAGAAAAGCGGGAAGCAGAGCATGAGCGGTTCAAAGAAACTTCCACGCATGGAATAAAATTATAAAGATTTTAAATACACAATATTTTACATGTTTAACTATAAAAATCCATGTATGAGCAAAAAAATGAATAAATTATTATGAAAAAAAGTTACGTCTATTTTATAGTAGCAGATTTTCGCAATATTTCGACTTCTTAAAAATTTTCGATTTGTGAAAAAAACTGACGTGATGGTGTGGTAAAAAATGAAGGTCATTTTTGGATTCAGCACTAAAAAATACATAAAAACCAATTATAGAAAGCTGAAAAACATAACTATCACATCCATTGTTTAATATCAGATTTCTGAAAGAGGATAATCTCTGAAAAAGGATCCCCTTCAGGAAATCTGAAGGGGCCTTAACATCCTTGAAAGTCAAAAATGTCATCTAAGTGGTGTATATACCTATTCACAGGCGCGGATCCAAGGAAGGGGGGAGATCGCCCCGACCGCCACCCACCCCTTGTATCAAAAAATATAAATTCACCGATTATCGCAAACTTCGACAAATGCTCGCCGAAAAGAATCATTTTTGTCAATCGTTCGCAGGTCAAAAAATCGCGCAAAAACGCGAATTTCGTCAAAGGATCGAGCAAAAAGCGCGAATTTCGTCAAAGGATCGCACAAAAAAGCGAATTTCGTCAAAGGACAACGAAAAAAACGCGAATTTCGTCAAAGGAGCACGAAAAAAACGCGAATTTCGTCAAAGGACTACGGAAAAAACGCGAATTTCGTCAAAGGACCACGAAAAAACGCGAATTTCGTCAAAGGATCGCAGAAAAAACGCGAATTTCGTCAAAGGGTCGCAGAAAAAACTCGAATTTAGTCAAAGGATCACAGTAAAAAACGCGAATTTCGTCAAAGAATCGTAGAAAAAAACGCGAATTTTGCCAAAGGATCTAAAAAACGCTAATTTGGGCAAATAATTAGGGAAAGAACGCTAATTTCGCTTAAAAGCGCGCAAAAATGCGAATTTCGTCAACAGATCTCGGAAAAAATGCGAATTTCGTCAAAGAATTGTGAAAAAATGCGCGAATTTCGTCAAAGAATTGTGAAAAAATGCGCGAATTTCGTCAAAGAATTGTGAAAAAATGCGCGAATTTCGTCAAAGGGCAGCGGAAAAAACGCACAATTAGCACCAGGGGGAGATTCTACTAGGCGCGCATCCATGGGGGATTTCTATCGGGGCACTCGCCCCCCCCAAGATATAAATCCAACGCTTTTAATGGCAGTTTTCGCGGAACAGACATACAAGCAAACGAAAACCAAACACTTTCCGGGTATCAATGGTAAACCTCACTGAGGTTTTGGCAATTAGTGAACAAAATAGGATTATGTCCTGTCAAAAGGCGCCATAATTTTTGACACTATGGGTTGAGGTGCGGGATGACGCCACTTCGTGTACCTTTTGTTGAATCTCTACAGCAGAAATTGACAACGTTATGCGGATCCCTTTAAGGTGTTGAAACATTTCCTTCTTTCAAAGAAGCTGCAACTCTAATTTCTGTATAACGATATTTTTGAGGAGTTCTTTATTGTTTGAGAAAAGAATGGGAATCATAGCAATTTCCAAAGAAAAAAGAAAAAAAAGGTCCTTTGAAAAATGCAATCATCTTAATGTTTTCTGAAGAAAGCCACTAATGTGTAAAAAATGTCCTGTTATTGCCACCCACATTGGTAAATTTCAAGGGGTATTTGATGAATGAACGAAAAAGGATTATGTCCTAATCCTAGTCAGTTACAAGCTAAAATGCTTATGGTGTGTTGATTTCTTAAAAACCGACTTGGTAAATTTGTTCTTCCCTTCTTTGCTCCGATCGACCCCCCCCCCTCCCGTGGATGCGCGCTTAGGGAATCTCCTCCCGCGTACTAATTGGTGAAATTCACGTATTTTTTCGCGATTCTTTGAAGAAATTCGTATTTTTTCAGAGGTCTGTTGACAAAATTAACGTTTTTTGCGCGATTCTTTCGCGAAATTAGCGTTTTTTCCTCAATTTTTTGGTGAAATTCGCGTTTTTTCTGCAATCATTTGACAAAATAAGCGATTTTTTAACGAAATTCGCATTTTTTCCGCGCTTCTTTGACGAAATTTCGCTTTTTTCGCGATCCTTTGTTGAAATTCGAGTTTTTTCGCGATTCTTTGACGAAATTGGGGTTTTTTGCGCGATCCGTTGACGAAATTCGCGTTTCTTTTGCGATCCTTTTACCTGCGAACGAGTGACGAAATTGATTTTTTTTCAGCGATCATTTTCTCGAAATTCGCGATAATCGGGGGATTTATATTATTTTTTTGGGGGGGGGGATCGCCCGGATCGCCCCCCCCCCCGTGGATCCGCGCCTGTCTGCGACATATGTCAGCGGTCTAGAATTGATGACACTTCCTGCGTCACATAACACGGTGTATAATTCTTCATAATTTAGGCTGGCCTTTCCAAGCACTCTTCGTAAAATACCTTTCAACATTCCTACCATGCGCTCAAAAAAACCTCCCCACCAGGGAGCTGAAGGTGGATTAAATTTCCATTGAATTTTTCGTTCAATAGCAAAATTTTGCAAGCTTTCAAAATTTATCGACTTCAATTCTGATGATGCTTTCACCAGATTTCTTCCGTTATCAGAAATAATAATAGAGGGCCTCCCTCTTCTTGCGATAAATCTTTTCATAGCTAATAGAAGATTTTCCGTTGAAAGTGGAGATACTAATTCAAAATGAATTGCGCGAAATACGGCGCACGTAAAAAGGACTACCCAGACTTTCGGGCCATTCCTTAAAAATAACGGTCCGCATAAATCTAGACCAACAATTTCAAAAATTGAAGCATCTTTGACTCGTTCTTTAGGGAGAGGTGCAGTAGATGTTTCAGCGGGTGAGGCAGTGAATCGTCTGCATGTCATGCAACTTTTTATTATTTTTCGAACTGTACGCCTGCATCTTAATACCTAAAATTGTTCCCGCAAAACTGACATTACAATTTGTATGCCTGCATGAAAAAGTTCAAATTTTCTTCTTATGAGCGAATAAGTAATATTATGATCGAAAGGCAGAACTATTAGATACCGGAAAGAATGGAAATCTTATCGCATAGAAATTCGTGTTTTTACTCAAATTAGACCTTGCTTATCAGTAAAAGTCTGTAAAGAGGTGGTTGGTTGTTGGTTGTGTTTATGACGGCCAATTATCAACACGTGGGATATAGGCCCTAAGGGGTGGGTGCCCTCCGTGGGGGTCTTTCTAAGGGAACCTAACCCGTATTAACGCTTGGAAATCCAAGGTTCGAAGAAAACCATGAAAACTCCGAACGATTAGGCCGACAGGCGCGATTGAATCGAACCCAGCACTTCCCGTCTACCAGCTTCGAGAGCAGAACCTCTCGGCCACTGGTGGGGCCTGTAAAGAGGTGTAACATGGTTTAGATTCACTCAATAAATACCTCTGAGCATATTTCAATACGACGTGTTCTGCGTGATTTATTTTCTCAATTGTTAAAATTTTCTCCAAGTTTTGCTCATTCGGTGTCTTTCTGATATTTGCAAAAAATCTATATATCCAGGCACTTACTTTTATCATTTTCAAATATGAAGATGTATTTTCATATAACTCAATTGGAGTTTGAGAGATATTTACTGCACTGACAACTGTCTTTCTTTTTTCCGAGTTAATTACTTCAAAATTGGGATTTATACTACTTTTTGGCCAAAATTCTTGAGGTTTTTTCAACCAGTCAGGTCCCTCCTACAAGAGGGATTGTTTAAAGCAGGGAACCCACATGCGGAAAAATAAGACGGAAATCTCGAGCGGCAAATTTTCCGCTACGCCAAATTTCCGACTTGGAAATGAGAATCGAACTTGCGTTTTTCGCTGGCGCTTCCACTTTAACTACTACGCATGTCTTATTTCTACAGATGCCGTCGCGGAAAACAGAAAAAATTAAAACATGTTTAACTACAATTCCGCTGCGTTTTCGCATTTGTACGCGGCAAATATGGAGTCAATTTGCCGTTCCGCTGTACAATTCCGTCGTATTTTTCCGCATGTGGGTTCCCGGCTTATGGGATTCTGCGGAACATCCCCGGGAAGGTAGATCGACCAGATTAAGAGCTCCGGGCACATGGTGCCAATTTAATGGATTACTAAGTGATTGAATTTTTTTAACACGATTATATATGAATGGAGACCAGTTTTCACTTCCTTTTATCCAGTACAACGCATTATTAGAGTCTGTCCAGAAAAAAGTTGAAAGGATTTCTAATTTTAAGTCGGACTTAACCGCTTGAGATAATCGTGCACCAATGGTACATGCGAGGAGCTCAAGTCTGGGGATGGTAACACATTTCAGCGGCGCTACTCTGCATCGTGCTTGGATCAATTGACATGATGTTGATTTCACGTTTTCATTCCGTAAATATATGCATGTAGCATAAGCTACCTTGCTCGCGTCACAGAATACATGCAAACTTACATCGCTAATGCTATCTGGATCGCCTATTAAATATCTAGGTATAGCAATATCTAAGGGAGCTCAATTGATTTTTCCATTTCTGAAATTTTTGGGCAATCGAGGTTGGTAATTCAGAGTCCCAACTTATTTTCTTTTTCCACAATTCTTGTAATTGTATTTTGGGGGAAAGAGTTACTGGACAGGTATAACCGATGGGGTCAAAAATTTTGTGAACTTCCGACAATATTTTCCTTTTAATGATGGGTTCATCATCTTTATTAATTTCCCTTACATCTACGGAAAGAACATTTGCGGGTAATAGCCATCGTAGGCCTAAAACTGGGACAATTTTGTTTTCTAAGGAAAAATCTTGTTTCATTGAGGAGTGAGAGTAACTGTGTTCCCAACCTCTGAGGTCAAATTTAGCTTAGCTGAGAATATAATTTGACTCTGTTATAAAATTACTGAGTTGTTCTTCATTGTCAACACTAGTTACACAATTGTCAATATAAAAGGACTCCGAAAGTCTAGAAGCTGTTTCCTGCATAGAGGGAGGTGACTTTTTTAAGTGGTGTTGCAAAGTTGCTCCCAATAAATAGAGACTGCATGTAAGCCCGAAAAAAACTATTCGATGTTGGAAAATTTTCGTTTCTTCAGAATTTCCCTCCCTCCACCATAAAAATCTTTAAAATGTTCTGTCATTTTCCTTTAAGCTAATCTGTAAAAATGCTTTTCTTATGTCTGATATTACACCAATTTTCTTCAATCGAAATCGATTTATCAATGAAGGGATAAGTTCTACTAAATTGGGGCCTTTGAACAAACAATCGTTAATAGACGGTGAGCTTTTTCCCCTAGCGGACCCATCAAATTCGGGTTGTGGAATTTTCTTTTATTACTGCTCTGTGTGGCAGAAAAAATTCAGCTTCCGTTTCTGGAGTTGATTCGACCTCCTCAATAATGCCCTCTTGAAGCCACTCATTAAATACCGCTTCATAGGCAGCTAAATTGCCGGTTTTCTTTAATGAATCTACGCAGTTTTTTAATCTACATTCTGTAATTTTCCGAGCTTTGGGGAGAGGGGGGTGATCAACAATCCATGGAAGACTAACCTGATAACGTTTTTCATTGTTTATATGAATATTTTTGTTGAAATGTTCTTTTACGGCTTGTTCGAGTTCTAAACTAAACCCTTTGCCACCTGGATCAAGAATTCCTAAAGTGTCTAATCGCCATAAATCTGTGAGTTTTGCTTCATTTACATGTAAGGATAAAACAAGTTTTGTGGAATCGTTTGTATCTTTTCCATTAGTTTTTCCCATCAATGTCCACCCCAATTTGGTCTGTATAGCAGTTAAATTACTATCCAAGGATTTAACTTTCTCCGTTAATAACTTTCCATAAATATCTGCTCCGATAAGTAAACTTATTTCTTGTGCATTTGTAATTTTTTGCTTCCCTGTATATGCATCGTAATCTGAGAATTTTATCGAATTTCTTTTAGCTTCCTTTATCCAAGGCTCATTTTTTATTTTTGGAACCTCAGTACATATTTTGTCTTGATCATAGACATCAAGATTACATTTAAAATTATCTTCTAAATTACTTAAATATATTTTATACCGCTTATGAAAATGTGTTTCTTGAATACCACCAAAAAGACCGTGAATCATTTTTCCTTCTCCTATAGCTTCATATCCCATTCGATTAATAATATCCTTAGTTAAATATGAGCGTTGACTACCAGAATCTATCAAACAGCGTACTAACATGTGTTTATTTTGATCTTTTGATTCTAAATGGACAGTTAAAGTCTGCATTAATACTGCGCGATTACAAATTTTATTTGATAATGTCGTGCTTTCATTATTTTCTTGTGGTCTGGTATTTTCTTTTTCGGGACATAAAATTCTATAATGCCGTTTTAAACAATTACTGCATTTAACATTTTTTTTACAATATTTGGCTATGTGCCCTGCATTTTTGAGACAAACAAAACAATAATCATACTGCTTTAAAACTTCCTTCTTACCCTGTAATGATTTATTTTTAAATAACTCACATTCAATCAAAAAATGTTTTTCTTTGCATTCCGGGCATTTAATTTGTTTAGAAAATGATGCAGTTTCATTTATTAAGCAGTAGGAATAATTTTTGGCGACTGCTTGTCGCGCATTGACCTCCCAGACGTAATGTCTGCGTTCGAAGAATCTTGATTAGAGATTAAAAAAGCAGTTCTTTCTCGGGAAATAACTTCCATTTTCAAATAATCAATTATTCCTGTAACTTTTAATTCTTCATCATTACCACATTTTTTTGTTAGTTGCAACACTATGTAAGAAGGTAATAATTTAATTAGAATGGGAGAGAGTAACGCTGAATAATTTTCAATCTCTAACCGAGAGATTTCAGATTTCTAATTTCGGTCTGGCAAGTGTCCAGCAATCTGCGGAGTGCATTAACGTCACTGATTTCTTTACTGAATTAAGTGATAAAAGTTTATGAAGGTGTGAGTTAATTACCAAATGTTTCTTACCGAAACGTTCTTTTAGAGTTTCTATTGCAGATAAATAGTTACTATTAGTTAAATTATAACCTTTTATAGAGTTAGCAGCATTTGAAGTCAGATATGACTTTAAATAATTGAATTTTTCTACATCAGACAATTCTGAATTTTTATGAATTGTAGATTCGATCTGGTCCCAAAATCTTTGCAAATCCGAAGGATTGCCGTCAAATTTTTCAATTACTAGCTTGGGTAAATTTATGCGAATGAATTCCAACCCCCGAATTACAACTCTTTCTTCGGAATTGTTTAATGTCGTAGTAGAAACATTCGAATTAGATTTAGTTTCTAATTTAAATTTAGCTCTTTTTACTTTTGTTTTCCAAATTACCAAATTCGAATTATACCCATGACATTTTAAGACATCAGCTTCTAATTCATCTAATTTAATAGATTTTTGAATTTCAGTATCTAAATAATTAATTTTTCTTTCAAATCTAACTCAGCGAGAAACTGCTCTAATGTCTCTTCGTCGGCACTATTTTCTGAAATTGCCGCTTCTATTCTATTAATTAATTTCGTGGTTTGAGATCTAACAGTAGTGCGTTTTGTTTTATTAACTGCATCCATTCTCTTAAATCAATATTATAACTAATAAATTCATCAAAAACAAAAATCGTTGCAATTATCGTATATGAAAAACAAAGCACTTCATTAAAGATTCTAATTAAACAAAATTCGTATTATTCTAACTCAAATACTTTAGGCAATTGCTGCTTCGGGCGCCAGAAAATGTCAAATACACAATAATTGTGATACAAATATATAAAGGTAAGTAAAAAAACACTTGCCGATCCAAGGTAGGCCGTCTTCTTTATGAGTCAGAATTTGAGACACTGAGAACAGATTCGGTAATTAAAATAATTCTCAAGACATTTCGAAAATGATGGAAAGATTTCTTGTCTTTTTAGATTATTTATATCATATTAAGTTACACAAACTATTTACAGATATATACATAAGTTTAATTGGTATTGAATTCGGTATAATCATGTTTGATGGGGGAAAAAACCCGCATCTCAAAAATCATTCTTCGTTCGTTCTAAAACAAAAAGTTTCTGTTGCCAAACGGTAAAAACAAAAAGTCCTAATTCGAAGGGAAAATGTGCATGGAGGTCGGTGTTTTGCAATACAGGGTATAAGGGAAGGGCAGCTGACGTCACTGTTGGTTGAATTACTGTTGGTCAGCAAGAAAAACCTGTTCATTCATTATTACTCCAACTATACGCATGAACTCTGGGAATTTGATTGGTCTTTAACAGATTGATTTAACAGATCTATGATATGATTGGCCTACGTCGCCAAGTGTGATTCCTGCAATGATAAAAATGTAGTGGTTGACGGTAGTGCTTGTTTGTAAATATGTCCTTTCCGAATAAGGAAAGGGCATGTTTACAAACAAACACTTCCGTCAACCAATCTACTACTACATTTTTAATTTAGCGATCATAGAGCAGTTCACATCACGTGACTTTTACCGGAGAACAAGGAACAAAGCTGTAGGACACACAAATAGAAAAAACATTGATGAAGGTAGCGATACCTCTCCTACAGCAGCAGAAAAAACCTGTTCGTGACGTCACCTTGAACAGCTCTATTGCAGGAATGAACTTGGCGACGTAGACCAATCATACCATAGATCTGTTAAAGATCAATCAAATTCCCGGAGTTCATGTGTATAGTAGGAGTCAAAATGAATGAACAGGTTTTTCTTCCTGACCAACAGTGACGTCAGCTGCCCTAGTAGGTGGAAGTAGAAGCCGAATTCCATTGTTCTTTCGGCCGGAAGTTAAAGCCAACATCTTTTCCTTTCGTCGCCAAAAGGCTGTCATTTTTTGGCGGTGATCCCTTTATTGGCAACTGTTCAATTTCATTCATGCAACAAAATAAATGTAAAGCGGGAACTGGAAGGAAATTCCGAGGAGAATTTGCCGGGAGAAAAACCGGTTTGGCGCGTTTTCTCTGCCCACCATCACGTGACGGTGGGCAGTGATCCCGGTTTGAAGAAAGGGTTGCTATTTCTGAGTCCAGTTATATGAGAAGTCTATGGTAGATTGTTTGACGAAAGTGTTTGTTTGTAAACATGCCCTTTCCTTATGCTGAGTATTTAATTTGATTGGTTGATACGATTCTGGCTAAAAGCTCAGTTAGACGCATAACACGGTTGAAAATTTCCACTGAGCAATTTCCGCCAATAAACGGATCTTGTTGAGGACCTCTGTGCAACCCTGTATATGATCTATAGAATTTATACACACCAATTAATATTTAAAAAATAGTTAAATTTAAAAACGCATACCACAACTGAAAACGCACTTCCAGCAATTATTGTTCTTAGGCTCAATAATTCAATTATTCCTCATTTTCTTCTATAGCCAAATTCTTTTGTGTGTCCCTGTAAATAAACGATAACTTCTATGCACACCATATTCAATAGAAAGAACGTTGTAGTACACCTCGGTGATGCATGTATATCAATTTCAATAAGTTTAAAATACTGTAATATTATTAAAATACACGACATACGATTTTTTTCCATAGACCGTAATGTTACGGAATTCTTTTGAGTGTTTAAGAACCGAAAATGCTACACACTTCATTTTTAATACCGAACATGCCATAGTATACTCCAATAACGCATATCCATTTCATGGCAATCTGACTATATTTACGCGAGTTAGAGCACGGACAGACAAACCGAACTCATAAACACTTTTCAAGTATGTTGGAAAGTGTTAAAAGAGGTAGAGATCTACATTTTCAGTTTTTAATGTCTGTTTTAAAATTTTACCATTTACATACCAGAACAACAATCAGACATTATTGCATATTTTAAACAAGAACGAAAAATCATGCGTCAAGCATAAATTATGAAACACTTTCCGACACTTCCAGAATACTTTAGCAAAACGTCGCTGTTTAATAATGTAAAAAAGATACCTAACTAAACATTTTTAGAATACGTATGACATATTTGAAAACCAGATTTCAACTATTGCACCCATAGCCAGGAAAGTACTCCAATTCTTTTGAGCTGCTCTGCATGTGATATACTATGATAAAATTTAGTTTTGTAAGAAAATGCATAAAACAGTTGAACTTTCACTCTCAGCAATATCTACCAATAGATGGAAACATACTTGAATTCTTTTGTACAGACCTGTATATTCCATACAGACTTTTTTATCTACTAAGATGAAATTTAATTCAGCCAAAAACCTGCTTAAAATTACTGAAATCACACCTCCAGGAATTACTTTCCGTAGGTACGTAACGAACAGTTTTTCCCGTAGACCATTATATAAACGAACTCTTTTGTGTGACCCTGTAACTGACTGTTAAATGCTCAGATTCTACAGAAAGTAGGTTTGGAACTTCTTAGAAATTCATATAATCTTTATTATTTTTGTGACAGAGTAATATCACTAAAATATGATTTTTCTTCTTCGGCTATAATATAACGGAATACTTTTGAGTTCCCCTATATTGTAATCATTAAACATAACATTTTATATAGTAACCCTCTTCTAGCCATGCACATAAATTTCATTATGTTTAATATTGTGTAACACTACTAAAATACATTCTAAATGATTTTTCCCTTTAGACCATAATACAATGGAATACTTTTGAGTGCCCTGTAAATGAACCATGAGTGGTACACACTTCATTTTGAATACCGAACATGCCATGGTAATTCTGAATATCGCATATCAATTTAGTGCAGTAGAAATAAGGGAAAAACACCTTTAGGTGGAACTAATTGGAACAAAAATAATTCCTGTTGTAAATGGTAGTTAAGGCTCTCCTAATGAACATTATAAAAATATACAATCGTACTGTTGCGCAAAATGCGTTTTTTGGCGAAATTTTGTACAAATTTCTTGAAAAAAGCATGAAAAATTTAAAAAAATCACAAACAGCCATGTGGGGTATCAACTTACAGGAAATTTTAAGCTGAAAAAGAATATGATATCTGTTTTTAAAAGTAGAAGTAAAAAAAAAATAATGGCGAAAAAAATGCAGAATTTTGGATTCTTAAAAAACATTTTATTAAAAAATTTCAAAAATTTGAAATAAATACAGAAGAAAACGGATTTAATTATATCTATAAAATCATATTTATGTAACCAAATTCAAATATCGTCTTCATCTTCATCTAACTCAAAGCTTTTTCCTGTGTTTGCAAAGTCTTTTCCACAACAGTTTTTACAAACTACAGAACATGGAAGTCCATATCGGCGACATGTACATTTTGTAGTGTTACATGAATCTTCAACTGTAGTTTGGCAGGCACATTTAATCATATTTAACATTTTGTCTGGTGCTGGGTGTAAGTATGTTAGTATCGGTTGAAATTCTCCATCAACCAACTGCCAACTAGTGTCGTAGCCGTAAAAAAAGCAGCGAGTATACGGTATAGGCAGAGGGTATACGCTGACCTCATGAACGTTTCTTATATAGGGTATACGATAATGCATTATTTGAAAAACAGAGGGTATACAGAGCTTCTTTAAAAAAATCCAGAAGGTTATGGCATATATCCCGTGTACCCTCCACTACATCCCTGCTGCCAACCCCACAGTGTAGGATCAGGAGTTGGCATATTTAGATGTTTACATATAAAACACTGCAAATACACTCGAAGTAGATAGTATTTCAATGCATTTTGTGTTGGAGGCAAATGAGTATATCAAATTCTTTTTTAGCTGACACTATTTTTCTCATGTATTGTTCATAACGAAGTACGTTTAGGTCACTTGCGTCAATGTTGCCACCATAAATTTTTGATTGAATGATTTTTTTGAAAGCAGAAGATTTACTTTTCCCAAATAATGCACTGGTGATGTCACATCCTGTTAATGCGTGAATAAAAAGTAAAGTTTTGCAAGCCTTCTCTCCAATAGATGTTTTCATGGCTTGAATGTCACGAACATTATCAGATTGTGTCGCAGACTGCATGAAAATGTTCTTCGAAGAATGATATAATAGTAGGATTACAATTTCAGTGTCAACAGTTACTATACAGTGACATGTTTTTCCTGGGCTATTTTTAAAGCTTCTCTGACGATTACAGTATCAGCGTCATCTTCTGCATGAATGACGGAATGACCCCTTTCTTGAAAATAATTCCCAGCATATTGGTAAAACGTTGTTTCTTTGTAGAGTTAGAAAGAAATTTGTTTTTCTTGATGATTACGGGTGAATTTTCATCAAAGAATACTACAACAGACGACTGCTTCATGCATAATCTATGCTCCATATATTTTATATTTGGTTTTTCATACCCATCAAAAACTATTGTCACTTTTACATACCTTCTGTTGACATACGATTCGTACTGCCTTATGACATCGCTAAATGCTGCAGCAGCGGACCATTTTAACTGGTGAATTAATCAAGAATGTAGTGAGAAGTTTGCTGGAAAGGATACCGGTGTATTTCATTGACATTCATGCTTATCTAATGTGTGTGCCAATGATGATTTATCCGTTTTTCTCATTTGCTGGGTACCATGGTCAAATAATGAAGTTTGTAGAATGGATATGTGTGCCAATGATGATTTATCCGTTTTTCTCATTTGCTGGGTACCATGGTCAAATAATGAAGTTTGTAGAATGGATAACTCGTACTCGAAAAACTTTCTTTTATCTTGAGCGCTATTATTCAAACAAATACAAGCAACCATCCTCTGTGTTAAAATACGAGGATCTACATGGGGAGTTTCACCAGCAATAATAATTCCTTTTTTCAATACTTTCATGGTTACTGCTTGGTCTGATTTCAATAAAGTTTCACCTTTAAAAAGTTTACCGCTAAGCTTATCTTGAATGATTCTTCCAATGATGTCAGCATTTTCTGCAATTACTTTGTTTTTACTATTTGTAATTCCATTAAAAATATTCCATAAATCAGTTGAAGTAGCAGTAAATGGATTATGGTCTATAAAAAATTGCATTACCTTTTTCATATCTTCGAAATCTCTTGTCATTCTTGCATCAGTTAAATCAGTATGTTGTTCACTGCCGTGAAACATTGGTTAGCAAACTCTTTGCACATGCTACTTTACTACATCGAGAATGGCTCAAAATCCAAGTTGCAAGTTGACTTTCACTCAGTGAGTTAGTGTGAGTTATACCAGAACGACTTTTAGTGCATTTCATGAGCATTTGCTCAATGCGCATATCGGTCCAAACACCAGACCACTTCCTGTCCTTTCTTCGTACAGTAAAGTGGCCTTCATTCAGCATTTTGTAGACTTCTGGTTTCGTTGTTTTTAGTTCCCGCATTTGTTGAAGGTATATTCTTGCGCATTTAGCATAATTGTTATGACCTTAACTCGCAAAAAAAGGTAGCATATGCTCAACTGCCTGTAAGTGCATTTCAAAATTTCCTGATCGTTCAGCCAAAATAAACGTTTTTACAATATCCACCATGTTCAGATACAACAGCCAGAGTTTAGCTGTACGGCTTTGTAATTTAAGAAGGTTCTTCCTTTCATGTATTAGTGTTGAAAGTTTGTGAAGATCGGGATTTGAAATAACTTTTTCTGCCTTGATATCACCTTTGAGCACTTTTTGGAAAAGGTGAATAAATTTTTCAAGATTAAAATCATCATTTGACTCCACTTCCATTGCGTCACCGGTGGTGCATTGACTTTCTGATGCAATCTCGCTAAAATCTGAATTTGTAGTAACTTTCACTGGTAGGTTGCATTTCAATAAAACAGCTACAGTTAAAGTAATGAGAGATGAAGAGATTAGAAAATGTCTTCGAAGAGCACATGAATATGCTTTACCTTTTAACATATGCGGTACTGAATTTTCTGCATAAACTGTCTGTAGGTCTTCTTCTATGCCCGATTCAGCCATCAGTCCTCCAATAACTCCAAGAAAGGATATCATTGTATGAAACCCATCAGGCCGGATTACCACATTGTCAAACTCTCTCTTGTCATCAGCGCATTTAATTTCCAGTACCTTTATCCACAAGCAAAAGGCAATCAAAGGTTACAATAGAGTTTCTACATTTAGTTTTTTTGCTTCATTGCTGAGGAACATAAGTGTAGTGTATATACAACTGAAAGAAATTGGATTTCGATCAATCATTTGCAGAAGCGAAATTACTGTTGCAACACTGTGATCACCTTCTAAAGCAGTTTGCATGTATCCGAACCATCCAGGTTGAGGCGTTTTAAATAACTTACTGGTAATCCAAAGAACTTACTGGTACTCCAAAGAACATATAAGATTAAGAACTTAAAACTTTTAGTATTAGATTTTTCTTTGACATGTGGAACCCTAGAAAAATTAAATAAATTCTGAAAAAAAATTAATGCCGAATACGCGAAACCGATCCTTTGGAAATTTGGAGATAAGAGCATTTTCATATCTTACCTTTCGTAATGAATAAATTATTTAGAAATTATAAAAGTTGATTAATATTTATGCGACAATATTGCTAGAACAATTAGTGTTGCAGTCGGAGTTGTCACATAACATTATCAGATATAGGTGTAATGTACTGTAGCATAGTTACATTTAAGATTTATCTACGGAGTCATGTAGGTATCATTTTTCTAAAATTGAATATTTCCAACTGAGCGAAAAAATGCCCAGGCCGGGAATCGAACCCAGATCCTTGGCTTACAAGGCCAATGCTTTTCCATTTCCTACCAATAAGGTTATCTGAGCGAAATATGCTGGCTGGTTGTCGGCCCAGTTAGCTTAAATGGAAAAGCATTGGCCTTGTAAGCCAAGGATCTGGGTTCGATTCCCGGCCTGGGCATTTTTTCGCTCAGTTGGAAATATTCAATTCGTATGATAACTTTACCAGTCAGTTTGACTGTGTTAAAATAATAGTTCATCTACGTATCCATCGTTAATATGGAGGTCCTTAACCTGCGGTTTATCCTGTTGAGCTGTCTACATGACAGATCAGATGTTCCTACCAATAAGGTTATCTGAGCGAAATATGCTGGCTGGTTGTCGGCCCAGTTAGCTTAAATGGAAAAGCATTGGCCTTGTAAGCCAAGGATCTGGGTTCGATTCCCGGCCTGGGCATTTTTTCGCTCAGTTGGAAATATTCAATTCGTATGATAACTTTACCAGTCAGTTTGACTGTGTTAAAATAATAGTTCATCTACGTATCCATCGTTTATATGGAGGTCCTTAACCTGCGGTTCATTCTGTTGAGCTGTCTACATGACAGACCAGATGTTCCTACCAATAAGGTTATCTGAGCGAAATATGCTGGCTGGTTGTCGGCCCAGTTAGCTTAAATGGAAAAGCATTGGCCTTGTAAGCCAAGGATCTGGGTTCGATTCCCGGCCTGGGCATTTTTTCGCTCAGTTGGAAATATTCAATTCGTATGATAACGAAGTTTTATTAAAGCATTCAGGAGGTGTTGGAAAGTGTTTCATAATCTATGCTTAACGCATGATTTTTCTTTTTTGTTTTAAACGTAAATGCTTGTTGCGTTATAGACTTGTTATTCAGCTCACTACAGTATTGTGATGTGCTATTTTATTTCCATAGTATTACAAAATGTTGATAAAAAAGACAAAAAAGGTTGCTCTACGGTTGTGTAACTTTTTGATTTAAATAAGCTTTATTTACATTTAAAATACATCATAAATCTAATTGAGTGATTCTGAATCTCGAGTACACAAAAAGCTTCCTATGAACCACAGTGGCACTCCGGGAGTGCCAATAGAAGTGAAAACTTCAACAATTACGTGTGTGTTTTTTTAATCGTCAGGAAATGTTTTATGCGTTGAATTGTGTAGCAGCACTAATGAAAGCATCTGGGGACACGGCAGTACCCCTGCCAAGTCTTGAAAGCACAGCCGTAAGCATCTTCTTCTGGAAGCAACTCAGGGTACTTTTGACCCCCCAATATCTTTGTGTTGGTGATTCCCAGAAACTTGAAACTTCGTAAATCTAAAATAATGTGGAAATGGAACTAAATGCTGAAATTTCACGTTTCTATCTTTTTTATTTCAGAAGATATATGAACTTAAACTTTCGCCTTTTTGACACTGATTCACCGATCATCAAAACTCAGAGGTACCTCCTTTATCCCTAGAATCTTGAAATTTGGTATGAAGGTAGTGTTTGGGATACAATGAAGGGGAAAAATTAAAAAATCCGGAAAATTTGGATAAAAAGTCGAAAAATCAAAAAACCGAGAATTTGGCAGAGATGTGATATACGAACCAGGTTTGGCACGATTTTTTAACGTCAATTTGGCGAAAGCCCGTTTTCCAATACCAGTTACAACATATATTTTTAAATTATTTTCTATTCTTTTAAAAAGTAAACAACAATAAATAAACGGTAATTTCATTAATAACTATAGAACATAACAATTGTACAATTTAAAAAAATAAAATAAAAGTAAATGAACAATTTATTAATAAATAAGCAACAGTAGCCGGGTTACCTTGTAAAATAAAGTAACGCCATTTTGCTGTCAATTAGGTACCCAAGTGCGTATCTGACATCTGTGCCTCGTATTTTATCTTCCGTAATCGAAATTCCCCCCAATATTGTTGGTCATTGATCAGACCATTAACACGTTAAAATACAGCGTTATCGGTTTTTAGTTACACGAAATAGGCAGGTCACGAATACGGTATAATTCATTTTAACTGACGAAAAACAAAAACAAAAACAAAAACAGTGGCACTCCGGGAGTGCCAATAGAAGTGAAAACTTCAACAATTACGTGTGTGTTTTTTTAATCGTCAGGAAATGTTTTATGCGTTGAATTGTGTAGCAGCACTAATGAAAGCATCCGGGGACACGGCAGTGCCCTTGCCAAGTCTTGAAAGCACAGCCGCAAGAATCTTTTTCTGGAAGCAACCCAGGGTACTTTTGACCACCCCAATATCTTTGTGTTGGTGATTCCCAGAAACTTGAAACTTCGTAAATCTAAAGTAATGTGGAAATGGAACTAAATGCTGAAATTTCACGTTTCTATCTTTTTTATTTCAGAAGATATATGAACTTAAACTTTCGCCTTTTCGACACTGATTCACCGATCATCAAAACTCAGGGTACGTCCTGTATCCCTAGAATCTTGAAATTTGGTATGAAGGTAGTGTTTGGGATACAATGAAAGGGAAAATTAAAAAAATCCAGAAAATTTGGTTGGTTGGTTGGTTGGTTGTATTTATGACGGCCAATTATCTGCACGAGGGATATAGGCCCAGGGGGAGTGCCCTTCGTGGGGGTCTTTCTAAGGGAACCTAACCCGTATTAACGCTTGGAAATCCAAGGTTCGAAGAAAACCACGAAAACTCCGCACGATTAGGCCGACGGGCGCGATTGGGTTCGAACCCAGCACCTCCCGTCTACCAGCTTCGAGAGCAGAACCTCTCAGCCGCTGGTGGGCCCAGAAAATTTGGATAAAAAGTCGAAAAATAAAAAAACCGAGAATTTGGCAGAGATGTGATATACGAACCAGGTTTGGCGCGATTTTTTAACGTCAATTTGGCGAAAGCCCGTTTTCCATTACCAGTTACAATATATATTTTTTAATTATTTTCTATTGTTTTAAAAAGTAAACAACAATAAATAAACGGTAATTTCATTAATAACTATAGAACAAAACAATTGTACAATTAAAAAAAAATAAAATAAAAGTAAATGAACAATTTATTAATAAATAAGCAACAGTAGCCGGGTTACCTTGTAAAATAAAGTAACGCCATTTTGCTGTCAATTAGGTACCCAAGGGCGTATCTGACATCTGTGCCCCGTATTTCATCTTCCGTAATCGAAATTCCCGCCAATACTGTTGGTCATTGACCAGACCATCAACACGATAAAATACAGCGTTATCGGTTTTTAGTTACACGAAATAGGTAGGTCACGAATACGGTATAATTCATTTTAACTGGCGAAAAACAAAATAATAATGTGTTTTAGCAATACGCCGGGAGAAAAAGTGAGTTTTAGCTTCCTTCTTCTTTTGCGGATTGAGCTGAAGAGGGAAAAGTTCCTGTCATTCACCGCTTGGCGCGCTAGTGTCTATGTGTCAAAATGCTAGCATGTCGGTTACGTTACAGTGTCTCGAAATCAGTGGTTTTTCCCCATCTCAAAAAAAGCTCAACGCGCCTAAAGAAATTTTCACTTCAATAATAATTTGTTTTAGCAATACGCCGGGAGAAAAAGTGAGTTTTAGCTTCCTTCTTCTTTTGTGGATTGAGCTGAAGAGGGAAAAGTTCCTATCATTCACCGCTTGGCGCGCTAGTGTCTATGTGTCAAAATGCTAGCATGTCGGTTACGTTACAGTGTCTCGAAATCAGTGGTTTTTCCCCATCTCAAAAAAAGCTCAACGCGCCTAAAGAAGTTTTCACTTCAAAAATTCAGAAAATACAGTGAAATTTGGCAGTTTAAGCCGAATTTCGGGCCGTGGCAGTTTCGGAAAAATCATCATTAGTGAGCTGTTATTCCAGATGTATCCCATTTATCAAAAAATGGAAAACGCTATACAATATTTAAGTAATGCAAATGTCATGCATATATGCTTTAAAATGAGTCCAAGAATGTGTTGAAGGAGGTGGGGTATGTCATGTACTATTATTTATATTTAACTGCTTCCATAACCTCATTTAATCGTAATTGATATTAGCTTTAACTGTAACCGTTCCCCTAACTGATTTGTTCTTGTCATTCCTTCGCCATCTCCCATTCAACCATGCTGTTCTCATTTGAATAAAGTTAATCTTTTTTAATCTAATATTTTCATCTATTACCATCTAAAAACATGTATGCAACAAATTTATTATGATGTCAGAAGTCAATATTACAGTAGTATTTAGTATATCTATCGTCTAATTAGTATTTTTTTGCTAAATTCTAAATACGTTGTCAGAGACAGCATAGCTCATAACTTTTTGCAAATGGAACAATCCGTTCCTGGTGATAATCCAGCAGAAGCCTGGATGGACTGGAGACAAAAATATGAATTTTTTGAAACTGCAGTTAAATATCACAAGGAAGAAGATGATACGCGAATCGCCTTATTACTTAGCGTTATCGACAAAGCTTCATATAAAGATTACCTAACATTTGAGTTTCCTGTTCTTACCGATGGTCGGACAAGAAAGATAAAAGACGTTTTAAATAAATTTGATGAACATTATAAACCTTATCGTAACATCTCTCTAGCAACGCTTGTGTTTAACAACATGATCCGAAAACCTGGACAAAATTTTGACTCTTTTGTTACAGAAATTAAACTTCAAGCTGATCAATGTGAATTTGGTACGTATTGAGCGTAACGTCAAAGATCGTATCATGCAAGGCCAAAGTGATGATGTTTTACGTGAACGGCTTTTGAGAGAGTCTGAGCTGTCCTTAAAGAAAACCATGGAAGTATGTAAGTCTTCTGAACTGTCGAAACTACACTGATGTCCAAAATTAAGGACCAATCACAAAATGCTAATTTTCAAGTACACGAATATTCAAAAGGAAATAATATAATTAGAATAATTATTATCTCTACAGCACAGCTAGTCCATATAACATCTCATTCATGTCACACATGGTCACAAGTGTCAAAGTCACTACGGTTAAGCAAAGAAATAGGAAATTCCATACATCTCATTATGAGTCTCAAATGACTACTATATGTGATTCCACTGAGACATCACTATGACTGCTGCTTTGTGACGAGTTACCATGTGACAATGTAGTTACATTGTGACTCTTATGTGACTGTCATCTGTAGGCTCAATTTCAAGGTCATCGTGAACGCTGCATTGTGTTAACAAATTAACATTAATGTTAACAAATAATGTCACATTAAAGTCACATGATGACTTTCAGGTGACAGAGAGACTACTGTGAAGTCACCACCCTCATAGCATGCATGGTCACAGTGACGTCATTGTGACGTCACTGTAAGTCACTGTGGTCACGTCACATCTGTGACTAAAATGCCACCACTCAGTGATGTCACATTGTGACTGAGATGTGAACTTCTTAGAAAACTTTAAACAATTATAAAAATTCTTTAAAACATGTTACTTATTGTAAAATTTTATTTTACCGGCAGTTAAAAAAATATTGTAACGTCACTGTTATGTCACTGCATGTAACGTACGTCACGTCATATATGTGACAAAAAAACCACCATATTGTAAATCACAGTGTGACAAAAATATTAACTTCAAAAATTTTTGAAAATGAAGAGAAATATTTAAAACATGCCCTAGTTACAGCGGCATAAGGAATGAATATTAATGGACAGCAAATAGTAAATTCGGACACGAAAAGAAGGGGGAGGGGAGAAAAAGAAAAATGCACGGTACAAGTATCAACAAACTAGATTTCCATGCTATATTTTATCAATTTGATATCTAAGAAGTGAAAGTATACTTTTTTCATGATTTCAATTTTATCTAGCATTGCAATTTAATATAATAATACATCACGGATTGTTATTATTATAAAAGTATTTCTCAGAAAAATGCTATGTGCTGGAGCAATTTGAAACATATTTAGAATTAGAAATATTAAATCTATACACTTTACATATTTAGTTTGCAGGGAGGAAATTTTTTAACTTTTTTGGCGACCACTGGTCGAAACACTTCTGTGATTTCAAACTAAACATTTTCTATTACAGTTAAGTCTGCAGATTTTAATGAGCACGCAGAAAGAATCTTCAGAGTTTAGTCATATATGCATTTATTGCTTTATAATTTGCATTCAAGTCATATTTTTTTCCTGTTAATCTATTTTTAGTAACTGTTTTTTTAAAAAAAATTTACTTCTTTCAGCCTTTTTAAATAAAATTAGCCTTTTCCGAAAAAAAAAAAATATATATATACAAAATTTATGCAAAACACATGATATAATTAATTTTTCGAATTTCCAATTTGTGTTTTAGAGGTATGACTTTTAAAAAAGTTATTTTACAAATTGTTTTATTCTGCAGAAAATTAACATAAAAAGATTGACAGATTGACAAAGAAAAATTTTTTATCCTCGAAAACATTTTTTTTATTTATTAAGAAGATATTTTTTATTTATTACGCATGAAACAAACTTTACTTAAAAAAAGGGGGGTGGTATTATTACCATTAAATTTATTTTTACACATTTTAAAAATTTAAGCAGTGTTTTATCTAATAAACTTCCGTTTTCAAATGAATTTTTTTTAAACTGATAAAAAAGAAATGGTAAAATGCATTGGAAAATTCTTCAAATAGAAAATTTTAAATACAGACTAACTCATAAAACTATTCCGCCTGAAAGTTAGGACTGCAAAAATAAACATTAAAATCAGCTGCTGAAGATCGTCTGCGTCGGATATAACCGCAACCGCAGGGTAAACAGAGAACTTTTTGTAATACACGCCGGAAAAGAACATAACCAAGTCTACAATGTCAGCTTTTGTTTTTGCTTTTTTAAATGTAAGAGAAAGACGTCTGCCATTTTCGGGCAAAAATACTCGGATATTATTAATTTACAGCAAAAAAAAGGTAAGTCTTATTTAATTTAAATTTTTTATTTCTGTTTGTATATTACGAGTATGAATTAAATAGTTTTATATTATACATATAGAAAGTGACTGATCTGGAATTGTTTTGAAGCGAAATTTTCCTAATCGACACTATTTTGTAAAATGTGTTAATCGGCCATCGCTCAAAAAAAAGAAAAAAAAAAAAAAAAAAAAAAAAAAAATCATGTCTACATTTATAGTGGGATGAATATAAACATTAATTTGCAGTTACTTGAGATTGAGATAGTGATGTGGAATTTTTTTCGGCTTCTTATTTTTTTTCTGATTACTAACACTCATATAACAGTATTTATCGTCATTATTGTTTTGGAGTTAAATATTATATTCGAATAGTATGATATTACGAAACTGTTTCAGTTTAGAAATTAACATTATAGTGGGAAAATGTCTTTTTACATATTATAATAGCGTAACTTTTGAAAGATTTTTTTTTTTTTTTGCTAATAATATTTTAAATTATTATTTAAAATCCTGAATCTTCATACCAATGTTTTCAGATTTAACATTTGCCAAAATTATAAAATAATAGGAATTCCTTATAACATATGGAAAGATTTTTGAGAAATTGCTAAATCTAAAAATGCATTTAATTCATCAATAGATGAATTAAATGCATTAGTTAGTTGTTGTTTAATAGTACAATTAAAAATACTAATTATTATTTTTAGTGTTTTTCAAATTGGTATATTTATTTATTTATTTTTAATTGTATCTAAGCATTTTTTTTCTATTTGCGATTTCAATCAAACATTTAATTATAGACATTCAGAATCAGTTATTAAATTTTCTTCGATTGTAAACTCATTTTCTACGTTTTCGATACACATAAATATTGGCATTAAAGGTGTATTCGAAAAAATATTTTTCCACCTTCAACAGCTCGATATTTTCTGAGACATTTTCAGACTCATCTTTAAAAGTAAAAACATGAAACTTGCTGAGGTGATTTTTGAAGAGATGTTTAAGAGGCCGTGTGATTTCATTTTCCCCTCAATTCATTAGAATTTAAGTTTTAAATAATTATTTTCTCAGTAAGACCTTTTTTTTTTTTCATTCCCAGATCTTCCGCTGTGAAAAATTCTGTTCAAAACGCCTAATTTGACAGCATTTTTTAAAAATATTTTCTGCATTTATCAAAAAATCGAGAAGCACGGCACATTAGGTAGTTTCTAAATAAGAGAATTTTTCAGTTTGATGCGTTTGAGAACAAAAAGGAATTTAAAAATGAATCAGAAAATAAGCAGTTTGGATTGAAATACACCCTTAAAAAATAAAATATTATATTTAAGCATTGAAATAAAGTGTTTTTCATGCCTGATAGGAAGCTTATAGATTAAACTGCTTTAGTATATATTTTTTAAAGTTCATTATTTTACTTTTATATTTCCTTTCAATCATTTATTTTACTTTTATATTTCCTTTTTAACACCTTTCAACAAAGTTGAAAAGTGTTTATGACTTTGGTTTGTCTAGCCGTCTGTCCGCGCTCTAACTCTCGTAAATATACTCGGATTGCTCTGAAATTTTTAGATGTTATTCACCTTTACCATAGCACGGTCCCTATGTGTAACGACGTTTGTAGCATGTTTAGTTCATTTACAGGTACAGTCAAAAGTATTCCGTTACATTACGGCCTATGGGAAAAAATCGTTTCAAAGGTTTTTTCATGATTTTACACGTTTTCATGCAGAAAAAAATTGATATGCATTTATGAAACGTACTAAAATATGCATTCTGAAGAATACGAGATGCAAAGAATAGTTATTGTTCATTTACAGGGCTAAAAAGAAGTTTCAATACATAATGATATAGCGGTGGAGGGAATTGTTTGAGGCGTACTTTAACTATGTTAATCTATTTCATATATAATGAAAATGATATACGTCGCTGAGGTTTACATACTATAAATTTTTCATGTAGAATATGAAGTGTATATAGCATTTACAGGCACACACAATATAGTTCAGATACTACACTGTAAAAAAAAATCTGTGAAGTTACTAAAGTTTTTCTAGGAAACTTGGATTCCTAGAACTTTCATGTAACGGCAACAACAAAATTTCATGTAACAGACACACTTTTGCGCCGAAAATCAAAAAATCTGTAAGGTTACTAAGAATTTTTTTGGAAACTGGGATTCCGAGAACTTTTCATGTAACTGCAGCCAGGGTTACAAATAAAAGTTTAGTAAGATTACTGAAATTTTAGCAGATTCATTTGTAAAGTTACAGATTTTTGTAGCTTTACAAAAACTAGTTTTGTAGATTTGCAGCTTTTTTCGTACCGTTACAGGTGAAAGCTTAGTAAGCATGTAACTTTACACCTGTAGAACTACAGATTTTTTTTTACAGTGTATATTGTATCCGAAGTACTGTTCATTTGTGATGATTGCTGGAAATACATTTTTAATTATGATATGCGCTTTTATGATTCACTATATTTATGCACAGTATATGGTGTATATAAATGCTATAATTCATATACAGGGCTACACAAAAGTATTCGCAAGGATTACTGGGTATGAGCGCAAGTTACTTAAAGGTGGTTTTTAAATGAGTTGTGCATTTTTACGCTGAACTGAATTTAATTTACTGTTGTATAATATAGATAAAATGGTATACAGGGTCATGCAAAGAATTGGATACATGGCCGTCTATAAATTATAATTTCTGGAAATGTGATTTCAGCTGTTTTAAGTGTATTTTAGTTTGAATTAAATTTTAACTAAACGGTGGCGTTTAATGAAGGTTCTAGGTCAACTACAGGGTTGTACAAAAGTATTAAAGTATGTTTCCATATATTAGTATAAATTGCTGAAAGAGAGTTTCAACCTGTTATGCGTTTTCTTGCTAAACTAAATTATCCCATTATATAATATATATATCAACCTACAGATCAAATACAGGGCTGTTCAAAAGAATTGGAAAACCTATTTATCTATGGACAGTAACTGCGGAAATGAGTTTTTCAAATGTTTTATGCGTTTTCTAAAATGTTTACTTAGTTCTCTTATTTACCTTATTTCCCTAAATAACGAAGTTTTTTTAAAGCATTCGGGAAGTGTTGGAAAGTGTTTTATAATCTATGCTTAACGCATGATTTTTCTTACTTGTTTTTTCTATTTCCCAGATCAGTCTTTTCCTATAGAGCATGCCAAATCTATTTAAGCTCATATTCACAAAATACAATTTACACGGAAATAAAAAATTTAAATAAATATGGCTTACGTCGTATTTAATAAAGCAAAGATTAATCACAACCACAACACCTTAAAATCTTATACATTCTTAATATCAAGCTTGAACTCAAGATCAAGCTTAGAACTTAATAAAAAAAAGATGTCACTTGACAAACATTGTTTTTTAAGTGGAAAAATTAAAACTATTTTATAAGAATAGGACTCCAAAATAGCTATATTTTGCTAAAAAATACGGTAAAAAGATACGATTTTATATCTCAAACAAAACTTTATTTTAAAATTGTCCATTTTAAAATTCATCACAATATTAATACTTGGAAATTTTTCCACAAAGAAATATTCGGTTTGCATACAATATTTCAAATGAAAATCAAATTTCAAATTAATTGCTTAAAAGGCGCAAAGGCCAACCTAGTGAAAAGAGTCCATGCCGGGACTCGAACCTGTGCCATCAGCATAGCGCACTAACATTCTACAGACTAAACCACATGGAACGACACTCAGCCTGGAAAATTTCTCGCTATTACATGCTGGCAAGGCTACAAAAGCAGCATAAGATGGGATATTTATCGTGAGCCACCGACATGGGGCGAACACGAAACTTAATTAAATTCAGCATCGATTGAAACTATATTAAGACTTCGAAATTTTTCCAGAGAGAAACATTCGCCTTGCATACAATATTTCAAATGAAAATCAAATTTCAAATTAAAATTGACTTTTAAGCATGTAATTTGAAATTTGATTTTCATTTGAAATATTGTATGCAAGGCGAATGGTTCTCCCTGTAAAAATTTCCAAGTATTAATATAGATTCAATCGATGCTAGATTGAATTAAGTTTCCTGTTTATTCCATGTCGGTGGCTCACGATAAATATCCCATCTTGTGCTGCTTTTGTAGCCTTGCCAACATGTAATTGTGTGAAATTTTCTAGGCTGGGTATCGTTCCGTGTGGTTTAGTCGGTAGAATGTCAGTGCGTTATATTGATGGCCTGGGTTCGAGTCCCGGCATGGAATTATTTTCACTAGGTTGGTCTTTGCGCCTTTTAAGAAATTAATTTGAAATTTGATTTTCATTTGAAATCATCACAGTGTTTATGACAAGTTCGTCACAAATGACACATATTTCACAAATTGGTCACAATGTGACTTCAAAGCATTGTCGCTTTCGTCACATGTTCGTCACAAAATTAATGCCAAAGTAGTCACAAATGTCACACTTTTCACAAATTAGTCACACTGTGACTTCACAGAGTGGTCACAATGTGACGTCACAAACGACCTCTAAAACGGCCATAACGACCTCGCATTCTAGTCACTATGACGTCACATCGACGGTCACAAAGTCACAGTGTGACTTCACAACGACGTCGCTGTGACGTCACCATGCCTTACGGGCATTGTGTTCTTTTGCGAAAAGTCACCGTGTGACTATAATGTGATATTATTTTGTGACTTATCATAATGAAACGTTTATGATGACTTTAAAATTGAGTCTACAGATGACAGTCACATGAGAGTCACAATGTAACTACATTGTAAAGTCACCAGGTGACTCGTCACAAAAGAGCAGTCACATTGACGTCTCAGTGGAGTCCCATTTAGTGATCATTTGCGACTCATAATGAGAAGTGTGGAATTTCCTATTTTTTGTTTTACCGTAGTGACTTTGACACTTGTGACCATGTGTGACATGAATGAGATGCTATGTGGACTAGCTGTGCTGTAGGAATAGTAAGTATTTGAATTATATTATTTCCTTTTGAGTATTCGCTTACTTAAAAATTAGCATTTTGTGACTGGTCCTTAATTTTGGACACCAGTGTACATTCTCTTGCCATGTCACAGTCTACATCTACATCGTCTACGCACGTCGACGCAATCAATTGACAGAAAACCAAAAAATATAATCAATGAAATTCGGCAAAAAATCAAAACAGTAATTTGAAGCATGCTTACAACAACAAGCATCCGGCAGCTCAACATAAACGTCCATGTTCCAGATACGGATCACATCATGCACACAGAAATTGTCCAGCTTATGGGAAAACCTGTCATAATTGTCATATGTCAAACCATTTTCTAGTGTCTGCAGACAACCTAAAAGACAATTAAGCAACAACACCAACAAGTTTTATCAATTGTTTGCAACTCAGATGTAGATTATTTTGGTGCTATTTCAACCCCTGAGGAATGTGATTGTGTTCAGCAAATCCATATTGATAATCACCCCATCATGTTCAAGCTCGATACAGGTGCCCAAGTGAATGTCCTTTCCTTATCTGTGTTTCAAAAATTAAATAATTGTCCAGCATTTCATCCATGTACCCTTAAAGTGTGTACTTACACTGGTGATGCTTTACTAGTTGTGGGTGAAAGTATTCTTCAGTGTGTTGTGAATAATGTTTCCTGTGATTTGAAATTTATTATAGTGAATATTAATGTACAACCAGTGTGAAGTGCAGCTGCATGCGCAGTTTTAAATCTCATACAGCGAATGGATTCCTCTGGGCAAGTAAGTAGAAAAAGTAGTGTTAATTGTGTAAATACAAATTTTTGTTTGAATTCCAAATCTAATGTAAATAATGACTCAACAAGTGCCACTTCACATTCTTTTTTATTTACTAGTGCTCATCCTAACCCATGTAACAATGTAAATTCTCATCCATGTAAATTATTACAAATTTTGAATGAATATAATGATACATTTGAAGGTGTAGGTCGTTTACCTGGTAAACACAAAATTATTTTGCATGAAAATGCAACACCTGTTATAGCAGTTTCTCGTAAAACACCAATGGCTTTAGAAAGTAAACTTAAAAATGAACTCTTAAGAATGGAACAGGATGATATAATTGAAAAGGTCACTAAACCTAATGATTGGGTAAATCCAATTGCTATTGCTCCTAAATAAGATGGATCAATAAGAGTTTGTGTTGATCCTCGTCCCCTTAACAAATATATCAAAAGACAACATTTTCAAATTCCTTCACGAGATCAGTTATTGTCAAAGTTGAAGGGTTCCAAAATCTTTTCTCTTGTCGATGCAAAAAATGCATTTTATCATATTCAGCTAGACGAGGAGAGTTCTAATCTCTGCTCTTTTTATAACACCATTTGGCATATTTCGTTTCCTAGTAATATCTTTCGGATTAAATTGTGCTTCTAAGGTATATCAAATGTGTATGGTTAATATATTTGAAAACTGCCCAGAAATCGACCCACATTTTGATGATATAATGGTGTACGATGCAAATATAGATGATCATTGTGAGAAATTATAGAAAGTATTTCAAATTGCTAGAGAAAGTGGACTGAAGCTCAACAAAGGTAAGACTCTTATTGGTGTACCTAAATTACAATACTTAGGTCACACAATTTCACCTGATGGTCTTTCTCCTGATCCCAAAAAGCCTCTGCTATTACAGATTTTCCTGTCCCAACCAATAGGCAAAAATTGATGAGATTCTTGGGTATCGCCACATATCTTATGAAGTTTGTGCCAAAATTTTCATGGGCAATGGGATTCTCATAATAATGATGCTTTCTTGAGAGTTAAAGATCTATTGCAATAAACCTCAGTTCTCCAGTTTTTTGACAAAGATAAACCTATAGTGCTTTCTGTTGATGCAAGTTCTTTTGGCATTGGTGGTGTTCTTCTCCAAAACCGTTATCCAGTTGCGTATACATCCGCAGCTCTTTCTGAAGCTCAGTCAAGATATTCCCAAATCGAAACTAGTCGTTGGGGGCCACAGTAATACTTACCCACCATGGATATACATAATATAAAATAAGAAAATAAAACATTAAACAAAAACCTAATTTGCAGAACAAATTAAACTAGTATGTTGTGGCCATCACAAAACTTTCTTCTATATAAATCACGTCAATTAAATCATTTAAATAGTACAAGAAATTACATGAATTTAGCACCAATTCATATCAAAGTATATCTGAATTTGAAGTTTGATGAAAATTCGTGCATTAGTTCTTGAGATAGAGCTACAGCGGGAATTCTGAAAAATATAGCATAGCAGCGCCACCTGTTGAGCGATTTACACTAAAAATAAACAGCACTAAATGATATCAAGGTATACCTGAATCTGAAGTTTGTTGAAAATCTAAGCGTTAGTTCTTGAGATAAATCTATTGAGGAAATCGCAAAAAATACAGCATAGCAGCGCCACCTGTTGAGCGATTTACACCAAAAATTAAACAGCACTAATTTACACGTCAATTCATCTCAAGGACTAACTAAATCTGAAGTTTGATGAAAATCCGTGCAATAGTTATTGAGATACAGCTCTTACGAAAATCGTGAAAATGCAGCAAAGCAGCGCCACCTGTTGGGCGATTTACACCAAAAATTAAACAGCACTAATTTATATCAAGGACTAACGAAATCTGAAGTTTGATGAAAATTCGTGCATTTTTTCTTGAGTTAGAGCTATTGCGATAATCATGAATAATGCAGCGTAGCAGCGCCACCTGTTGGGCGATTTTCACAAAAAAGTAATCAACACCAAACTATATCCTGGACTAACTGAATCTGAAGTTTTATGAAAATCCGTGCAGTAGTTCGTGAGATATAGCTATGGCAGCAATCGTGAAAAATGCCGCATAGCAGCGCCACCTGTTGGGCGATTTTCACCAAAAACTAATCAGGTCTAGTTTATATCAAGATATAACTAAATAATAAGTTTTGTGAAATTCTGTGCATTAGTTCTTGAGATAGAGCGCCCACAAAATTTTTGTCACATACAGACTCACAGACAGAGTGACAGAGTGACAGAGTGACAGAATGACAGACAGACTCACAGACAGACATTTTCTAAAAACCATCAAATCGTGTTCTGGGCATTCTAAAACGTGTAAATCCGTCGAAAACCGGAAGTCGAAAATTTTCACGAATCCAATACTTTCTTCTTGTAAAGATAGAAGAAAGTAAAAAACAAAATTTATTTCCTAAATTGTTTAAGCCCGAGAAGGAGCAGATATTAAGATATTTCATTCAATTCGTTCTACATTTAATGTTAAATTTTTGTAACAAATAAGCTAAACCAATTGAACATTAAAAAATAAAAAATGAAATTCATACAATGTAATGCTTTAAATACCTATATACTTAGATACCGTTCAAATGAAACCGAAATAAATCTTAGACTTTTTTTTAAAGTTTTGTATTTTGCATGTACCTTATCATATTATGTACAATCGTCATAAACATAATGCAAAATCTGCAGTACAAATATTTACAACTTAAAAATGGAAAAAGTCTAAGATTTATTTCGATTTCATTTGAACGGAATCTAAGTATATAGGTGTTTAAAGCATTATATTGTATGAATTTCATTTTTATTTTTTAATGTTCAATTGGTTTAGCTTATTTGTTACAAAAATTTAACATTAAATGTAGAACGAATTGAATGAAATATCTTAATATCTGCCCCTTCTCGGGCTTAAACAATTTAGGAAATAAATTTTGTTTTTTTTAATTTGTTCTGCAAATTAGGTTTTTGTTTAATATGTCAAGTTTTTTAGTAACTACTGCATTCAGACAAACACATTTCAAAATTAATGGAGGGTATCATCATCAGGCTTTGATTTGTGCGATATCGCATCACAATTTGTGATGCAATTTACCTATGTATAATTCAAAATGTTTCACCAGTGCAGTAATGCAGGTTGTTTGCAGGTCAAAAAATTATAATCGGAACTTAAACAAGTAATATAAAAAAATTGTTTTTAAAGTCAATTCCTACTGAGGTCATCAAAGAAAAATTTAATATAATCCCTTAAGCTAATATTAGTTTTTGTTGCATTAAAATATCTCAATTTGTTGATTTTCTATAAGCAAGTAGGTTTACAATGGAACTCTATGGGAATTTGGCGAAATATTAGAGATATCGCCAAGTTGGCGTCCTTTTTGGCAACTCATTTTGACCGCCAAATTGGGCGATATATCGCCAAGTTGGCGACAAACTTGGCGGTATTTGGTGACATAATAGGGTCCCCCCTATGGTAACCCCTTATTGAAAATACTTTCATTCATCTTCAATAACCAATGGCCGCCATTTTGTTTCCCATGCAAAACTAAAATTAATTAATTAAAATTTAATTAATTAATTAATATTTGAAAAAAATTGTATTATCATCAATTTTCATCCAGTACAAGTTTTAAAAAAATTATTTCAACTTGATAGGATGAATAATGAGTATTTTATTAACGATTGAAAATTTGAACAAGATATATAAAGATATAAATATATATAGAGAGAGTGTGAGCTAATAGTAGGAATTGAAAAAAATCTGCTTGAAATGTCATTTTTTCCCACTATGTCGTCATATTCATCTTCTTTTTAATTGTTAAAAAAAAAAAAAAAAAACTATTTCAGTTTCATGTTTCACGTGAAAATCATTCAACTAAAAATAGGCAAATTATTATTACGGCTTTTGAATTATTTACAACAATGAAAGGAAAATGTTAAATTTTATTAGAAAATGTCCGTTGATTCTCAATGAAAAAAGCGAAATTTGGAATTATTAAGAAAAATATTTGAATAATGTAAATAAAAATTAGCCCATGTTACTCTCTAGATTATAATCCATCTATATGCAAAGGCATTTTATGATCCGTTTTGATCCTGACATTTGGCAAATGTTTTTACACTTTGAATTTATAATATTATTAGAATTAGCAAAGAATTAAAAATGAGTGGCATCAGGGACAAAAAGGTGGGAAGAAAAAATGAAAAGTTACGATCTCCATAGGCTTTTCTATGTTAAATTAACATTGAGAAGTGACACTGGAAATAAATAAGTATTGCGCTGCCGCGCAATACTTAAATGTGATACATGCTAAGCATTGTATCATGTTACTTTTATTCATAATTTAATTTACTTGGATTCCCTTAAATATAATTAATATAATCCCTTAAGCTAATGTTACTTTTTGTTGCATTAAAATATCTCAATTTGTTGATTTTCTGTAAGCAAATAAACACTATTGGTTTACAATGGAAGTCTATGGGAATTTAACAAAATATTAGAGATACCGCCAATTTGGCGTCACTTTTGAGACTCATTTTGGTTGCCAAATTTGGTGATATATCGCGAAGTTGGCGGCATTTGGCAACAGAACAGGGTCCCTCCTATGGTAATCCCCCTTATAGGTACGGACAGGCATTAAATGCTTGACATTTATGATAAGCCATTATATGCATTTAATCTTATAGTTTGGCGATAGTTTTTTGGTCGGCGGGATAGTCGAGTAGTACCAAATTGCATAAAAGAAACATCCTTATAACTCGAAAAATTATAATCATATTAACTAACAGTTTACTGCGTCGGATTAAGCGTCTCATTTTCAATTAAAATATATCTTTGAATTGAAATTTGAATGAAATACAGGGCCATTAAAAATCGAAGAGTGTGAAAAATATGATTACAAATATCTCGGCAACTAATTATCCGATTGACTTCATTCTTAATGCAAAATTTATGTTTTTTATTGTCTTTTATATTCACTCCTTCAAATAAACAATTTCGAAAATTTTTGTTTACCTTTTATCAGAACGAATATTTCGAGAATCCGAAAAAAATAGTTCCGGATAATCGAGGTTACTGATATTCAATAGGCTTCTTTCTGTTATTACTTCCTAAGTACACACCAAATTTCAAGTCTCTATCTCAATTTTGTCGGGAGATAGAGCGATTACAGACACATACACTGACACACACCCAGACGGACACCAAACATTTTTTTCTAAAAACTAGGGCGCTCTGCCCCCTACGAGCTACGCTCGCCAACCCCTCGTTCAGACACCGCAGCTTCTAAAAGCATGCTAATTTCATCGACCTTAAAAAGATTGAATTATAATTAAAAAAAAAAACAGTGACGGTCTCCCTGTAAACGGGTTTTCATTCATTTTCCTTTGAATGGAGATTTTTAAGACGAAATCAGCCGTTGCTAAGACATACAATGGCTGTTTTCGTCTTTGATTAAAGACAAGAAAGAAAAATCATGCGTACGTCATAGCTTATGAAACACTTTCCAACACTCCCTGAAAGCTTTAACAAAACTTCGTTATTTAGTGAAATAAGGTAAATAAGATAACTAACTAAACATTTAAAAAACTGATTTCAGCAGTTACCATCCATAGCCAAATATTTATTCCAATTCTTCCGAACAGCCCTGTATTTGATATGTAGGCTGACATATATATTATATAATAGAAAATTTAGTTTAGCAAGAAAACGCATAACAGGTTGAAATTTCTCTTTCAGCAATTTATACTAATAGATGGAAACATACTTGAATACTTTTGTTCAGCCCTGTTGTTTGCCTAGTACCTTTATTACACGCCACTATTTAGCTAAACTTTAATTCAAACTAAATCACTCTTAAAACTACTGAAATCGCATTTCCAGAATTTATCATCTATAGGCGGCCATGTATCCAATTCTCTGCGTGACCCTGTATATCATTTTATCTATATTCTACAAACATTTCATCGAAAACTACATGCAGTTCAGCATAACACATTTTAAACCTACCTTTGAGCAATTTATGGTCATACTCAGTAACCTTTACGAATTCTTTTGCGTAGCCCTATATATCATTTTATCTATATTCTACAAACATTTCATAGAAAACTACATGCAGTTCAGCATAACACATTTCAAATCTACCTTTGAGCAATTTATGGTAATACTCAGTAACCTTTACGAATTCTTTTGCGTAGCCCTGTATATCAACTATAACATTTACACACACAATATAGTGTGCATAAATATAGTGAAACTTAAAAGCGCATATCATAATTAAAAATGCATTTCCTGCCAACGCCACTAATATACAGTACTTCGAATAGAAAATACTTGTCTGAAATGTTTTGTATGTTCCATTAAATGCTATGCACTTCGTATTATACATGAAATAACTTAAGTAAGCCTCACCGACGTATATCAATTTTAGGTACTTTTCGGTTAGTATTTTCATATATATGTATATATAAATGTATGTATATATACATATACATTTACATATATCTATGTGTATACAATATATGTATATGTATACATGTGTATATTTACATATATGTATTATAAATATGTATATATAACACTGGCGCCCGGCTAACCGAAAAGTACCCAATTTCATTATATATGAATTTGTATAATTAAAATACGCCGCAAACAATTTCCCCCCAATACCATTTGTAGTGGAATTCTTTTGTGTAGCCCTGTAAATGAATAGTAACTATTCGTTGCACCTCATATGCTCCAGAATATTCTGCATATTTTAGTGCACTTCGTAAATGCATGTATATTTTATTATGTTTGAAAGGGTGTAACATCTTTAAAATTCATTTGAAATGATTTTTTCCTATTGGCCGTAATGTAACGGAATACATTTGACTGTCACTGTAAATGAACTAAACATGCTACAAACTTCATTTGAAATAGGGTTCGTGCTAGTCTAAACGTCAATAACCAAAAATTTCAGTGCGATCCGAGTATATTTACGAGAGTTAGAGCGCGAACAGACAAACCGAAATCAATAACACTTTTCAACTTTGTTCGAAAGTGTTAAAAATTTGAAAGTAAGCTAATATAAAATGAATTAAGTACACAGAGTCTTTGTCTCTCGGTACTTTTAGGTAGATTTCGTAAGAAATACTACCTATTGCAGTCGTTACCATGGTGCGACTTTTGAAAAATTCCTTCATAACTTTTCATTATAGGACCCCAGGAACCCAAAACCACCCCCACCTAAAAAGTTTATATATATATATATATATACATATATATGTATGTATGTATGTACTAAATTTTGTCCGCACGATAAAAGTCGCAATTATGCACGGATTGTCCTCTAACTCGCCAACAACTTTGATATGGCTAATATCTCGGCGGGGATTGAAAATGGGCGAAATCGGCCCAAGAGGGTGGAAATGGGGAGGGTTCAAAATTTTGAATACTGTCTTAGCATGATTCTGATAAAACCAGCTCTTACACAACAATGGCAGGAAAATAATAAAAGTTTTTCGTTATAGCAGTTGCCAACAATTAAAAAAAATCCCTGCCGGCTCGGGCCTACAGCGGAGGTAGATTTCGAAGTTAAGTACTAAATTCACCAACAAAACTTAAATCAAGATTAGAGATAAACCCAGTTCCTTCACTAAGAATGAGCTCTAGGGAGCTAAACATTTTGTGCAAATTATAATATACATGAATGCACACACGCATGTATATGGAATATGTTTAAAAATGGCCAAAGCAAATTCAGAGAACGTAAAAGTGTTAAAATATGTTAATATTTCCATAGTCGGGTTTTTATCCTGTTTTAATACGTTTCTTCAAACTTACATGACGTTATATGTTCACCTGCTGAGGTCCATTATATTTCTAATATGACGAAATATTTTGATTTTTTTTTTTAATTCGTCAAACTATTTATTTCATTTTGAGTTTCCATGCGGAAATCTTGCTCTAGAAAACTTATGACGTAATATTCAATTTGTTTTCAATTCGTCAAACTGTTTATTTAATTAGATTTTTCACGTGAAATCTTTCAGTAGAAAAGCAATTGTTGTGGTGAGAATTTTATTGCTTTTTTTTTAATTGTTGGCAACTGCTATAACGAAAAATATTTAATTTTTCCTGTCATTGTTGTGTAACAGCTGGTTTTATCAGTATCATGTTAAGACGGTATTCAAAATTTTGAGCCCTCCCCACTTCCATTCCCTTGGGCCGATTTTGCCCATTTTCAATCCCCGCCGAGATATATTCTCACCACAACAATTACTTTTCTAATGCAAAATTTTCACGTGTAAAATTAAATAGTTTGACAAATTGAAAACAAATTGAATATTACGTCATAAGTTTTCTAGAGCAAGATTTCAGCATGAAAACTCAAAATAAAATAAATAGTTTGACGAATTAAAAAAATATGTATATTGCGTCTTATTGGAAATATAATGGACATCAGCAGGTGAATATGTAACGCCATGTAAATTTGAAGAAACGTATTAAAACACGATAAAAGACCGACTATGGAAATATTAACATATTTTAACACTTTAAGGTTCTCTGAATTTTTTGTAGCCTTTTTTAAACCTATTCCATATACATGTGTGTGTGTATTCGTGTATATTATAATTTTCACAAAGTTTAGCTCCCTACAGCTCACTCTTTGTGAAGAAACTGGGTTTATCTCTAATCTTGATTTAGGTTTTGTTGGAGAATTTAAGTACTAACTTCGAAATCTGGTACTAACTTCTGGGCCTGTAGGCCCAAGCCGGCAGGGATTTTATTTTCGTTATAGCAGTTGGCAACAATAAAAAAAAACAACTATAAAATTAATTCTCACCAGAACAATTGCTTTTATATTGAAAGATTTTCACGTGAAAAAAAAAATTAAATAAATAGTTTGACGAATTGAAAACAAATTGAATATTACGTCATAAGTTTTCTAGAGCAAGATTTCAGCATGAAAACTCAAAATGGAATAAATAGTTTGACGAATTAAAAAAAAAAAAAAAAAAAAAATTGCGTCATATTGGAAATATAATGGACCTCAGCAGGTGAATATGTAACGTCATGTGAGTTTGAAGAAAGGTATTAAAATATGATAAAAACCCGACTATGGAAATATTAACATATTTTAACACTTTGAGGTTCTCTGAATTTGCTTTAGCCATTTTTAAACCTATTTCATATACATGCGTGTGTGTATTCGTGTATATTAGAATTTTCACAAAATGTTTAGCTCCCTAGAGCTCATTCTTAGTGAAGGAACTGGGTTTATCTCTAATCTTGATTTAAGTTTTGTTAGTGAATTTAGTACTTAACTTCGAAATCTACCTCCGCCTGTAGGCCCGAGCCGGCAGGGATTTTTTATCAACGCTATGAGAAAGTTCTTTTAAATGTATCGTTTTAAATCTGACGTAATTTTCACCAAAGTTTCCTTTCTCTTTTTAATATTCACATGAAAATTCTTTTGTTGTTAGAAAGGAAATATTATTTGCGCTGTCTTAGAATTCACGATAATAGTTGAAAAGATTATCTCAAAATATGAAATAAATGTCTCGTGCAACTATATTTTTTTAATTTAAAGTGTTTTGCCAAATTTTATGTATTTGGCCTTTTTAAATATTACATAATTTCCATCATTTGTGACTTTTAACGCATAATAATGAATTTAGTATTTAAAAATTTTCTTTCCCTTTTAAAATTCACGTGTAATTGTAGTTTTTATGATGTAATTTTCAATATTTTCCTGATTTTTAACACGTAATCACTTAATTCTAATTTTAAAGTTTTTTTCTGTTTATAATAGCCACGTGTAAATAAATTTTTTATTTGAAGGAAATATTATTCTTTGCGCTGTTTTTAAAATTGGCAACAGTTTAAAATAATAGCCCTTTTCTAAAATGTGTAAAATATATCTCTCGAAATGCTGAAAATTTGAATTTAAAATGGAAATAAATCCTCAAAAAATGAGTCAAATTAAAACGATAATTACAGTCTGCACATCGGGAACTTCCAATGTATAAAATGATCTAAATATGTTTAAATTCCTATGTATAGTTTTTCTCCTATAAAACTTTTTTAATGGAACGATTTTGATCATCTTTAACATTAAATGTCTCTTAAAATAATTATTCGATTTAAAAACTGTTTGCTTCAGCGTGTTTATCAAACATGTCTCTATAATACCACCGATTTTCATATTTTTGTATGAAACGGTTTTCTTAATATTAACGAAGAAAGACCCTCGGTCTTAAAAAATATGGAGGCCGATCTAGTAGGGGTATACTGTGGTATTAGGACATTAACTGTAACCGAAATTAACCTAGAACAAGAGCTCATATTGAAACTTATGTTTATGTGATGTTGTGTCGTACTTGTATCTGTAACCGAAGTAGAATAAGTTATGTGTGAATAAATCTATGCAAGTAATTCCGCTGTATACATCCATTGGAGCCTTTGACGGTTCGCTACATTATTAACATATCTTCATAACAACGCATGGTGGCAGTCGGTTAAAACGATGTTTACTACAGTTGAATACTGAAAACGGATTCATATCTTAAAGTAAGAAGTTTCCTTTTCTTGCATAATTATGCGGCACATTTATATTCATTTTGTTAAGAATTAAAATGTCTAAAGATATAGAGTATAGAAATTCATATCAGGTTACACCGCCAGAATCATTTACTTTTTCATCACCGGCACTTTGGTTAAAATGGAAGCAACGTTTCAAAAGGTATCGATTCGCTTCGGGTTTAAAAAATCAAACAGAGGTAGAACAGGTAAATTCTCTTATTTATCTCATGGGAGATAAAGCAGAAGATATTTTTGCGTCTTTTAACTTGTCGGAAGATGACCAGCAGAAATATAACATTGTTCTGAAACATTTTGATGATCATTTTATAGTAAAGAAAAACACAATTTTCGAGCGGGCGCAGTTTAATCAACGCATTCAAAACGAAGGGGAATCTGTTAATGATTTTATAACTTCACTTTATTCACTAGCTGAGCATTGTGATTACGGAGTTCTTCATGATGAACTGATACGCGATAGAATAGTTGTCGGTATTAGAGATAAATCATTAAGTGAGAAATTACAATTGGATCCAGACCTTTCTTTGGGCAAAGCTATAGAAAAAGTTCGGTTATCGGAATCAATTAAAAAGCAACAAGAGATTCTTACTTCTAGTAATGCTTCTGCCCATAGAGTTTCTAATGTAAACAAAACAAAGTTGAATTTTAAGAGAGGGGTATCCATTCAAAATCCACGGTTTAAAGAAAGTGATAAAAGGAGCAATGGGAATAAAGAGTATCCAAAACCCTTTGATCTTTGCAAATGGTGCGGTAAATCTACACATAACAGAAAAATATGTCCAGCAAAAGATGCTAAATGTCTGAAATGCTCCAAATTAGGGCACTATGCACGAGTTTGTAGGAAAAATGAAAGTAAATCTGAAATTTCATTCTTAGGAACAATTAGAGAAACACGCTGTAATAATAGTAATGATTTGTTATGGTCAGTACCAATTCAAATAAGAGGTAAAACTATTCGCTTCAAAATAGATAGCGGAGCGGATCACACTGTTATTCCTGCTACTTCATCGATTTTAAAGGATTCGAAAATCTTAAAACCAGACAAAAAGCTTTGCGGCCCGGATGGGAAAATACTAAAACACACAGGAAAACTTATTGAGGCGATCCAATACAAGGAAAAGAAAATAACCGAAGAAATCCATGTAATTGAAGGACTGCAGAGCTACTTATTGGGAAAACCTGCGATACTAGCCTTTGGATTGGGACCGAATATTTCAGAAATCACAATAAGTCCTAAGCAAAATTTTCCTGAACTGTTCACAGGCCTGGGGTTACTGAAAGGTTGTTATACGATTAAGCTTAAGCCGAATTCGGTCCCGTTTGCTATTTCAGCTCCAAGAAGGATACCAATTCCCCTGCTGAAGAAAACTGAAATGGAAATCAAGAAGATGATTGCCCAAAAAGTTATTGTTCCTGTAACCAAACCGACAGAATGGTGTTCACCGGTCGTTATCGTTCCTAAAAGTGATGGTACTGTTCGCTTATGTGTCGACTTAGTCCAGTTAAACAAATCTGTGGAAAGAGAATTTCATCCATTGCCTTCAGTGGAATATTCATTGAATCTACTGACAGGTGCTAAAACTTTTTCAAAGTTGGATGCTAATTCAGGTTTTTGGCAAATTCCACTTGATGAATCTTCGTCATATCTCACGACTTTTATCACTCCTTTTGGAAGATACAGATTTTTAAGATTACCTTTTGGAATCTCATCTGCACCAGAACATTTCCAACGTAGAATGTCACAGCTGCTAGAAAATATCCCAGGTACTATTTGTCACATGGACGACATCTTAGTGTGGGGAAGAAATCAGACTGAGCATGACCAAAGACTGAAGATTATACTGAATAAACTTAAAGAAGCTGGTATTACTCTAAATGACAAGAAATGTAAATTTTCAGTCAAGAGAATCAAATTCTTGGGACATATTACTAATGACAAAGGCATCCATCCTGATAAAGATAAAATTAGAGCAGTGAAAGAATATCCACCACCAAAGAACAAAAAGGAATTAAAGCAAATGCTAGGCATGGCAAATTTCCTCGCTAGATTTGTTCCAAATTTTGCAGAAATGTTTTCACCGTTAACATCTTTGTTAAGTCAAAAGAATGAGTTTGTCTGGGACGAACCTCAAAAACAAGCATTTCAAAATTGGAAGAATGTCCTGACATCTCAACCTGTTTTAAAGGTTTATAATCCACAGAAAACTTCAATTGTCACAACAGACGCTTCTTCTTATGGAATAGGAGCCACCTTGAGGCAAGAACAAGAAAATGGAGAAATTTCTGTCGTGGCATATGCATCCAGAACACTCACACCTACTGAAAAGAGATATGCTCAAATAGAAAAAGAGGCACTTGCTCTAGCTTGGAGTTGTGAGAAATTTCGAGATTACCTAACTGGAACTCACTTTAGGTTAGAAACCGATCATAAACCTCTAATTCCAATCTTCTCAAAGAAAAACCTTGAAGATTTATCTCCACGGTTGCAAAGGTTGAAGATGAGGATGATGCGATATTCTTATTCTATATTCCACATACCAGGGAAGAAACTTTATGCAGCTGATGCCTTGTCAAGACAACCTCAAGAAACTAGAGAAAATGTTGAAGAATTGGAAGAAGAAATTGATGCGTATATTCATATGGTAATTTCCTCATTACCCGCTTCATGCAACAGGTTAGAAGAATTACGACAATCCCAAAAGTCTGATGCAACATGCAAAGAACTAGAAAATTTAAACCTGAATGGTTGGCCATCAAGGAAAAATATAGAACCAAGTTGTCTACCTTACTGGAATCATCGATATGAAATATCGATCCAAGATGGACTCATAATGAAGGGCTGTCGAATCATCATTCCTGCCTGTCAGCGAAAAAAGGTTCTGCAACAAATTCATGAAGGACATTTGGGAATTACGAAATGTCGTGCAAGAGCAAGATCATCTGTCTATTGGCCTGGAATAAATAGAGAAATTGAAGAAATGATAAAGAATTGCATATCATGTATCAAGGAGACCACTTATCGCCATCAACCACTTATCCCTACCGAATTTCCTGAACGACCATGGGAAACTGTGGGCATGGATCTTTTTAAGCTTTATGGATTTTGGTACTTAATCGTGACCGATTACTTCTCAAGATATCCAGAAATCGCCAAACTGGAAAGATTAACTTCGGAGGAAGTAATTCTCCACTGCAAATCAATCTTTGCCAGACATGGGATCCCTAATGTGGCTAGATCTGACAATGGTCCACAATTTGAGCCAATTAACTCATCTGAATTTTCAAAATTCTCAAAGCTTTATGGATTTCGTCATATCACATCAAGTCCTAGGTATCCTCAAAGTAATCGTTTCATTGAATCTGCAGTAAAAACCATCAAGATGCGACTCAAAAAAGCTGAAGACCCTTACGTTTCTTTAATGGCATATAGAGCATCACCATTAGAGAATGGCCTCAGTCCGGCGGAGCTTCTCATGAATCGTCGTATTAAGACAACACTGCCAATTGCAAGATCTCAATTAGAGCCAAAAATTGAAAACAGGGCTGAACTTCAAAGGAAGGAAGAGAAGAGAATAGAACGGCAAAGAGAAAACTATAACAAAAGTCACGGAGTACGAGACCTTAGTAATCTTGATGTTGGAGATGGAGTGTGGATCACAGACAAGCGAGCTACTGGTACGGTTCAGCAGAGATTAGATTATCCACGTTCGTACATAGTCAAATCTGGAAAAAGGGTATATCGTCGAAACAGAATGCATCTTGTTCCATCAACTAATTTCCAGCCGGAAACTGATGATGTGGATGATCTTCAACCAGACGTTTCCAGTACTGAGTTTCCAATACCACAGAAAGTTCCTAGTCCAACGAAACAAAGCTCTCAGAATCTTCATCCATCCTGTAACAATGATAAACGTAACTCTATGTCTCCACGAAAGCATCAAGATCAGTATATCACCAGAAGTGGAAGAGTTGTTCGCCCTCCGCAGAAATTGAATCTTTGAAGAAAGGGAGATGTGGTATTAGGACATTAACTGTAACCGAAATTAACCTAGAACAAGAGCTCATATTGAAACTTATGTTTATGTGATGTTGTGTCGTACTTGTATCTGTAACCTAAGTAGAATAAGTTATGTGTGAATAAATCTATGCAAGTAATTCCGCTGTATACATCCATTGGAGCCTTTGACGGTTCGCTACATTATTAACATATCTTCATAACAACGCATATACCCGGATGATCTACGCAGATTTTCATTGGTCCATTTCCAAATCAAAAACTTTTTTATATATATATAGAAGGATATGTTTTTCGGAATCTTCAGTGTCTGAAACGTGTAAATCCGTTAATTTTTTTTTCGATTTTTAAAACGATTACAAGACTTACCCTATACTACGCATGATGAGTAAGCAAAAGAGCTCCTTGCAATTGTTCATGCTTGTGAACATTTTCAGCATTATGTTTTTGGTCATCATATTGAGATAGAAACAGATCACAAGCCCTTGTTAGGAATAATTTATAAGCCATTTGAAAATATATCGCCAAGATTGCAAAGATTGTTAGTACGTGTACAAAGATATAATTTCAAACTTACTTATGTACCTGGTAAATATCTAGTTGTTGCTGATACCTTATCCAGAGCGCCTTTTCCAGTACAGTCTGTTTCGACATCTTACATAGACAATGCTCATTTAATGGCTTCTTTGCTAGTGCAAGCCTCAAAGTCCAAACTGGATGAAATCATGCAAGAAACTGAAAATGACTTATAGCTCCAAAGTATAAAAAATTACATTGAAAATGGATGGCCTCAAAATAAGCGAAATGTGATCCCTCATATACAACTTTATTGGCACTGTCAGGCTGAACTTCACATAGAAAATGGCCTCATTTGTCGCGGCCAAAGATTAGTGATCCCAAAGGCTTGTCGCAAAGACATCTTGCAGCGTCTTCATATTGGTCACAGAGGTATCCTGTAAAAATCTTACCCGTCAATCTCTCTATTGGCCAAACATGAATGCTGAAGTAGAAAATATGGTATCACACTGTCAACAAAACCAAACGTTAAACAGCAAAGAACCACTTTTAGTCAGAAAATTACCAGAGCGACCATGGCAAAAGGTTGCAATTGATTTCTTTCATCTATCTTCAGTGACTTACCTTTTAATTGTGAATTATTTTTCAAAATATATTGAGCTCCAGCATTTGCATTACACAACAGCTATCTCAGTTATCAATACTTTGAAAACATGTTATGCTCGTTTCAATATTCCCGAGGAGCTGGTTGCAGACAATGGAGCACCTTTTGATTCTAAATAATTTAGTGAATTTTGTACAAATTGGGACATATTTTTCAACCCATCTAGTCCTGGATACCCTCGTTCAAATGGACAGGTGGAACGATGCATACAAACTATCAAATCCAGCCTCACCAAAGCTGCACAAGACAAAAAAGATGTTCACCTTGTCTTGATGGAATATAGAAATACTGCATGGATAGCCTACCTTCTCCTGCAGAAATTCTAACGGGTCGTCGTATTCGTACCCTGGTTCCTACACTGCTACTACAGCTTGCACCCCAGTATAATTGCAGTGCTGTGCAAGAACGCCTGCATTTCAGACAGCAGCGACAGCATAAATATGATCTGCATTCTCATCCTTTGCAACCATTAGAAAAAGATCAAGAAATGTTGTTTCGCTTTAAAAATCAATGGTGTAAAGGAAAAATATCCAAAGTTGGGCCTCAACCAAGGTCTTATGTCATAACAACAGAGAATGATAGAGAATATTGTAAGAATCGTGTTCACATTAAAATTTTTAGATCTGCTCAGCCTGTGAATCCCAAAACAACAGCTAAAAATCTATTTACAACTCCAACGAGCAATAACCATGTTACATTTTCAGTAGCCCCCATGCACTCATCTATCAGTAGTTCTGCTACATTGCCTCAGATGCAACCATCTATTACTGCTGCTGCTCGATAAATTCGCATAGGTCGACAAATTAAAACTCCACAACGTTTTAAAGACTATATCTAAACTTTAAGACATTCTTAATACCTTGAACTTTAGTAATTGTGTATTATTGATTTCTTTTTATATGTTTCTTTATATGTGCATTAATTAAAAAAAAGAGGGGAGATGTCATGTACCATATATTTATATTTAACTGTTTCCATAACATCATTTAATCGTAATCGATGTCAGCTTTAACTGTAACCGTTCCCCTGACTGATTTGTTGTTGTCATTTCTTCGCCATCTCCCGTTCAGCCATGCTGTTCTCATGTGAATAAAGTTAACCTTTTTTAATCTAATATTGTCATCTATTACAATCTAAAAACATCTATGCAACAAATTTATTAGGGTAGAGCGAAAACGCTCTTAAATAATTTTTAGTGTGGTTTTATTTACTATTTACTGAGATACATTTTAGTAGGTAATTTTCAGTATTCCGTTTTAAAAAATGTGGTATAACCATGGAATTATACTTATAAAGACGAAAACCTGCCTAAAACGATAAACTTCCCAGTCGTGTGCGATTCCATCCTAGCAGGTTTGATTGTATAATAGATGCGTTACCTGCTATGATAAAAACCTGTTTAAAGAGGAAATTTTGTAGTTTCTTGTTATTCCCTCTTAGAAACTTTTCCTGTATATCAGCCCCCACCGAAATGATAAGTCTAGATACGCCACTGCTGTCTTTAAGGCACAAAGGCTGGCCAATATTAAGTCTTATAGATAGTAAGTTATTTAAAATGTGCAATAATAATCTGATAAATGGTACATGAATGGTAAAATTGAAAAAATTATGTTATTTTTTAATGTATTTAAAACAGATATGCCTTATTATTATATTCTGAATTAAAAAATAAGGCTATATATCCCACCATTTTTTAAGAGATTAAATTCTGATAAATAACCACTTATAAGGAGAGGGCCAACCTTGTTAATCACAGATTTTGATTATTTTAATATATGTTGTATTATAGAGGCCCCTTAGTGTCAGGTTCAACGGATTTTATCCAACGCTCCTTAGTTCTTGAGAAACCGGGGGGGGGGGGGTCTAATAATAATACACAACTTAAATACTTACTTTGCAATAGCAGTGATAGGTTGGTCGTAGCTCAGTTGGTACGGCGTTCGCTGGCTGATCTGCGGGCCCGGGGTTCAGTACCCGAACGCGCTATATCTGTTTTTCTCATTTTTTGTTTTATAAATATACTTGTAATTATAATTTAATAATTTCAATTACAAATTTTAATACCCTACATTAATTAATATGTTAACAAACTTAAATTTATTATTTTTTATTTTTAAACTATTATTTCTCATCCTTTAAAGAGGTTTAAAAAGAAATTGGATCTATTATTGAATGATAAAATTCCAAAATCATGACAAAATCTGTTGTGGTGCCATCTAGTTATGATAAAATAAAAGAATATTCAAATAAAATAAAAATAAAAGCAGAAAGAAGATAAAGGTGAAAGCAAAATAATTGAAAGTGCAAGCATACGTACTGGAAATTAAAAAATCTTTAATATGCAAAAAATCGGTTTAATTTAATTCTGATGCTTATTTTTAATATAATTATGCTTGTTACTTTAAAGACAGAATAATAGTATTATCGCATTGACTTCCTTTGTTAAAGCAATGCGTAAATGATGTTTCTTTAAAATTACGAATTGACACAATTGCTCAATAACATTGCGTCGATAAAGAATATATGAAATACATTTTAAAAGGGATTTTTTTAAAATGAACAGTTTTATGATGTTTTATACAACTTTTTAGTTAAAAGTAAAAAATTAAATAGGTTAAAATTACAATTGATGTACAATATTAAAATTTTAATTGACAATGAGATTATTAATTATACTTACAAGTATATTTATAAAACAAACTAGTCGGATGTACCAATCCCAAAACTTTCTTCTATCCCATGCATGTTAATACTTCAAAATTCGCTATCACACTGCCAAAATTAAATGGCAATCTATGCATCTCATGAGGATTCTAAAGATACGAAATTCCGTGCATTAGTTCTTGAGATATGACTATCGCTGAAATCGTCTAAATCCAGCAAAATTCTGCCTAGCAGCGCCACCTATTGGGTGATTTATACAAAATCCTAATCAGCAACAATTTATGTCAACGTCTGACTGAATCTGAAGTTTGGAGAAAATCCGTGCATTAGTTTTTGAGATAGAGCTATAGCGAAAATCGTGAAAATTCCTGCATAGCAGCGCCACCTATTGGGTGATTAACACCAAAACCTAATTAACAACAACTTGTGTCAACATACAACTAAATCTGAAGTTAGATAAAAATTCGTCCATTAGTTCTATAGATAGAGGTATTGAGGCAATCGTGAAAAAGGCAGCACAGAAGCGCCACCTGTTGGGCGATTTACACCAACGCATAATCAGTAGCAAGTCATATCAAGGACTAACTGAATCAGAAGTTTGATGAAAATCCGTGCGTTAGTTCTTAAGATAGAGCTATTGGGGAAATCGTGTAATTCCTGCAAAATTCATCATAACAGCGCCACCTGTTGGGCGATTTACACCAAAACGTAACCAGCATCAATTCATATCAAGGACTAACTAAATCTGAAATTTGATCAAAATCCGTGCATTAGTTCGTGAGATAGAGCTATTGCGAAAATCGTGAAAAATGCAGCATAGCAGCGCCACCTGTTGAGCGATTTACACCAAAAACTAATCAGCATCAATTTGTATTAGGGACTCACTGAATATAAATTTTTATTAAATTCTGTGCATTAGTTCTTGAGATAGAGCGCCCACAATATTTGTGTCACATACACACAGACAGACAGACAGACAGACTCACAGAGTCACAGACAGCCATTTTGTAAAAACATGTTTTTTGGAATCTCTGACCCCTAAAACGTGTAAATCCGTCGAAAACCGGAATTCGAAAATTTTCATGAATCCAATACTTTCTTCTTGTAAAGATAGAAGAAAGTAAAAATGAGAAAAACAAATGTAACGTATTCAGGTATCAAACCCGGGACCGCGTATCAGCCGGCCAACGCCATACCAACTGAGCTACGACCAACCTATCATTGCGGTTGCAAAGTAAATATATAAGTTGTGTACTATTATTAGACCCCCCCCCCCCCCCGGTTTCTAGAGAATTAAGGAGCGTTGGATAAAATCCGTTGAACCTGACACTAAGGAGTCTCTACCCTACAACATATATTAAAATAATCAAAGTCTGTGATTAACAAGGTTGGCCCTCTCCTTGTTAGATGGTTATTTATCAAAATTAATTTAAATAAATTGTGCCTTTTTTTTGTTGTTGTTACTGTTTACATAAAAATAATTTATTAAAAATAATTTATTTCCTTTATTAAATTATTAAAATTGATGAATGGCTATCAGAATTGTTTTATATAAATTGTACAATTTTTCAAAAATTATATACACGTTCAAGTAAGATTTAGTTAAAATTATTCGAAGGTATTTGATAGATAAATTTTTTATATTTCATTGTTTCTCTCCCTTAGTCTTTTATTAAGCTTAAATTCAGAACTTTATTATAAAAAATAAGATTTCTGAGAGGTTTTTACATTAAATTTGTTTTAGGGACTTTGCAGTATCCTATGTCAACCCATCAAACACACAAAGAGCTAGGGTAAGAAACAGTCATAAGAAATGAATAAAACTGCGAAAGCACTATAAAAAGAGAAAATTTCTGTTTTTGGGACTTAATGAGAATTTAAAATTTAAAAAAAGTCTGAAAACGACTAAATGCAAAAAATTATCAAAAGTGATTGAAAATATTGTACAATACAGAGGGCTTAATTTGCGCCGGAGCCTACCGGAGCCCAGCTCCGGTACTTCTCTATTTTTAGTAAATATTTAAATATTGATCGGAATTCACCGGAGCTCATAAATACAGGGCTCCGGAGCCCAGAGCAATAGCATTTTTTATTTTTATTTTATTTTTATCATGAACGTTGCCAATTTTAAGGCTCTTTCTGCACATTTACGAAGCCACTTTCATTTGAAGTAGATATAATTACAATGTATTGTTATTCTGATAGAAAGCAATCGAGCAGTGTTTGCCTTTTTCCTAAAAAAGCATTGAATTTTTTCTCTAACGCTGTCAATTTTTTTATTTAATCTTATTTTCAGAGACTCACCACAAAAGGTTATTATGTGGAAGAAATCGATTATAGTTTAAGATATGCACCTTTTATAGGAAATTGTAAAACATTATTCCATTCATCAGCATATAAATATTATTTTTTGCACATTTCATTTATTTTTTCATAAAAATGCATAGCTGCGAACTGTTCCTTTTTTGTATTAACGCTATTTCTGAATCATAATACTTACCATATTTAATCCCAGAATTCTGCAATTAATTAATATTAAAATTAGGCAAAGGTTTCTTTCTGAAGGAGTGATAACTAAAAAGTGGAATAGTTGACAACTAACAATATCCTGATAGATATATTTAAAATTTTTATTTTGCTAAAGAAAAAAAGAATGCTTTAATTTTTGGAAATAATGTATGAAATATAAATATGCAGATTGGAGTCACTGGTGGGGGGGGGGGGGGGGGGGCAGTCGTTAAGGTTGTTAGTATTGCAGAATATTAGGGCTCCGATACTTTTTTGTCAGAAATTAAGCCCTGACAATACACCTGTAAATAATATCAGAAATATTGCTAATATCAGAAGAAATATTAAAAATTTATAATAATATTTCGTAGGTCAAGCTAAAGTACCGCGATAATGACTAACATATTTACATCTAACTGTAACCCTTGATAAAAAAATCAGAAAAATTGGAAAGTAGATTGTATTTAAGCTACCAGAATCACATATTGCGCGAGCTGAGAGGCCAGGAGTTCAAGAACTAACAAACGAAAATGAACCACCGCACATTATTCATGTTCACTGGTCAATCTCTGCAATCATTGTAATGCTCTCTAATTTAGTAGTGCCAGATCAGAGAGTATTTTAATTCCTGTTGTTATAACAGTCTCATTTCCCTACCAAAAGCGCACTGTGAATAATCAACTAAAAGAATTGCTTCATAATAGTTAAATTTTGTCCAATGTAAAGATAATATAATATCGCAATCGCGTTCTCATCGTTTACAGCAATGCGGAAGGACATTCCAGCTGAAGGTTCATATTGTTTAAATTGCAAGTCCAAATTCACCATTTCTTTTAATTCAAGGTTCATTTATAAATAGTGACCAGCGCAACGGGCCCAGCCTGTTAGTATTTTATAAAGCCGGAGGCCCTAAAAGTTCGCCTCGGGTAATTTGAAAAACTACCCGGTGGATTATTTTGCAGATTGTATCCTTCGATAGAGAATATTCCTGCGGTGGTTTGTATGCGTAATATACAGGTATAATGCTGATTTTTTATAATAAAATTTCGCATTTTATTGTTATTTTGGACGAAAAGGTTGCCAGTCGTCATTTTTTGGCGACATTTATCTTTGATAAAAGAATTGAAATGGCTATATCCGTTAGAAAATAATACAATAACCTTGCACATGAAAGAAGGAAATAATTAATGATATTTAGTTTGAAAAAATATACCGTTTCGATGAGGGATAATATTATAAAACGAAAATATTTAATTTAAAACTAAAAGGAATATTCGTGATAGTTAAAACTGCTGCAGTCTGAAAGACAACCGCTGTTTAAATACAGAGGGCGAAACCAAAAACCACAAATAGGAAGGAAATAGAGGAGTTGCTATAGAAACCGAAAAAAAACATTGTTAAATAGGATATTAATACAGTACAAAGTCTAAACTTCGGACACCCAAAGTTCAGAATTCTCCAAAGTTCGGATTTTCCAGCAGCAGTATTCAAGAAAGAAGTGAAAAAACAAAATTGTTGAAACAAAAAAAGTCCTAGAGCAAAGAAGCTTTATTACCGAATCTTAACTCATGTCTAGGTACAGAATAAATGAAAAACTTCTTAATGATATACCTAAGTTAATAAAGCAGCCCACATTTACTAAAATGTTCAATAGTTCAGAAAGTTGCAATTTCTTCTTAAATTGTTTTTTACTATTGTTAAGGCTGTTCTCAACTGCTCTGCTCAACAAGCGTAAAACGTTTTGACACATTTACAAATTCATTTTTTAACGGAAAGTCATAAAATTGGAAGGCTTGACTATGGAAGCGAATTGGAATCGAACTGTGTTTTTCATTTTTTTAATAAATAAATTACCTATTGAGTTATAAGGGATTTTGTTCACGTGACAAAGACGTTTTTCAGCCTTCCTTGTGCGGGTATTCTTCTTTCACGCGGGAATTCGGTACAAAACGCCCACTTTGACACTATTTTCTAAAAGATCTATTGCGTTTGCAAAAAAAAAAAAAAAAAACAGTTCGATTACATAGTTTCTTAACAACAACACCCGCTAGTTTCATGCAATTTTTAATATATAAACGTCATATTTTGCATTTTTATGTAGTGAATTTTCTTTTCTTTTCTATTGGAAAAGTAATATTTTTGATGACCCAAAGTTCGGAAAAATCCGAAGTTCGGACTTGTTAAAGTCCCGAGGATTCCGGACTTTAGACTTTGCACTGTATCTGTATGTTGATTTAACCGGGATAGAGCTGTGGATAATTTACCCTTTTTGATGTCTGTCATATGTTCTTTAATCCTTTCTAGTAATTTCCGAGTGGTCATGTCTACATAAGTATACGTTTTTGAATTGCTATTAACTTTAAAAGGGATAATATAAATTCCAGATTTATCATATTTATCTATAGGATCAATCATTCCGTGTACCAGATACTTTAACTTTGTCGGTGGTTTAGCGATAAGAATTACATTATATTTCTTCAAAGCATGCCTAATCCAGAGTAAAAATCCACAATAAATTATCCACAGCTCTATCCCGGTTAAATCAAGATACAGATATTGATATCCTATTTAAAGAAGTCAAAGTCATTGCACATGCATCACAATATAATAATTTGTATAATCAGAGAGTCTCTGGAAATTTTGACAAGAGGCAAGAGTACCTGTAATGATGTTCTGCCCTATAATATACCACGGATATGGTTTAACATGCTGAGAGTAACAAATGAGTTTGGTTTTGAATAACTCTCCCCTTCTCCCTCATCCCCTCCCCTTTTTCCGGTTCCTATAGCAATTCCTCTATTTCCTTCCTTCCTACCCTCCTATTTGTGGTTTCGCCCTCCGTATTTAACCAGCGTTTGTCTTTCATCCTGCAACAGTTTCCCTGATGACGACTAATGTTGTAGTTGAAAGTGCTCGGGATTTTAACATCTTCTGACTCCAATGCTTTTAACATCTTGTTTTTTTTAAACGTTTTTAAAACTTATGTATGTTTGCACCTATTTAGTAAAGAAATATATTGTGAATTAAGTATTCATATTGCTTATTTATTTTATTAAGGTGAATATGTCGTTTTAACTTGAGATATAGAACTTCTATATAGTATATTTTATTGTTTTTAATTCGTCATTTATTTTCAATTTTTTCTGCACATCTTCTGTTCTTTTAGGTAGGTATTTACAATAGAAAAATACAAAAAGCACCTTTAAACAAGTATGCCGTGTTGAGCAACATCAAGGACCTCAAAGATGATTTAGATATTTCTGGTTGTATATTAATCCAGAAAGAAATTAAGGATTTTTCCATGAAAACTGCCTTCAAAGAGGAATATGTCAAGATTTGTCAAGTAAGGATTCTTAGGTTTTGAGTGTTTTGTACTTTTCAAATGTTCTCTTTCAAAAGAATTTCTAATCTGCAAGCTCGAGAGCATGGGATCAGGATTGACATTATGACTGCGCGACTGTTGCCATATCGCACAACTATGTCATAACATAATACCGAGTAACTGTTTGAAAAAACACTGTTTTTTCAAGAAGTTTTAGTTTAAGCTAATAGCTTTTATGATTATTTGTAAATTTTGTATTTGTTATAGTTTTTAAATAGATGAAATAAAAGATATATTTTTGCGTCAAACCTCGATTATTCCGCGACCCACCAACACCAGACGTGACCCATCAGCAGGTCGCGATCCATAAATTGAGAACCGCTGTTTTATATAACAATTTACACATATATGTAAATGCTTAGTAAATACCAGAAAAATCTTATAAAAATAACAATAAGAATAAAATGAAATAGATTCTCATTATGAAGAGAAATCTACATAAAATGAATAACGATATTTTTAGCTCAACTCAAATCCAGACTTACTATCCAGAAAATAAAATATTAAATATTTCAAACATAAGATTCAAATGCAAAAATTTTTTTCGTAACCCTACCTTATCAGTAAGTGCAACATAACTAAAATAAATGGCTTGTCACTTTAAGTATGTTTCAAAATAATTTAAAAAACAGCTTTTCTGCATACATATCTCCAATATTCTTTGAATAATCAATAAGCGCCGCGCCAGATCATCGTAAAAGCTAACACCATCAATTAATCTTACATGGGAAACTCATAATAGGCAATATTTTGACTTTGATAGATGCCTTATTAACGGTGATAGTAGGAGAATTTTATTATAAATGAAGATGACTCAATGTTAAATTAAGTAATATTTTCCTACGACAAAAGGTATTTTAGATAATATTGTTTGTTTCAAAGCAGGTAATTTTGTAGCCTTGTATAATAGGTTGATTCCGTAGGAATCAAGCAGCATCTGAAATGTTATTAATGAATATTTGCATTGTTTATGTGCGAAGCTAATAAATAAACAGGGTTCTTCAAAGAAGATGGGATACTTTTTAGCCATTTCAAGGCTGTCGTCCTATTAATATGACATTCGTATTGAATATTATTTATACATTTATCATTACTAGTATTAAAAAATGCTCTGACGAGCACCAAAAAAGGCTAATATGTTTAAGTATGAAAAAGGGTTTGACAAGTGCTTCTAATAGAGCATGAAAAAGGACAAGGGGTCCCTTCTTGGCTGCAGCTCACTGTCAATGCCAACTTTGAAAAAATCATATTTGCGCTTTTTCCATATAAAATAAATTCGCGGTACTTTAGTAAAACTTTCCGTCGCGCTTTACATGTTAACTGCACTGTTGTACTGTGCATGCATCTGCAATGCAACTTTGTACAGTGCACTGTGTACCATTATTTCTCTATAAATTGTACTACACTGTACATTCCTATTATGCTTTTGATTTTTGAACCTCAGCGCACATTCACACTGTGCTTTTGTACTTCCGTATTAAAGGTGTATGCGTCTAATGTTCGTTTATAATTTACATGCATTGCTGCACTGCATAGTACATTGTACAGCCACAGCCACTTGCTTTTAATTTCAACAATCAATGAATTAATAAATATAATGTTATGCGTGCACATGTGGAATTGTTCCTGTGCAGAGTGCTGCAACAGTCTGCACTGCACTACAAATCAGTTTTCTGTACAGTTCTACATTGCGGGCGTGCTTGGTGGCCCTACATGAGTGTGATACGTTGTAGGAACTAAGGTTTTTGGTACTATGTCGCCTTACATTCATGTTTAATCAGGCTGCGTCTTTACTGGTTGTGTCTTTACACTACACATTTTTATCCTAACTGTGGCTGATTTTTTTTATATGAAAAAAGCGCAAATATGATTTTTTCAAAGTTGGCTTTGACAGTGAGCTGCAGCCAAGAAGGGGCCCCTTGTCCTTTTTCATGCTCTATTAGAAGCACTTGTCAAACCCTTTTTCATACTTAAACATATTAGCCTTTTTTGGTGCTCGTCAGAGCATTTTTTAATACTAGTCATTTAAATTTTTTGATAATTATATATTGAATATAAATAAACTTGAGTTGCTTTAAATATTCCCAATACTTTTTTTCTTACTTCGCACAATAATGCACTATTTAACCAAGTTATACACATTGTTTTAAGAGGTTCCAGGTTTTTAAATCAAATTCACGTTATTTTTATTCATAATTTAATTTACTTGGGATCCCTTAAATATAACTAATATAATTCCTTAAACTGATGTTAGTTTTTGTTGCATTAAAATATCTTAGTTTGTTGATTCTCTCTAAACAAGTAAACCCTATTAGTTTACAATGGAAGTCTATAGGAATTTGGCGATATATCACGAAGTTGGTGACAAACTTAGCGGTATTTTGCGACAGAACAGGGTCCCGTATATGGTAACCCTTCTTATAGGTATGGTGATGCATTAAATGCTGTTCTATAACCAATGAGATGCGTTTCATTCGAGCGTTGCCATTAAACAATTAACAAATAATCGCGATTTCTGTGACACATACGATAGCGTAACATATATTGTAGATTATCGTGGAAATCGAAGGTTTAGGCCACATCCTATTGTTTAGTTAGACCGGTTATACTAATATCGTTCTCATGTTTTGCTACAATTTCTTTTATTGAACAATAATTCGTTTAAGCTTCTTACTTCTGCTATCACTAAGCACTTTTTCATTCTTAGACGCCATAATGAGAGCTAAAATTAGCGCAAACCTGAGTAAAAGTAAAACAAAAAGTTATTTTTTTTACAGTAATAAAGGTACACAAAGCACTCTGATATGCACACCTTACTCAAAACTTGACTAATAACAAGAGTTATGTGAGGGTTGCCAACTGTACTATTGGGCAGCCTTGGTCGGGAACCGAGATATTGCACGCCAAACGAGTCAAATTTTGATCACCGAAGTTGGACATAAACCGAACTGGTTATAAACAGAAACGGTCGTGAACCGAGGTTCCTCTTATATTTTGACCTTAAGTTTGCAAATATGGCATTATTTATATATTCAATGGCGATGATCATTAGGCATCTTGGCGATTTTGGCTATGAAACTCATCGATTTCAAAATAACGTTCCGAAGTGTACTTGAACCGCCACAGATGTCATATACGCTTCACGTTAACGTGATTTTTTTCTGACGCCAATGTCATATACGCACTGGGGTACTTAACTGGCGCCAAAGTTTTCTTATTTTGCTTGATATGGTAACCCGAATGTTGTTGTTTATTTATTAACAAATTGTTTATTTACTTTTATTTTCTTTTTTAAAATTATATAAATTTTATTGTTAATCCCTTTTTAAAAATATATATGAAACTGGTATTCGAAAACGAGGTTTTCGCCAAATTAGCGTCAGAAAAAATATCGCGCCAACGTGGTGCGTATATGAAATCTGTACCATACTTGGTACAACTTGATTATCCTGTCGACAAAAAAATTATCGCCAAACTATAAGATTATGGATGGTAGTAAATGTTACATTCATTTGACATTTAACACGATACACATGTTTGTTACGTCATCAAGTGATTTTTAATTCAAGTTTTGGCAACGGTGTCATATACGCCGCATATTGGCGCGATTGTTTTGACGCCAATGTCATATATGCACCGGGTACTTAACTAGCGTCAGAGTGTCGTTATTTTGCTTGATATGGTAACCCGGATACAGATGATATATTAAGGAGGTTGGCACAGATGTCATATACGCCCCATATTGGCGCAATTTGTTTCTGACGCCAATGTCATATACGCAACAGGTACTTAACTGACGCCAAAGTATCGTTATTTTGCTTGATATGGTAACCCGGATATTGTTGTTTATACTGCTGATGTTTTCGAAAATTGGCGTCAGAAAAAAATCGCGCTAATATTGAGCGTATATGACATCTGTGCCACGAGGTTTTCGCCAAATTGGCGTCGGAAAAAATCGCGCCAATATTGAGCGTATATGACATCTGTGCCCAAGTTTTTATTAGTATTTTTATTAATGTTTTGGCACAGATGTCATATTCGCCCCATATTGGCGCGATTTTTTTCGGTTGCCAATTTGGCGAAAACATCAACAGCATAAACAACATAATCCAGGTTACCACATCAAGCAAAATAACGACACTTTGGCGCCAGTTAAGTACCCGTTGCGTTCCGTATATGACATTGGCGTCAGAAAAAAATCGCGCCAATATGGGGCGAATATGACATCTGTGCCAATGTTTTACTAATTTATTTATTCTTCCGTTACTTAAAATAAAAATTATGTCAGTTTGTATCATTTGGCGAATAGTTTGGCGAAATTGGTCGACGGGATAATCAAGTAGTACCATATACTTTTGCTGTACATTTTCGACAATATCTCAAGCAAAAGTACATAAAGTTAAACGAAACCCCAATTATTTAAGGCACAGATGTCATATAAAACAACGGGTTTGGTGCGGTTTTTTTTTCTGACGCAAATTTGACGAAAACCTCGTTTTCGAATAGCAGTTACATATCTATTTTTAAATCATTTTCTATTATTTTAAAAAGGAAATAACAATAAATAATGAAAAGTTTAATTAACTATAGAACAAAACAATTTATATAGTTTTTAAAAATAAAATAAAAGTAAATAAAAAAAATAATTGATAAATAAACAACAATAGCTCAGTTACCGTATCAGGTAAAATAACGCCATTATTGCGCCAGTTATGTACTGTGGTGCGTATATGACATCTCTTCCTTATTAAAAATAGATGGAATGGTATTTTTTAAGGTATGCTTAGTATGTGAAGTATTTATATTACTGCATAACTATCGCTTGTGTAAGTCAGGATGTTATGATGATAATTAAAATAAACCTTACATTTAGCTCCTGAACAGAAGCTTGGGATTTACCCTGTTTTTCTTTTTCCTATCAACTCGTTTGTGCTCCATTGTGTCTATTACTCCAGTTCAAAATATTAATCAAGAAAGTTTATATATATATTTATGACAATTATGCATTATCTGCTTAGGTTGACGTCGATTTCACAAATACAAAAATCTGTCAGTTGAATTTTAATTTTTATTGACTTATAAAAACAAAAGTACACGTGTTATCCTTTTTTTTTAAATTATTGTACTGCTTTTTAGGGAGTGGCAACACGAAATAAATTATTGAATTAGAAAATTAGAAAATGAAAAGGAGAGATTTCTATAATTTTATGGGGACATTATAAAAGACAATTTCGATTTTCTCATCGACCGTCAAACATACAAAGATGAAAAAAAAACCTATTCTAAGTTTTAACAAGAGGATCAAAATAAAACAAAAACGAAATTAATCCACCCACTGGAACGTTAGCTACGCTTTGTTGAATTTTTTGTCTTCATTTTTTCGTTTAAGATTAAATAAAAAACTACTCAAAGCTACAGTAATTTTTTAAATGCTATCAGTTTATTCGTCTCGTCGAGTTCTATCTTTCAAAAGGAAAATCATTGTCGTACGTCAACTGGTTCGCCAGAAATTTAAGAAAGTCATTTGCATTTTCTATTTCTTAATCATATTATAGCTTAACGCTGCCGCGTTTGCTATGATAACTTAATATTGTTCGTTTCAAAGTAGGTAATGTTGTAGCTTTGTATAATGGGTTGATTCCGTAGGAATCAATCAGCAACTGAAATGTTATTAATGAATATTTGAATTTTTATATGCGAAGCTAATTATTAAACAGGGTTCTTCAAAGAAGATAGGATACATTTTAGCCATTTCGGAGGCTGTTACGTCCTGTTAATAGGACACGTATATTGAATATCATTCTGTCTTAATGATTATTTTTGTTATTTTATGCATGTAGTAAGTAATGATAGTACATGTTTATATATTTATCATTATAACTTAATTTTTGTTTCAGCATTTAGTAGTAATAATTGAGGATCGACCGAAGCAGGTTTTTAAGATCGAAACCGAAACCGAATTTCGGTAACCTTCCTATTTTCAGCCGAAAATAAAGATGAAAATTTCCATTTTTTAAAGTAATTAATGCATACATAAATATATATTATTATTAATTAGTTATAAATGTAATTATACGTGTGGCCCGAGTTGACTCTTTGTATCCCTGACCAAAAATATTTTTTTTTTGTATAAAAATGTAATTAATTCATCAACGACACAAAATTATTTTCTAACTAATACGAATTTCATCTAATTAAGAAATGTATTAGGTATACATACCCCGATTTATCTTTTCTAATAATTTTTGTAAATGATCATCTGTTTTCTGTTATACTAGAACTTTCTCAAAGAGTATTCCAAACACTTCTGTGGTTTCAAACTAAAAAATTCCAATAAACCCGCAGCTTTTAACGAACACATGAAAAGCGTTTTCAAAGTTTAGTCATACATGAATTACTTGCTTTCTAATTTGCACTCATGTCTTGAGTCAGTCATGACTGATAATTATAAGCAGTGAAGCTCATAGCAATGAATAAAGAGTGTCTCATTTGAGCCGATACAGCTCAAATCAATGAGTGATGTTGAAAATTTTCAAAGGAAGAAACGAGATTTTTAGAATACAGATAGTTTCGATCGAGTTTCCGTCCGGCCGAAATTTCGGCAGCACTCATATTTTGGGTTGAAAACGAAAACGAAACCAAATTTTCGGTCGATCTCTGGTAATAATAATAACAATAAGTTTTCTTAATTCTCTTTATACCGTTGTCGATTCTTTTCAAACATGTTTCGTTCTTTAAATTTAAAATAAAGGCTACTTTACCGAACGAATAATTTGTTATAAAGCATGAAAAACACTAGAAAGTTGTTACGCTTGTTCAATCTCGTTGTAATATGGTATTCTACAAACAGCCTTAAAAAATTCTTTCTTAGCTTATTGACATATGAATAGTAGGCAAAATATGTTTGTTAGATTTCAGTAAAAGACATATTCGTTAACCCTTTGTAGCGCAATAACTTCGATTTGAAAAATGCTTACTCAGATGTTAGAATACATCATTTCAAGCATATAAAGCATGTGGGAAATTATACGTCAAACGTGGCAAATGAGGTGCGTCCGTTTTGGCACTAGTTTTATAAATATTCAGATGTTGGTGCAGTAGCTAAAGCACTCTTATGCAAAAATGCATGAATACAAAATTTATTACGATTATATATATTAAATTGAGTAATCAGGAAATAATATAACTCCATCGTAAACAGGACGCAATCACCATGACAACCTAGAATCATTTACCTTTCATGAGATATCCTTGAATTAATTACGTATGACTGGATTTAATAAAATGAAGGCAACTTTTATTAATTTCTTTTTCAGTTTCGATTCGCTTTTCATAAACTTTCAAATGATTCAACAAAATTTTGCTACGATTACATACATCAAATTTCAAACCATTTGGTTGTGCAGTTTTTGCACTGCTATATGCGGGCAGACGGACGGATCAGACGACGACTACAGATGCTACGTACTGTAACGGTATCCTTTTTAAATAGGAAATTGCTCAGTGTGTGGGAACCAACTTGGCAAGGGCCCAACATCGTGAGAACAGCCGTACCAAGAACATTACTAGAATATTTTCACGCGTCGGTAACTTTTTAAAAGATCTCAATACAGATGTTCTTTTCTTGTGCTAAGAAGAGCTTCCAACAAAAGTCCCGATATTGCACTCTGCGAGGAAAAAAGCTTCGGTTTAAGATGATCGCTGAGGTCAAAATATCCCCTTGGTGAAATGTGCAGTGTTCACGTTTCCCCCTTTGAGATCTAATAATGGGTCCGATTATTGGTGACATCACTTTCTACAATTTGAGTGGTCAAGAGAGATCTCTCCCGAATTAAGTGGTGTAGGAAAAGGGGGAAGCTGAAAAGGCAGTTCCTAAAGTTTCTGTGGAGAGAGCAACATCTCTTGGATCTAGAGAAGGATGCAGCGGATTAGCATTCTGCTGATGTCAGAAATACAGAAACTTCTGTGAAAGAGAATCTGAGGAGTTCATCACGAATGTCCACTGAACAGTGATAAAGTACGTGAAGTATAATGCACCGTCTTATGTTTGAGAAACCTTTATTCGGAGAAACGATAATCCTCTAGACAATTTCCAGCTTTAAAAACCTTTTCTAATTGTTATTGGATAATAAGTTCGAGTGTATATGCATATCTGAATTTAAAGACAATCTTATCTTTATAATATTAGAAAAGAAACTTTCTTTAAAACTGGTGATAAAATGTCAACGAACCTACAATTTAACAATACGTCCGCAACAACAAGTCGTCCGAAGCCCTTTATTCTTCCTCTTATTCCGATTCTTTTGCGGAAGCAGGGCTCGTAGGTCCCCAGCCACGTCCCGAGTAAAAGACACTCTAGCAAATGTCAGGTTTGAAAAAAAAATTCAAAAATTGAAACCGGACAAATTTAAAAGGAAAATTACACAAATTAAAGCACAGAAAAGCGGGAAGGCAGGGCTTGGGGCCCCGAAGCTACCGACCAACCACCGCTACGTCGAGCTTATTATTATCTTCCAGTAAATAGATCTTCCTTTGTTTGTTAGTCAAGAATTTAATTTAGTGAATAAATGGTTGAACTTATGATTCAAAAGAAAGGTATGTTTTGGCGCTACCATCAAACTAAAATTTGATTGACACACTGCGGGCTTTTCACAGTATTTATATAATTACGAAAAAACCTAAAAATCCAAAAATAGGAATAAAAAATAAAACAAAACATAAAAATAACTGGTCGGATGCGCCAATTTCAAAACTTTCTTCTATCTCATACATGTTACTATTTTAAAACAGTGCCAAAATTAAACGGCATTTTATGCCCATTATGAGGATTCTAAAGATATAAAATTCAGTGCATTAGTTGTTGAGATATGAATATCGCTAAAATCGTGTAAATCCTGTAAAATACAGCATAGTAGCGCCACCTGTTGGGTAATTTACACAAAAACCTAATCAGCAACAACTTGTGTCAACGGGTAACTGAAGGTGAAGTTTGATGAAAATCCATGCATTTCTTTTTGAGACAGAGCTGTTTCGGAAATCGGGGAAAATGCAGCATAGCAGCGCCAACACCGATTTGGGCGATTTACACCAAAACATAATCAGCACCAATATTTATCAAGATATAGATGAGCCTGAAGGTTTGATGAAAATTCGTGCTTTAGTTCTTGAGATAGAGCTATTGCGGAGATCATGAAAAATGTAGCGTAGCAGCACCACCTGTTGGCGATTTACATCAAAACGTAGTCAGAATCAATTCATATCAAGGACTAACTGAATCAGAAGTTTGATGAAAATCTGTGCATTAGTTTTTCAGATAGAGCTATTACGAAAATCCTGCAAAATGCTGCATAGTCATCGCCACCTGTTGGGCGATTGACAGCAAAAACTAATCAGCATTAGTTTATATCAAAGTCTAACTGAATCTAATGTTTTGTGAAATTCCGCGCATTAGTTCTTGACACAGAGCGCCCCCAAAATTTTTGTTACATACAGACTCGCATACAGACTCACAGACAGACATTTTCTAAAAACCATTTAATCGTGTTCAGGATCTTCTAAAACGTATAAATCCATCGAAAACCGGAAGAAGATTTTTCTCGAATCCAATTCTTTCTTCTTGTAAAGATAGAAGAAAGTAAAAATTTATTCTCAAAAAGGGTGCTTATTTTATATCTGCAACAAGATGAAAATTACACATCTCTCATAAATATTGTAAATTTTATAATCGAAAATTGTAAAGTGTATAAGCATATCTTTATGAAAAATCTTTTACGGTAAGTCTCCAGTCTTTTAATTTCACTAAATTCGTAAAGTTTATTTTAGAAATAACTATGTGAAACAGTTGCAGTGATAAATTAAACTTTGGTACGAAAAATTAACTCGGTGTAACCATTTGCTGGAGATTCTACGAACAATTTTTATTAACTGCAGTTTTAGCAGATAGGAAATCGATGAAATCGCCTTTTAAAGTTCACTGTGGAAATAACATTGTTTTTAAGTATGATTTCGAATTCAAGGTTGGTACAAGCGGCTATTCGTATATTCAACTTACACCACTATTTAAAAAATAAATTTTGTCATATATTTCTATTACATATGCTTTCAGAATGTATGTGAAAGATTTTTATTTTGAAAAAGTGGTGCGAGATAGAATTATAAAATAGTCGCCATTGGCAGCTCTGAGATATGCAACACGGCGATACAAAGGTTTAAATTTCATCAAATGACATAATCGTTAACTTTCAGTAAACAGTAACTTTTGTGATTTGAATAAGTACTTTTAATATCTACCCTATCTATATTATAAAGGACAAACATATCTGTGCGTAACGCATACGTCATTCTGCGAATGGCAACACCTTCAAATTTGAAATGAAATTTCGGTTTTGCAATTTTCGCTACTGCAATTTTTTTAAACTTCTAAACATCGCACAGCTTCAATTTTTACACCGTCGTATAGAGTAAAAAATGTACTTTTAAATGCAATTTGTTTGAAAGTTCTATCTCAATTTATTTTTGAGATATTAATTTTTTTATAGTTTTTAGTACCAATTTTGTAATTGTGGCAACTGAAGTACTCCATTTCTATTAAAAGTAAAGGGAATTTATTTTTATTGATTCTATCCTTATTGATGCCATTTTCACATTACAAATAAAAGTAACTTTTTTCTCAGTTTTGAACAGAAAATGACGTCAACCATTAAAAAAAAAATAAAAAAAATCACTCATTCTTCTTCATAAATCAAAAGATTGAAGAAGATATTTAAATATTTTTACATTACGCTGATACTGAGTTTGAGACGCTATAGGCAAAATGATTCAGTGAGTAAAAATGATGTCACATTTAAAACAAAACGATCATTATCTTTGATAAAACTAAATATTTGACCGATACTAAATGGCCAATACTATGGCAAATAAAGACAAATTTCTGAATGGTAAATTTTCGCAGGTACTGAGATTAGAACTTAAGGTTTGTGCGAATGTTCGCATGAAAAGCTGTATCGGACAAACGTGACTTTAAGTTTGGAAATACATTCATTAATAATGTATTGCGCGTTAAAATACTTTTAAATTGTGAATTTGAGTGGTGCGTATGTAAATGTTGAGGATGTGAAAATAACATATAGTTTAGATTTCATGGGAGAAAATTTTATGATGTGACAAAGCGAAAATCTTTTTACTGATTTTTCATCCCGTAAAAACAAACATAAGAGCCTCAATCGAAAACTTCAACATAATCACTCATCTTGATTACGTATTCTAATACAGTTTAATTTTTCAATAATTTAAGCAGTTGAAATTTGTGGAAATAAAGTTTTGGTAATTTTAGGTTAAAAACATTATTTGTTTTAAGAGTTAGTCAACCAATGCAAGATGAATTTTTTATTATAATTATTTTGGTAGGTTTATTATAAATTCGATCTCACAGTTCCATTCTAAACATTTTACTTAGTCGAATTTCGACGGGTTCCAACTCGTATATATAAAATCCTAATGAAACGAATTTAAAAACGACTGATTATGTTTCACGGCGATTTCTCCTACAATATGGAATATTAAGCGGTGAAATTAGCACCAAAAATCCGTATTGATCCGCAGATCTGAAAACTGGTATTAGAATTTCAAAATTTAAATTAGTTTTCGAGATATTATTTTCTTTTTCTAATTTGAATTTAATTTCTCCAATGATGGCAACTAAATTACTCCATTTTTGCGGAAAAAGGGAGAAAACGGACAACGATAGGGATTATTAGATTTCTTGTTTTTCGCCATTTTCAAATTCAAATTGAATTTATCTTTTATTTTAATCGGTAGAGAAGACAATATTGCGATTAAATTATTTTTTCAAGAAAATTTGATAAAATAAAATCTTTTTTTTTACACATTTTGACCTTCAGGAATCAGTTTTTGAAAAAAATCAAAGATAGTCTGTCATCTTACACTTTGACATAATTTTCACTGGCATGAAAAAAAAAAATCCATTTTCGTGGCGGAAAAAAGAGAGGAAAGGGATTACTGGATTTTTTTTTTCTTGTCATAGTGAAACTAAAAAATTGTGATATTATTAAAAACAGAAGGAAAACTTTAAAATAATAATTAAATGATGACGTGTTAAAAGCAGAAAATATGGAAAATTACGTCAAAATATTGATATGTAAATATGAAAAAGAGTACGAAAACTTTAAAATAGTAAAATTACTGCACGCGAAACGCATTTAAAGGTGATAATTACGCCATATGTAAAATGTCTTAATTGTCGGAGCACAGGTCCGGCTTCCCTGCAAAAATTACACTTATTGTTAACACGATAGCGTCCAAAATGTTTGTCGTATCGACACAAAAAATTAAATGGACGTTAGTAGTGCCAAAATCTCGGTGCGTATTGAAAATCATAAATATTCGTCAACCCTAAAGGCATGAAATGTCTGCTCAAACTTTTCCCATACAGATAACATTGCGGGTTCAAATCTATAGATTTGAAAGATAAGGCCTTTTTCTTTTAGACATCTACCTTGAGCTTTTTTCTGAACCAATTTTAATAATCCTTTTTTTAAATGAAAGCTGTTTCTATGTAGATTTGCGGCACTAGCTATTTTTTTTTAAATATTCCCATTTTTATATTTAAATTTAAAATTAAAAAATTTTCTATGATTTTTTTTTCAAAATGGTAGCAATTGGATTACTTCCATTGTTGTAAAGAAAAGAAAATTAATAAAGTATGTTTATCTTTATTGATGTCAATTTCTGATAAAATTCTAAATTAACTTTGTAAAAAAAGGGAACAGAAAATGACATCACGCTTTACGAAAAACACTAAATTTTTCCTCAAAAAGTTATTGCAATTCAACACTTTTTCACTCCACTGAGTTTGAGACGCTATGTGAAATGCTCCAATGAGGCAAAATGACATCATATTTATATGAAAACCATCATTTTCTCTGATAAAACGAAATATTTTACTACGAACGCCTCTAAAAAATATATATTTCTGGAATTTTACTCGCCGATACGGAGATTAGAATCACAAGTCAAGAGTGCGAATGTTCACATGCAAAGTCGTAGTTAACAAACTTGATTTCATGTTTGGAAATATATGTATTAATAACTTATTGCGTACTGCGATATTTTTGAAATGGTGAATGTAAATTTGAGAGATGCGTATGTAAATTTTGAGACGATGAAAATGACGTTAAGTTTAGATTTCGCGCGAAAAACAATTCTATGATTGGTTCATGGTGAAATCATTTTTGCTGATTTTCAATCGGTAATTTCAAACATAAGAGCCTCAATGGGTAATTTCATTATAATTACTTATCTTGGTTAGGTATAGGGGAGATGGGGGATGAATGGGACATTTTCACAAAAATATTTTTTTAATTTTTTTATATAAGTTATTATCAATGTTATATATCACATTTCATACATTAGGTATTTGACAACATATATGAACAATATTTATTCTAGATTATGATTTATTCAGAAAAATATTATGAAATAAAAAAAAACGTTCCTCCCTGTCCCAATCATCCCCACAGCAGGGATGAATGGGACACTAATAGGGATGGATGGGACACAAAGATTTTCCTCCCTGTATTCAATTTTACCAAATTAAAATTTATAATTATAACCTTATATGTAATTATATTTGTAATATATGATTTTACAGCACGAATCGATATGTTTTTTTTTTCAATAACTTCTTTTATTGCAGTTTTAACTTTTAATACAGACTTCGGCTATCAATCTGTTCTTTTTTCCCACTTATGAGGCATTTTAGATTTGAAATGAAAGTGCAAAATGTCTTTTAAATATGGCATAGCTAATAATTTTCAATCATAACTTATTAATTAATATTAATTAAATGTATCTTAGAAACATGCAGAACGGAAACTATTGGGTCGATCGGAAAGTCGTGTCGTGTTGGAAAAATCAATTCGTACCGTAAAATTCTGTCCAGTAATTATTAGACATTAGATATCGGAATCAACGCCTAATAATTAAATGATAGAATTTTCCGGTAGGAATTGATTTTCCCAACCCGACACGACTTTCCGATCGACCCAATATGTTAGGGGTGGGGATTTATTTGTGCGACATTTCAAAGTTCAATATAATTTCCCCCATTTGATCAATAAACATATACTATTTTTACCAATTTTTTCTATTTTGATTAAGTTTTAGTACCAATTTTTTGACAATCCATTAATAATTATCACAGTACAATAAATAACACTCAGAAATTTGAAACAATAACAACTCATATAATTCCACAACCATCTATTTAATACTATTAATTAACGTAAATTATTAATATATCAACCTATACAATACTATTTAGTTAATAAATAAAATTTTCAACATCTCTAGGGATGAATGAGAATGTCCCATTCATCCCCATTTGAAATGTCCCAATCATCCCCATGATGTATATGTCGTAGGCTAATTGAGAAATCCGGCTCTTTGCAAACAGCCTAGGCTCTTTGCAAAGAGCCGGGTTAATTGGAGAATCCATCTCCCTTTTTCCAATTAGCCTAATATTTTTCAGGCTTATTGCAAAGAGCCTAGAAAGCGTTAGGCTAATTGAAAAATGACCACTTATTATCCGATCAGGGTGATATTTTTAGCTCACAGGCCTGAGAGCTTATGTTCCCACCGATTCTGTATGTACGTACGTATGTACGTAACGCGATAACTCTTGATAGAAATATCCGATTTGCTTCAATTTTTTTTTCTAGGTTCATTCTGATGAGGTGCTTTACTGATTAGTTTTTGGGGTTCATTGGTTAAGGATAAAGGGGGAAAAGGGTGGCTACCCCCCCCCCCTTAATTTATATAAATGGGTTTTTCATGCAGAAATATTCGATTTGCTCTAAATTTGGTATACCGGTTTATTGTGTTAAGGAGCTTCCCTGATTAGATTTGGAAGCTCATTATTTAAGTAAAAAGGGGGGAAAGGGGGGCTACCCCCTTAATTTAAATAAATCGGTTTTTCATGATGCATTATTCGATTTGCTCCAAATTTGGTATACCGGTTTATTAAGTTAAGGAGCTGCCTTGATTAGATTTGGAGGTTCATTAGTTACATATAAAGGGAGGAAAGGGGGATCTATCCCCCCACCGTAATTTAGATAAATGGGTTTTTCATGCAGAAATATGCGATTTGCAAAAAATTTGGTATACAGGTTAATTATGTTAAGCAGCTTCCCTGATTACATTAGGATGATCATTATTATGTATAAAGGGGGGGAAAGCGGGGCAATTGCCTCTCCCCTTAACTTAGATAAATGCGTTTTTCATGTAGAATTTTTCGATTAGCTCAAATTTGGTATACAGGTTTATTATCTTAAGGAGATGGCTTGATTAGATTTGGAGGTTCATTAGTTAAGTATAAAGGGAGGAAAGGGGGGGGGCTAACCCCCCCTTAATTTAGGTAAATGTGTTTTTAATGTAAAATTATTCGATTTGCTCCAAATTTTGTAAACTGGTTTATTATGTTAAGGAGCTGCCTTGATTAGATTTGGTGATTTATTGGTTAAGTATAAAGGAGGGACAGGGGCTAGTGTCCCCTTAATTTAGATAAATGGGTTTTTCATACAGAATTATTTGGTTTGCTTCAAATTTGATATACCAGTTTATTACGATATTGCTTACTTCATTTGATTTGGAGGTTCATTGGTTAAGTATAAAAGGGGGAAAAGGGGAGCAATTGCCCCTCCCCTTAATTTAGATAAATGCGTTTTCATGCAGATTTATCTAATTTAGTTTAATTTTTTTTCAACCGGATCTAAACTTGAAGGTTCCATTTGAAGTCAACCCGAAAACCGACCACAACCAGGTTTCGGGTTGAGTTCAATTAGAACTTTGAGGTTCGGATCGGGTTGCCGGTGAACGGAGATTATTTTGTCTGGCTTGCATCGGGTTATAGTTCTATGGAATATTTTTGTCGGTTAAGATTTGTTTCGGAACAGGTTTCAGGTTGACTTCGAATGGAATTTTTAGGTTCAGGTAGCATTGCGTGTCCACGGAAACTAACTTGTCTTGTTCGGATCCGGTTATGGATCTTTGGAATGTTTTTTCGGTTAGCAGATTTGGTTCGGGATTTCGCGTTTTTTCAAATGGAACTCTCAGGTTCGGGTCCGTTTGCATGTAAACTGAAATTATTTTGTCTTTCTCGGATCGGGGTACGGTCTGTTGTAATTTATTTTTCGGGTTTGGGTAGGGTTATGCGTTAATAAACCTAATAAAAAGAAAATTGCCCAGTTAAACTGATGGCATTGAGCTCACAGGCTATTCACACTAATTGTATATTATACTCTTATTTTAAAGAATAATGCCCCTCGAAAAATAAATGAAGGGTTTAGTCCCCGTTGACCCCCTTTCTGCTTAACCAAAGAACCGCCAAATCTAATCAGGGAAGCTACTTAACATAGTAAACTGGTATACCAAATTTGAAGCAAATCAGATAATTCTGCATGAAAAACCATTTCACTAAATTAAGGGGGCTATTAGCTCCCCCATTTTTCCCTTTATGCTGAACCAATGAACTTTCAAATCTAATCAGAAAAGCTCCTTATTTGAATGAACCTAGAAAAAAAATTAAACTAAATTAGATAATTCTGCATGAAAACCCATTTATCTAAATTAAGGGGAGGGGCAATTGCTCCCCTTTTCCCCCTTTTATACTTAACCAATAAACCTCCAACTCAAATGAAGGAAGCCATATCGTAATAAACTGGTATATCAAATTTGAAGCAAATCGGATAATTCTGTATGAAAAACCCATTTATCTAAATTAAGGGGACACTAGCCCCTGTCCCTCCTTTATACTTAACCAATAAATCTCCAAATCTAATCAAGGCAGCTCCTTAACATAATAAACCGGTATACGAAATTTGGAGCAAATCGAATAACTCTGCATGAAAAATCCATTTATCTAAATTAAGGGGGGAGGTCTAGCCCCCTTTCCTCTCTTTATACTTAACTAATGAACCTCCAAATCTAATAAGGGAAGCTCTTTAACATAATAAACCGGTATACGAAATTTGGAGCAGATCGAATAACTCTGCATGAAAAACCCATTTATCTAAATTAAAGGGGGGGGGGTAGCCCCCCTTTCCTCCCTTTATATTTAACTAATGAACCTCCAAATCTAATGAGGGAAGCTCCTTAACCTAATAAACCAGTATACCAAATTTGAGCTAATCGAATAATTCTACATGAAAACGCATTTATCTATATTAAGGGGAGAGGCAATTCCCCCCTTTCCCCTCTTTATACATAATAATGATCTTCCAAATGTAATCAGGGAATCTGCTTAACATAATTAACCGGTATACCAAATTTATAGCAAATCGCATATTTCTGCATGAAAAACCCATTTATCTAAATTACGGGGGGGGATAGCCCCCCTTTCCTTTCTTTATATGTAACTAATGAACCTCCAAATCTAATCAAGGCAGCTCCTTAACTTAATAAACCGGTATACCAAATTTGGAGAAAATCGAATAATTCATCATGAAAAACCGATTTATCTAAATTAAGGGGGGTAGCCCCCCTTTCCCCCCTTTATACTTAAATAATGAGCTTCCAAATCTAATCAGGGAAGTTCCTTAACACAATAAGCAGGTATACCAAATTTGGAGCAAATCGAATATTTCTGCATGAAAAACCCATTTATATAATTTAAAGGGGGGGGGATAGCCCCCTTTCCCCCTTTATCCTTAACCAATGAACCCCAAAAACTAATCAGGGAAGTACCTTATCAAAATGAACCTAGAAAAAAAAAATGAAATAAATCGGATATTCCTATCAAGAGTTATCGCGTTACGTACATACGTACGTACGTACGTACGTACACACGTACATACAGAATCGGCGGGCACATAAGCTGTCAGGCTTTGATAGCCTGTGAGCTAAAAATATCACCCTAATCGGATAATAAGTGGTCATTTTTCAATTAGCCTAACGCTTTCTAGGCTCTTTGCAATAAGCCTGAAAAATATCAGGCTAATTGGAAAAAGGGAGATGGATTCTCCAATTAGCCCGGCTCTTTGCAAAGAACCTAGGCTGTTTGCAAAGATTAATTATCGGTATTGAACCTCAAAATAAATAACTACAAAATAGCTTAATTTTTTATATTGTACTAGGGGGCTCTGCCCCCTACGAGCTACGCTCGCCAACCCCCGTTCAGACACCCCAGATTCTAAAAGCATGCTAATTTCATCGGCCTTAAAAAGTTTGAATTATAATTTTAAAAAACAGTGACGGTCTCCCTGTAAACGGGTTTTCATTCATTTTCCTTTGTTTGGGGATTTTTAAGACGAAATCAGCCGCTGCTAAGAGATACAATGCTGTTTTCGTCTTCGATTAAAAACAAGAAAGAAAAATCATGCGTACGGCATAGATTATGAAACACTTTCCAACTCTCCCTGAAAACTTTAACAAAACTTCGTTATTTAGGGAAATAAGGTAAATAAGATAACAAACTAAACATTTAAAAAACTGATTTCAGCAGTTACCATCCATAGCCAAATATTTATTCCAATTCTTCCGAACAGCCGTGTATTTGATCTGTAGGCTAATATATATACTATATAATAGAAAATTTAGTTTATCAAGAAAACGCATAACAGGTTAAAATTTCTTTTTCAGCAATTTAGACTAACAGATGGAAACATACTTCAATACTTTTGTACCGCCCTGTTGTTTACCTAGTACCTTTATTACACGACACTATTTAGCTAAACTTTAATTCAAACTAAATCACTCTTAAAACTACTAAAATCGCATTTCCAGAATTTATCATCTATAGGCGGCCATGTATCCAATACTTTGCGTGGCCCTGTATATCATTTTATCTATATTCTACAAACATTTCATAGAAAATTACATACAGTTCAGCATAACAAATTTTAAACCCACTTTGAGCAATTTACGGTCATACTCAGTAACCTTTACGAATTCTTTACGTAGCCCTGTATATCAGCTATAACATTTACACACACCATATAGTATGCATAAATATAGTGAAACTTAAAAGCGCATATCTTAATTTAAAATGCATTCCCTGCCATCGCAGCTAATATACAGTATTTCGGATAGAAAATACTTGTCTGAAATGCTTTGTATAATGTGTTTGTTGTCTGAAATGTTTTGTTCCTGTAAATGCTATGCACTTCGTATTATACATGAAATAACTTAAGTAAGCCTCACCGACGTATATCAATTTTATAAATATGAATTTGTATAATTAAAACACGCCGCAAACAATTTCTCCCTATACCATTTGTAATGGAATTCTTTTGTGTAGCCCTGTAAATGAATAGTAACTATTCGTTGCACCGCAGATGCTACAGAAAATTCTGCATATTTTAGAGCACTTCGTAAATGCATATATTTTTTATTATGTTTGAAAGGGTGTAACAACTTTAAAATTCATTTGAAATGATTTTTTCCCATTGGCCGTAATGTAACGGAATACTTTTGACTGTCCCTGTAAATGAACTAAACATGCTACAAACTTCATTTGAAATAAGGTTCGTGCTAGGCTAAACGTCAATAACTAAAAATTTCAGTGCGATCCGAGTATATTTACGAGAGTTAGAGCGCGAACAGACAAACCGAAATCAATAACACTTTTCACTTTGTTAGAAAGTGTTAAAAATTAGTTAAAAATTTGAAAGTAAGCTAATGTAAAATGAGTTAAGTACACAGAGTCTTTGTCTATTGGTAATATTTAACACGGCTATGAGAAAGTTCTTTTAAATGTATCGTTTTATATCTGACGTAATTTTCACCAAAGTTTCCTTTCTCTTTTTAACATTCACATGAAAATTCTATTGTTGTTAGAAAGGAAATATTATTTAAGCTGTCTTAGAATTCACGATAATAGTTGAAAAGATTATCTTAAAATATGAAATAAACGTCTCGTGTAAATGTATTTTTTAATTTAAAGTATTTTGCCAACTTTTATTTATTTGGCCTTTTAAATATGACGTAATTTCCTTTATTTGTGACTTTTAACGCATAATAATGAATTTAGTATTTAAAAATTTTCTTTCCCTTTTAAAATTCACGTGTAACTGTAGTTTTTATGATGATTTTTTCAATATTTTCCTGATTTTTAACACGTAATCACTTAATCCTAATTTGAAAGTTTTTTTTGTTTATAATAGCCACGTGTAAATAATTTTCTTATTTGAAGGAAATATTATTCATTGCGCTGTTTTTAAAATTGGCAACAGTTTAAAATAATTGCCCTTTTCCAAAATGTGTAAAAAATATCTCTCGAAATGCTGAAAATTTGAATTTAAAATGGAAATAAATCCTCAAAAATGAGTCGAATTAAAAAGATAATTGCAGTCTGCACATCTGGAACTTCCAATGTATAAAATGATCTAAAAATGTAAGTTCCTATGTATAGTTTTTCTCCTATAAAACTTTTTTGATGGAACGATTTTGACCATCTTTAACATTAAATATCTTTTAAAATAATTATTCGATTTAAAAACTGTCTGCATCAGCGTGTTTATCAAGCATGTCTCTATAATACCACCGATTTTTATATTTTTGTATGAAACAGTTTTCTTAATATTAACGAAGAAAGACCCCCTGTCATAAAAAATATGGATGCCGATCTAGTAGGAGTATACCCGGATGATCTACGCAGATTTTCATTGGTCCATTTCCAAATCAAAACTTTTTTTATATGTATAGAAGGATAAGATATTTCACATCTTCAAATGTAAAAAAAACTTACTTTTAAGCAGAGATTTCAGAAAATGAACTTTGAAGGAAAATGAAAACAGCAATGTTGTTCTACTTTTAGTTCTGAAGCACACTGTGGTACAGCCTTATATGGGGATAGGAAGCAATTTAAAATAAATGTTATTGCCTGAAATATTGAGAATGTCCCATCCATCCCTTGTCCCATTCATCCCCTAGCTCCCCTACTAATACATTTTAATTTAATACGTTGAACAGTCGAAGTTTATGGAATTAGTATATTGGTAACTTTAAATTAAAAATAATATTTGTTGAGAGTAAGTATTAACTAATGTATGAGTTCCTTTTTAAACAATTTCTTACGTCAAAATACGACGGGTTTCATCTCGTTATTAAACAAAACATTAGCTCCATTGTTGTAAATTATGCATTTTAACCTTATCCGAATCGTTATGGCGTCGCCAATATTTGTGACCTGACATATAGATTGACTTTCAGAAGTTTTACTTTCTACGTCCGTAACGACCACTTTGTCTTTTTTTTTTCAGTGCGAACCTTTTATTCTCCATAACCTACAAAATCGATGCAATTCATTTTGAATTTTAATTAAGAGAAAGGAAAAGAAATCGAATACGGGGAATACAATTTTGGGTCTTAGCCGCATGGTAACGGATTTCCGGATTTCTTATTAGCCGCATGGCTACCAATGATAAATCAAAGAAATCGAGAAAAATATAACAGGGTTTTGTACGGATCAGGGTATTTTCCAGGAGAGTTTCCAGTATTTTTTTTTATAGAAAAAGAAATCTAGGCTAAACTGGTGAAATTTCGCATTCTTATAAGGAGAGATGTTCTGTAAGAAAATAGCGGTGCAGAAGAATTTCCTGGTCACAAAATTCCAGGAGTCGTACGAACCCTGATATAATGTCATGTATGTATTACTTATATATATGTATGTTTATATTCAGACGTATGCATGTTTGTATTTGAAAATTTCCGCAATCGGGTTTGTAGACAATTTCATAATTTAGCGAGCGTTGTTTGATGCGCAAATTTAACCATTTGGTGGCGGTCCCAATTACAGAAGGTTACTCACTTTTTTTATTCACTGTAAGTGAATGTGCTGCAACTGAAATGCACATGGACATTCTCCGTAACCTTCCGAATCGGTGCAATTCATTTTGAATTTTAAATTAAGAGAAATGAAAAGAAATCTAATACGGAGAATACGATTTCGTTTATTAGCCGCATGGTAAAGACTTCAGTATTAGCCGTATGGCTACGAATGATAATCAAAGAAATCGAGAAAACTATAATGTCATGTATGTATTACTTATATGTATGTATTCCTATGTATGTATGGTTGTATTAAAACGTATATATGTTTGTATTGGAAAATTTCCGTAATCTGGTTTGTAGACGATTTCATAATTTAGTGAGCGTTGTTTGATGCGCAAATTTAACTATTTGGTAGGAGTCCCAATTTCAGAAGGTTATTAATTTTTCTGTTTAATTCACCGTAAGTGAATGTGCTGCAACTGAACATTTTCCGTAACCTACCAAATCGATGCGATTCACTTTGAATTTTAAATTAAGAGAAATAAAAAGAAATCGAATACGGAGAATACGATTTTTGATGTTAGTTGCATGATAACAGATTCAGTATTAACCGCATGGCAACGAATGATAATAAAAGAAGTCGAGAAAAATATAATGTTATGTATGTATTACTTACATGTATATATTCTTATGTATGTTTTTATTCAGAGGTATGCATGTTTGTATTAGGAAATTTCCGTAATCGTGTTGGTAGAAAATTTCATAATTTAGTGAGCGCTGTTTTATGCACAAATATAACTATTTGGTAACGGTCCTAATTACAGAAGGTTACTCATTTTTTTTAATTCATCGTAAGTGAATTTGTTGCAACTGAAATGCGAGTGAACATTCTGAAGTGAATGAGATACGCATTTTTGGCCTAGATGTACACTTGAAAACAGAAATATGTAGATAACAAAATAAAAAAGTCCTAAAAGAGTAAAGAAAAGGTAGCTTACTTATTTCTTGATTTTAAGATTTTAGCTAATTTTACGGGAAAACACTAAGCTAAAATGCGAAGAACCCGATTAGAGAAGAGTCATCAGTGCTGAATTTCAGGGGAAATTGCGCCAAATTTGGCAGCTACAGCCAAATTCGCTGCATTTATATCAACATGTTTTTGGTCGCCAAATTTGGCGAAATTTCGCGAAATGTCTCCAAGCTTGGCGAAAATTTTGACGTTAATGTATATGACTGTATAGTTTTATGCTTATAATCGGAAAATGGATACAACAATGAAAGATAATTCGTGAGAAATCAACTTCACTAAAAGTCATAAATCATTCCGTGATTTTTTTTTTAACCTGTTGCCTAGATGCCGTATAAATTTTCAGAAATTTACATATTTTTATATGTGTAACATTATATGCAAAAGTTTCGAAAATGCCGGTTAAAAGAAAGCAATTGAGATGAAAAGAGTTATTTAGCGTAATTCTATGTGGAAAAGTCACATAAAAATAACCCAGCTGCTTACGAGTAATTGCGCGAATAACGATATAATAATAACTCAGATGAACAAAAGTATCAAGTTTGATAGAGGAGTATAGCAGATTACCCATGTGTGCGTGTTACATACGTGTTACAAACCTTTCCCTTATACCATATTAAATAAGCTGGGCTATGCCAGATATGAAAGTCTCTGAAGGGGCTTTGAAGTTTTCTGCCGTTAGCTCGATGGATCCAGTTCCAATTTTTGACTGTCTCAAAGATCGAAGCTACATTAAACAAATCAAAATAGCTCAACACATCCCCGGTGGTTATTCTTTCTCTTTACCGTAGAATCTCTTATTCAATGAATTCTCTTTACTTTTAACATTTCTGAATTATTTTAAGGAACAATAAATCACGCTGCATGAAAATTTTGATAATTCTGACATCAGATTTACAGATGAGCAGCAGAAAATACTTTAGTTATGCACAGAACAGCTTTCGTCATTGCAAATAAAAGTTACAATTTTCCCTAAGTCAACTTTTATTATTAGAAAAGCAACCTGGAAAAAGAAGGATAATCAAAGAAATTAGTAAAACAATCATAGAGCAGTTAGGATCAGAAGCTGTCATTCTTTTGGCACTAACAGGTACTGCTGCGCTTAATGTCGAAGGAAATTTAATTCACCCAGTGCTTAAAAAACCACCGTGTTTTAAATAGTTCGCTGATTTAAAAAGTCAGACAGAAAGAAATATACAGCTCAGCATGGATACAGTATTATTTATCTTTATTGACGAATTTTCAATTGTCGTCTTATGGCTGAACTTGAAAAAAAGATGTTGCAAAGGTACTTTGTTTAAATCCTTGGAGGTATTAGGTAGTTACATCACGTAAAAGACACCCCTCTATATAAGAGACATTCTATAAAAGACATTTTGGCTCTTCGCAGACAAAAAATGCTTAGAGCTTTTGAAAATTGCTTCACATTAACAAACTCATTGAGACAAAATGATGATCAGCAAAGACAGTTTCGAAAGACTCTATAATCGCTTTTCGTGGGTCAAGTTTCAGACTACTCTCATCTCTTATGCAACGGTGGAAAGCTACACTGCTTCCGGCTCAACTTGAATGATTTCAAGATGCTATATGTCTTTTTTCCAAAATCAAGCAAGCGAAAGAACATAATCAAGAAGTACTTCTTAAATTAAAGTGGTCAATGACAAGAATGTTAGCAGACCACAATAATTAAAAGTAAGATGTAGTGAAGATGATCATGTGTTTGGACTTCAGGCTGGACTTTTTCCAGCAGTTGGATGCAGAGTTATGTTACATACCAGTATCTGGATGGAGTGGAGATTGATAAGCGGTGTACTGAGTACAATAAAAGATACTGAGTATGACCCAAAATTTCAACCCCCAGGCTTGCCACAGGCAATAATGGTTCATATTGTTGATTATCATGCCACAAAGTAGCATTTGAGCATTACCTGAGGCAACTGATTACTGAATTAAACACTAGAAAATGAGGATTCAACGGGTGTTATTTCAAATTAAATTTTGTACTATTAAACAGTAATCATGAAAATTAAACATTTTTTTAAATTTTAAAATGTTATGTGTTAAGTTTATACGACTCCATGCTCTGACATTTCGGCCTGACGGATACTAGTATTAAATATCGTCATATTTAAACTGTCTGAAATAATGAAATTATTACACGTGAAAAATTTTTGGTGGTGAATATTAGGTCGAATTTAAAAAGCCCAAAAAAATATTCTTAAACACTTTTAAATTAAATAATATATGTACACGCAAATCTGAAAAGAGAGAAAAAAAAACTTTAAAAATAAATAAATTATTACACGAGAAATGCTTTAAATATTGAAAATTACGTCATATACTAAAAAGATACATTTAAAACGTTTTTCATTCCAGAGAATTTTAATGTTACGTCATATGGTATAAAAGTAGTGCAACTAGCAGATTTGTTTATATATGACATCACTTGATGAAGCACAAATACAGGTAAATGTTAGCGAAAAATACTTTCAATTTATTTTATTAGAAAATTCTTATATTCTTATTAATCAATATAAACAATATGCATTGTAAAAATAACATGAAAATATGCATGATGGTCTATTAAAATAGGGAAAAGAATTCGTGAATAAGCTATACTTGTTCTTGAAAACTTCTAAAACTCGACCAAAACACAAAATGTAAGTGTAACGTGGTTATGAAAGCTATTCCTAAGCAGACGCAGTTTTTTAATCGCGAACCTAAAGGAAGAATAATGTATATAGCGTCGTTATAAGTCAGAAAGGTAGCGACATTTTTCACCTAACCATTTTATACAAGCTGCTTTTTAAATGTGTAATTGATCTTACTTATTAGTCCCGAAACAACCGTCAGTTGTTAAGATGGCGATGGATGAAGCCATAGTAACAAAAAAATGGCATTTTCAAACAGAAAAGCATGACAACCCGATTACAGAAGATATCCACCGTTAAATTGATATTATCATTCAATCATTCGTAACCTGGTAAAATTCTTTAAACAGGGCACATTACTATGTTTTTAGAGGCTGCGAAGTCTAAACGGGTGTTGGCGGGCGTAACTCGCAGGGGGCTGAGCCCCCTAGTTATTAATATAAAAGTAATTTCTACTCAAAAGTTAAAAAAAAAAGAACAAACAAACAAGGAAACAAAAACAACTGGACCCGAAAGAGTTAAAGTATGGTGTAGCACACTACAACAAACAATTTTTGTATGGGAATTTAAGGTTGAAATTCATATATTAGTCAAAAATGAAATATGTCTCAGGCCGAACGGAATTCAAATTTTTGTTTCTAACTAAAATAAGCATGAAAATACTTTAAGGAAATTTTCCACAGACTGACCTTGCTTTGTGTGAAATGTAGCTCTATCACAAAAAGTAATGGAACTTGATGTTCCATAGTTCGGAATGTGACTGATATTCCACATTACAGAACACACACGTTGCATGTTATAGAATAATTAATTATAACTGATTACATCATTTTAATACTGGTCTGCAAAAATTAAATGACCATTAAAACGAGCTAAAAAAATTATTTAACATTCACATTTTAGTATCTCTCTATTCTAAAAAGAAGTAACTACCGCTGTCACCGCCGCCGCCGGTTTTGAATTTTTTGTGACCGGAGGTCTTTCTTCGTTAATATTAAAAAAAAACTGTTGCATACAAAAATATGAAAATCGGTAGTATTATAGAAAAATGTTTGATAAACACGCTGATGCAGACAGTTTTCAAATCGAAGAATTATTTTAAGAGATATTTAATGCCAAAGTTGGACAAAATCGTTCCATTAAAAAAGTTTTATAGGAGCAAAAACTGTACATAGGAATTTAATCATTTTTAGATCATTTTATGCGTCAGAATTTCCCAGTGTGCAGATTGCAGTTAGTTTTTTAATTTGAATAATTTTTCGAGGTTTTATTTCTATTTTAAATTCAAATTTTCAGCATTTCGAGAGATATTTTTTATAAATTTTAGAAAATTGTATTAATTTAAACTGTTGCCAACTATATAAAAAGCGCAACCAATAATGTTTGTTTCAAATTAAAAATTTATTTTACACGTGACTATTATAAACAAAAAAATATAAAAAGCAGGAACTCATTGAAAATTACGTCATAAAAACTATAGTTACACGTGAATTTTAAATGAGAAAGAATATTTTAAAATAATAAATTCAGTAACATGCGTTAGAAGTCCTAAATAGGAGAATTTACGTCATATTACACTTATTACGTAAAATGAACAAAAAATAATATTGCAAAACAGTTTTAATTTAAAAATTGCGCGAGACATTTAATTGACATTTTAAGATGATCATAATATTTCATTTCTAACAAAAGTATTTTGACGTGAATATTAAAAAGAGAAAGAAAAGTTTGGTGAAAATTACGTCAGATTATAATTGTCAGATTCAAATTATAATTCAATCTTCCGAAATCTTTTTAACGGCGGTCAAATTAGCGTGCTGTTAGAGTCTGCGGTGTCTGAACGGGGGTTGACGAGCGTAGCTCGTAGGGGGCAGAACCCCCTAGTATTGTAAGAAAAAAACGGATATACTACTGGCAATCTAGACGCCAGTACTATTTCCGTTTTTTTACGGGAATTTTTACCCATAAATTCCAGAAAAATTTCCGTTTTTAATCAGAAAAACGGAAAATTTTCTGTAATTTATGGGTAAAAATTCCCGTAAAAAACCGGAAATAGTACTGGCGTCTAGATTGCTAGTAGTATTTCCGTTTTTTAGTCCTTTTTTTTTTTACAGTAGATTTAAAGAATTTGTTTTTATATAAGTCAGTGGAACCTTTTAGAGTTTTTAAATACCATGATTTTATTAGTTTTAACGAAGTTAAACATATTCTTTTAAAATTATTATGTCTTCTAACTAATAATGTAACGATTAGAATCACACTGTGGAATTTCATTGCCCCCCTTTTTTGAGCTGTTAATTCTTAAATGCATAGTGCAACTCAGGGGTTACATGATCTTTTTGCCATTTGGCGCCCTCTATAGGTCTTTTGGTGAACTATTATGCGTTACTTAAGTGTGATAACATGAATTTAAGGTCGTGAAGTCTGTTTTTGTTCCGATTTGTTATCACTGGGAGGTTATAATAGCTTTTGTTGATACTGCTTGCAATGCGCTCGATTGCAGTTCTTTGACTTGTATAAGGTAGTCATTATTAATTCTGAAAAATATTAAAATCATTATAAAAATTATTTTATCGTTGAATAGTTGTTATTGTGCAATGTAAACACTTTAAAGTAAGTATATAATTTAAAATTATCATTTTTTAAGCAATTTTGGTATATAATGCAGATTATGACATTATCTCCAACAGAAACATAAATATTTTTTTTATTATTTTTCTAGTGAATATCTCTATTCTAAAAAAAGTAACTTACGCTGTCACCGCCGCCGCGCCCGGCTTTGAATTTTTTGTGACCGGAGGTCTTTCTCCGTTAATATTAAGAAAAATACTGCATGCAAAAATATGAAAATCGGCGGTATTATAGAGAAATGTTTGATAAACACGCTGGTGTAGACAGTTTTCAAATGGAATAATTATTTTAAGAGATATTTAATGCTAAAGTTGGACAAAATCGTTCCATTAAAAAAGTTTTATAGGAGCAAAAACTATATATGGGAATTAATTCATTTTTAGATCATTTTATACGTTAGAATTTCCTGGCGTGCATATTGCATTCACTTTTTTAATTTGACTAATTTTATGAGGTTTTATTTCTATTTTAAATTCAAATTTTCAGCATTTCGAGAGATATTTTTTACTTACTATGTGGCTCGGCCCCCTACGAGCTACGCTCGCCAACTCCCGTTCAGACACCGCAGTTTCTAAAAGCACGCTAATTTGATCGGCTTTAAAAAGATTTTGAAAGAATTGAATTATAATTTAAAAAACAGTGGCGAACTCCCTACACTGTAAAAAAAAATCTGTAGTTCTATTAGATGTAAAGTTACATGCTTACTAAACTTTCATCTGTAACTGTACAAGAAAAGTTGCAAATCTACAAAAATAATTTTTGTAAAGTTACAGAAATCTGTAACTTTACAAATGAATCTGGTAAAATCACACTAATCGTACTAACATTTTATCTGTAACACTGGTCGGAGTTACATGAAAAGTTCTAGGCATCCCAGTTTCCTAAATACTTCTTAGTAACCTTACAGATTTTTTGATTTTCGGCGCAAAAGAGTGTCTGTTACATGAATTTTTGTTGTTGCCGTTGCATAAAAAGTTCTAGGAATCGCAGTTTCCTAGAAAAACTTTAGTAACTTTACAGATTTTTTTTTACAGTGTACAAACGGGCTTCTATTCATTTCTCTTTGATTGGGAAATTTTAAGAAAAAATCAGCTGCTATTAAAAGTTACAATGGCTATTTTCCTCTTTGATTACATTAAATCAGTTAAACATTTCAAAATAAGCTCATATAAAATGAATTAAGTAAACAGTCTTTGTTTCCCGGTATTTTTTAACAAAGCGAAAAGAAAGTTCTTTTAAATAAGACATTTTAAGCGGGCTCTCATGTCAAGCACACAAGTCGTATGTTTGTTGGTCAATAAATAAATAAATAAATAAATAAAATACATTTTAAATGTATTGTTTTTAATCTCACGTAATTTTCACCAAACTTTTCTTTCTCTTTTTAATATTCACGTGAAAATACTTTTGTTAGAAATGAAATATTATTTGCGCTGACCCAATACATATAGTTGCAAAGATCATCTCGAAATATCAAATAAATGTCTCGCGCAGTTTTTAAATTTAAACTGTTTTGCAATATTATTTTTTGCTCATTTTACGTAATAACTGTAATGTGACGTAAATGTGATGTAATTTCTCCTATTTAAGACTTCTAACGCATGTTAATGAATTTATTATTTTACAATATCCTTTCTCTGTTAAAATGCACGTGTAATTATAGATGAAGTAATTTTCAATAAGTTCCTGCTTTTTATACTTAATTAATTCTAATTTGACAGTTTTTTTTCTGTTTATAATAGTCATGTGTAAATAAATTTTTAACTTGAAGCAAACACTATTGTTTGCGCTATTTATAAAGTTGGCAACAGGTTAAATTAGTACAATCTGTCTATTCTAAAACAAAGTAACTACCGCTGTCACCGCCGCCGCCGGTTTTGAATTTTTTGTGACCGGAGGTCTTCTTTCGTTAATATTAAGAAAAATAATGCACACAAAAATATGAAAAACGGTAGTATTATACAGAAAAGTTTGATAAATACGCTGATGAAGACAGTTTTCAAATCGAAGAATTATTTTAAGAGATATTTAATGCTGAAGTTGGGCAAAATCGTTCCACTAAAAAAGTTTTATAGGAGCAAAAACTATGCATCGGAATTTAATAATTTTTAGATCATTTTATACGTTATAATTTCCCGGTGTGCAGAATTCATTTATTTTTTTAATTTGACTAATTTTTCGAGGTTTCATTTCTATTTTAAATTCAAATTTTCAGCTTTTCGAGAGATATTTTTTACTTACTAGGGGGCTCGGCCCCCTACGAGCTACGCTCGCCAACACCCGTCTAGACACCGCAGACTCTAAATGCACGCTAATTTGATCGGCTTTAAAAAGATTTCGAAAGATTGAATTATAATTAAAAAAACAGTGGCGATCTCCCTATAAACGAATTTCTATTCATTTCTCTTTGATTGGGGAATCTTAACGCCAAATCCGCTGCGGTACTACTTGATTATCCTGTCGACCAATTTCGCCAAATTGTATAAATCGCCAAACCACTCGCCAAATTATACAAATTGATATAATTTTTATTTTAAATAACGAAAGAACAAATAAATTCGTACAACATTAATAAAAACACAAATAAAACGTCGAAATAAAAATAACTTGATGACGTATACACGTGTGACAACATTTCAAAATAAGCTAATATAAAAGGAATTAAGTAAAGAGAGTCTTTGTCTCCTGGTATTTTTTAACAAAGCGAAAAGAAAATTCTTTTAAATGAGACATTTTAAATTAATTCTCAAAATATCAAATAAATGTCTAGCGCAATTTCTAAATTTAAACTTTTTTGCAATATTATTTTGTGTTCATTTTATGTAATAACTATAATGTGACGTAAATATGACGTAATTTCTCCTAAGACTTCTAACGCATGTTAATGAATTTATTATTTTACAATATCCTTTCTTTTTTAAAATTCACGTGTATACTTTTTATGACGTAATTTTTAATAAGTTCCTGCTTTTTATACGTAATTATTTAATTCTAATTTGAAAGTTTTTTTCCTGTTTATAATAGTCACGTGTAAATAAATTTTTAATGTGAAGCAAAAATTATTGCTTGCGCTTTTTATACAGTTGACAACAGTTTAAATTAGTACAATTTTCTGAAATCTGTAAAAAATATCTCTAGAAATGCTGAAAATTTGAATTTAAAATAGAAATAAAACCTGAAAAAATGAGTCAAAATGAAAAAATTAATGCAATCTGCACTCCGGCAAATTCTAACGCATAAAATGATCTAAAAATGATTACACTGCCATGTATAGTTTTTTCTGCTATAAAACTTTTTTAGTGGAACGATTTTGTCCAACTTTAGCATTAAATAACTCATAAAATAATTCTTCGATTTGAAAACTGTCTGCATCAGCCTGTTTATCAAACATTTCTGTATAAAACCACCGATTTTCATATTTTTGTATGCATTATTTTTGTTAATATTAACGAAGAAAGGCCTCCGGTCACAAAAAAATCAAAACCGGCGGCGGCGGCGGCGGCGGTGACAGCGGTAGTTACTTTTTTTTAGAATAGAGAGATTTTAGAAATTTGTACTAATTTAAGCTGTTGCCAACTGTATAAACAACGGAAATGATAATGTTTGCTTCAAATTAAAAATTTATTTACACGTGACTATTATAAACAGAAAAAGATACTTTCAAATTAAAATTAAATAATTGCGTATAAAATGTAGGAACTTATTGAAATTACGTCATAAAAAGTATACACGTGAATTTTAAAAGAGAAAGGATATTGTAAAATAATAAATTCATTAAGATGCGTTAGAAGTCTTAAATAGGAGAAATTATGTCACATTACAGTTATTACATAAAATGAACACAAAATATAGCAAAACAGTTTAAATTTAGAAATTGCGCTAGACATTTATTTGATATTTTGAGAGGATCTTTTGAACTATTTTTTAGGAAAGCGCAAATAATATTTCATTTCTAACAAAGGTATTTTCACGTGAATATTTAAAAGAGAAAGAATAGCTTGGTCAAAATTACGTCAGATCGAAAACGATTAGTTTAAAATGTCTCATTTAAAAGAACTTTCTTTTCGCTTTGTTAAAAAATACCAGGAGACAAAGACTGTTTACTTAATTCCTTTTATAATAGCTTATTTTTAAATGTTGTTACACGTGTCTACGTCATCAAGTTATTTTTATTTCGACGTTTTATTTGTATTTTTATTAATGTTGTACTAATTTATTTGTTCTTTCGTTATTTAAAATAAAAATTATGTCAATTTGTGTAATTTGGTGAGTGGTTTGGTGATTTATATAATTTGGCGAAATTGGTCGACGGGATAGATAATCAAGTAGTACCGCAGTGGATTTGGCGTTATAATTCCCCAATCAAAGAGAAATCAATAGAAACCCGTTTATAGGGAGATCGCCACTGTTTTTTAAATTATAATTCAATCTTTCGATATCTTTTTAAAGCCTATCAAATTAGCGTGCATTTAGAGTCAGCGGTGTCTGGACGGGGGTTGGCGAGCGTAGCTCGTAGGGGGCCGAGCCCCCTAGTTTTCTAAAATAAGTAAAAAATATCTCTCGATATGCCGAAAATTTGAATTTAAAATAGAAATAAAAGCTCAAAAGATGGGTAAAATTTAAAAACTAAATGCAATCTGCACACCGGGAAATTATAACGTATAAAATGATCTAAAAATGATTAAATTCCGATGCATAGTTTTTGCTCCTATAAAACTTTTTTAATGGAACGACTTTGTCCATATTTAATCTTTAATATCTCTTAAAATAATTCTTCGATTTGAAAACTGTCTGCATCAGCGTGTTTATAAAACATTTCTCGATAATACCGCCGATTTTCATATTTTTGTATGCAATATTTGTCTTATTATTAACGGAGAAAGACCTCCGGTCACAAAAAACTCAAAACTGGCGGCGGCGGCGGCGGTGACAGCGGTAGTTACTTTTTTTTAGAATAGAGAGATTTTAGAAATTGGTATTAATTTAAACTGTTGCCAACTGTATAAACAGCGCAAATAATAATGTTTGCTTCAAATTAAAAATTTATTTTACACGTCACTATTATTAACAGAAAAAATCTTTCAAATTAGGATTAAATAATTACGTATGAAAAGCAGGAACTTATAGAAAATACTTCATAAAAACTATACTTACACGTGAATTTTAAAAGAGAAAGGATATTGTAAAATAATAAATTCATTAACATGCGTTAGAAGTCTTAAAAAGGAGAAATTACGTCACATTTACGTCACATTACACTTATTACGTAAAATGAACAAAAAGTAATATTACAAAACAGTTTAAATTTAAAAATTGCGCAAGACATTATTTTGATATTTTGAGAATATATTAATAAAATTAATATTAATTTTATTGAACGCGTTTAGACTGCTTTCGAGCGACTATTTAGTATCTATCTATCTATATTATAAAGGACAAACATATCTGTGCGTAACGCATACGTCATTCTGCGAATGGCAACACTCTGAAATTTGAAATGAAATTTCGGTTTTGCAATTTTCGCTACTGCAAATTTTTAAACTTCGAAACATCACACAGTTTCAATTTTTACACCGTCGTATAGAGAAAAAGTGTACTTTTAAATGCAATTTGTTTGAAAGCTCTATCTCAATTTATTTTTGAGATATTCATTTTTTTATAGTTTTTAGTACCAATTTTGTAATTGTGGCAACTGAAGTACTCCATTTCTATTAAAAGTAAAGGAAAAATAGTCATGGTTTATTTATTATATCTTTATTGGTGCCATTTTCACATTACAAATAAAAGTAGCTTTTTTCTAATTTTTGAACTGAAAATGACGTCAGCCATTAAAAAAAAACACGCATTCTTCTTCATAAATCAAAAGATTGAAGAAGATATTTCAATATTTTTACATTACGCATACTGAGTTTGAGACGCTTGCAAAATGATTCAGTGAGTAAAAATGATGTCATATTTAAAACAAAACGATCATTTTCTTTGATAAAACTAAATATTTGGCCAATACTATGGCAACTAAAGGCAAATTTCTGAATGGTAAATTTTCGCAGGTACTGAAATTATAACTTAAATTTTATGCGAATTTTCACATGAAAAGTTGTATCGGACAAACGTGACTTTAAGTTTGGAAATAGATTCATTAATAATGTATTGCGCGTTAAAATACTTTTAAATTGTGAAATTGAGTGGTCCGTATGTAAATTTTTAGAATATGAAAATAACGTACAGTGTAGCTTTTATCGGGGAAAATTTTATGATGTGATAAAGCGAAATCCTTTTTACTGATTTTTCATCCCGTAAAAACAAACGTAAGAGCCTCAATCGATAACTTCAACATAAGTACTCATCTTGATTACGTATTCTAATACAGTTTAATTTTTCAATAATTTAAGCAATTGAAGTTTTTGAAAATAATATTTTGGAAATTTTAGGTTAAAAATATTATTTGTTTTAAGAGTTAGATAACCAATGCAAGATAATTTTTTTATTGTAATTATTTTTGTAGGTTTATTGTAAACTCGATCTAACAGTTCCATTCTAAACATTTTAATTCGTCGAATTTCGACGGGTTCCAACTCGTTTAAATAAAAATAAAAAAGATTACAAGCTGAAAATGAAGTGTCATCGACAAAAAATATGATTTGAAAGAGAAAAATCTGTGAAGCAGAAAATAAAGAAATTGCTTAAATGGTTTAGTTAAGATTCGTTAACTTTATGTGTCGTTTCCGTCAAAAGTAGGCATTGGTATTTGTGAAATATTGGTGTAGTAAAAAGTTTTAAAGCGTTTTTCAGAGACAGGAATATGCAATTAAGAGCTGAGAATAATACCTTATTCATCAAAATAATCTCCATGATTATCTCACCTTCCGCCATCGGTCGGTCAGTTGACGGATGCCAGAAGTGTAGAATGATTCGTGTTTTGACGCGATGAAGTCGTCAACCGAGTTTCGCATTTCGTCCATTGTCCGGAAGTGTACAGAAGACAAGGCATTCTGCATCGACCGAAACAAATGATAGTCCGAAGGGGCTATGTCGGGACTATACGCCGGGTGTTCCAAAACTTCCCAACCAAGATTAAGTAACGTATCCTTGACTGGTTTTGCAACATGAGGCCTGGCGTTGTCATGGAGCAATTTCACGGGGCGCAAACCTTTTTCAGTAAATGGACGTTTTTGACCGATTTCCTGGTTCAATTGAAGCAATTGTTGCTTGTAGCGTTCAGCTGTTACATTTACACCAGGCTCTAACATTTCGTAATAGAGCACACCGTTCATATCCCACCAGATGCAGAGCAGAACTTTTTTGCAGTGAATGGCTCGTTTCGGTGTTGATGTTGTTGCTTCGCCAGGATTCAACCAATCTTTTTTGCGTTTCAGATTGTCATAACATATTCATTTTTCATCTCCCGTCACGATTTTCCACAAGAAAGATTTTTTCTGTTGCCTATTTAGCAGATTCATGCACTTCAAGACACGCTCATACTTGTTCCTCTGGCTCAATGCATGTGGCACCCATCTTTCTGCCTTCTGAATCTTTCCCATTGCCTGTAAGCGATTACAAATCGCTTTTTGTGATACTCCTAATTGTTCGGCAAGTTCTTTTTGTGTCTGAGATGCATCTTCATCAAGTAGTGATTGCAAATCCTCATGACTAGCCTTCAGTGAAGCGCCGCTACGTTCGCGATCGCTAAATCACCGTCTTTAAAACGTCGAAACCAAAATTCGCATGTGCTTTTAGATACGATTTCCTCTCCAAGAACAGAACAGATTGATTGATATGCTTTTGCAGCACTTTTTCCTTGGTGAATTTCATAACGAATAAATGATTTATCATATGACATCTTTCACCTTCAAAATTTCAACTTTACTATCAATTTTCTTTCAGCTTCTGTGTCGATTTGAAATGATTTTCTTATCACATGACACAAACGCATTGTACTGATTGGTTTGCTTTTTAGCAGTAAACGTCAAACAAAATTCGCTTTACAACTTCTTACTACAGCCAATATATTTGCATTTTGATGCAGATTTGCTTATTGTATTAGCTTATTTTGAAATGTTTAACTGATTTTATTTAATCAAAGACGAAAACAGCCATTGTATCTTTTAACAGCAGCCGATTTTTCCTTAAAATTCCCCAGTCGAAGAGAAATGAATAGAAACCCGTTTATAGGGATATCGCCACTGTTTTTTAAATTATAATTCAATTTTTCAAAATCTGTTTAAAGCCGATCAAATTAGCGTGCTTTTAGAGACTGCGGTGTCTGAGCGGGGGTTGGCGAGCGTAGCTCGTTGGGGGCCGATCCACCTAGTAATTAAAACAAATAGACTCAAATATAATGTTTTCCAAACAAAATAAAAAATCATGCAATAAAGGCTTAAGGAAGTCTCATTTTTTTTAAATTCACGCTCACTGATGTGAAGTAATATTATTCAAAATTCTTTATTATTTAAATTTAAAATTACAGAGTTAGAGTTAGGAATATCAAGTGTCATTCATATCAACGATCTCTTGATTATTTTCCTGGCATTTTGCTCTTTTTAAAATAAGCTAAAATGATAATTTTAACAATAACATATCTATTATACAGGTACAGTCGTGGGAAAAAAAGTAAACACCCCCTACAAACTCCTCAATAAATTATCGTAGAAGAAAGTTACTATTACCGAACGATTGGAAATAAAGTCTGGGTCAATCCATTTCAAGTGGTCCAGAAAATCATGTATTCGTTGCTTGACCATTTTTAAAAAATCTGAAATTTTTTGTACAACAACCCTAACATGATGGAAGTTCAAAATGACTATTATTTTAATTTGATTAATATTTATTTGTGCATGGCGGCCATCTTTGTTTCATCATCTGCAGCAATTTTCTCACAAGAAGAGCTTACGGAATTGTAAATAATTCAGCGTTTATTTATCCAATTCAACTGCGGATTAAAGCAATTTGTACAGAATACTTTGGGCTAAAAATGCGGTAATGGAGTAGTTTCTGAAACTAACTGCTTATTGATAAAATTTAAGCATAAAGTTTCAGTTTTTTTCCAAAATTTGCCCGTTTTCAAGAGGAAATTTTTCTAGCAAGGAATGCTGTCAACATGACATAATTTTATTTTACAAATAGGTCGAAAGTACTTGTACTCACACGCCGAGTTCCAGATGTGGGACTTGCTTTCTCTTCGCTAAAAAAAAATCCCAAATTTTTCAAAAATGACAAAAATCGCACTTTTCAGGTTTTGATATCTCTGGTGGGACACGAGATAAAAATCTGAATTTTTTTTTTATAAGAGTATTGTATGGTAGTGTTATGCACAAAAAATTTCAGCACTCCTCAGCAGAAACCTCAGCACTTTTACATAAAGAAAAAAAAATATTTTTATACAAGACCTGAGACAAAAACAACATAGGAAAAAAGAAAAGCTGTTAATGTTGCCATACTTGTTGAGACATGATCAAACGTGTCAAAACACATTCTTGCTTGTTGGCTCAAAAAACACAATTTTGATCTTTCTCAAAATTTTATTTGTAGGAACCAAGTCTTGTCATCTCTTGATAACTTGATTGAAGATCTTGGCCCTGCTGACTCATAGAAATATACTTTGAAATCACTATGTGCAAGTCTCAATTTATTAATAATTCCTAGCTTACTTCTTATGCAAAAATGTGATTTTTCTGCAGTATAAATTTTGAAAAGGTTTTGGGTATCTTTACTTTCTGAAAATTACTTGAGGCTGATGCATGGTAACATCGCATAATGTTTCATTTACAGGAACATGCTTATGGTAAGAACAAGTTTCAGGGACTGGCAAGCAGCATTAAAATTGTGGTTTTTAAGCCAACAAGCAGGAATGTGTTTTGACACGTTTGATCATGTCTCAACAAGTATGCCAACAGTAACAGCTTTTCTCTTTCCCTATTCTGTTTTTGTCTCAGGTCTTGCATATATATATGTGTGTGTAAAAGTACTGAGGTTTCTTTTAGTTACTAAAATTACAACAAAAATTACTGAAACCATAAAAAATGTAGGTCTTAGGCATAATTATTTTTTAAATTAATTGCAAAAGGCTTTACTTTCTGTTACTATTATTTAAAGATAAGCTAAAAAATAAATTTAAATGATACTCTGAGATAAATACTTAGCTGTGACTACAACAAAACAATAGTTTGGCAGTATTGTTTTGACATATTGCCCTTGCCATATCTCAGCTTGTAGTCAAATCTCCATCCTGAAATTTCTTGTCCATAACACTACCTTACAATACTCTTATAAAAAAAAAATCAGATTTTTATCTCGTGCCCCACCAGAGATATCAAAGCCTGAAAAGTGCGATTTTTGTCATTTTTGAAAAATTTGGGATTTTTTTTAGCAAAGAGAAAGCAAGTCCCAGATTTGGAAAACTCGGCGTGTGAGTACAAGTACTTTCGGCCTATTTGTAAAAAAAATTATGTCATGTTGACAGTTTTCCTTGCTAGAAAAATTTCCTCTTGTAAACGGACAAATTTTGAAAAAAAACTGAAACTTTATACTTAAATTTTACCAATAAGCAGTTAGTTTCGGAAACTACTCCATTACCAGATTTTTAGCCCAATGTATTCTGTACAAATTGCTTTAATCCGCACTTGAATTGGATAAATAAACGATGAATTACTTACAATTCCGTAAATCCTTATTGTGAGAAAATTGCTGCAGACGATGAAACAAAGATGGCTGCCATGCACAAACAAAAATTAATAAAATTAAAATAATAGTCATTTTGAACTTCCATCATGTTGGGGTTGTTGTACAAAAAAATTCAGATTTTTTAAAAATGGTCGAGCAACCAGTGCTGGACCACTTGAAATGGATTGACCCGTCTACTTTTAAATGATATCTCTAAAATCTGCTTAGGGGGACATCTACATATTAAAACGAACCATAACTTTGTTTTTTCAATTGAAGTACACAATTCTGACAGCATAAATGAACTCTACACCCTTAAATTACCCTAAAAACAAATTTTTATGCAAGTCGTACCATAAGTTTTAGAGAAATTAATTATTTTAAAACCAGCGTATTTTAAGGGCTGTATCCAAATTGAAGTTCTGTTCCTGATTAATAACCGGGAGAGCCCCCTTCTTGATCAAGGCACCTGAAGCGCCACTCAAATAGTCAATGAAGCCTACTAGATTACAGGACAGGCCGAATAAATTTCAAAATATCTACTCACTTGTATCATAGATGGCCCTTAAACCATCACTTTGCCGTTTTTTAAGCATAATTCGAGTACTACTCGGAAGAAAAATGTGAAATTTTGGATTTCCATAAAGCAAGACTTAATAAATCTAAATCCATCAAAAAAAATTGTAGGTTGCAATTCATAATTTTTTCGAATATTAATTTCATAATTCATAATTCATATCATAAAATTATAAAAATGGCAAATTCAGCGTATTTATGTTTGGGAATATCAGTATTATTGCTACAAAAAAAAAGCCCATTAGGAGCATAATTTCAGGAGATATAAATAAAAATATGAAAATGTAATTTAACATTACAAGCACTTAATTTTGAGTGTTTATAATTCAAAAACTTATCATTCAAATGACTTGAAATTTCGTGTCTAGGCATAGTTTGAACCGAAGATTTGAAATATCTCGTTAAAATTGGGTATTGCTATTGAAAAAAAATGAAGTTTGGATTCATTTTAATGTGTAGATGCCCCCCTAAGAAACTTTTATATACATCATTTAAAAGCAGACTTTATTTCCAATCGTTCGGTACCGGTAACTTTCGTCTACAATAATTTGTTGAAGAGTTAGTAGGGGGTGTTTATTTTTTTTCCACGACTGTACCTTGCGTTTAATGAAATATTAATGCTCATTCTTAAAATTACATTTAAAAATATGTTTCAATTTTAAACATTTATCTTAATATTTAAGTATAATAGTTTTAAATAAAAGTATTGCAGCATAAAAAATGTCTTAAGCATACATTATCATTACATGAGTTCATTTACAAATATAATTCGCGTACTTTTTCATAATCTACCATATGTATTGTTTTCTCAATTTAGTTTTAAAATATTTATTAATATAATTTTAAATCTACGTGTAAGTAAACATTCATATCTCAACAAGATTTTCTTAAATTAAAATTTCTGAAAAGTATAATTATACGATGAGAAGAATAATAACGAAAGAACATAAAATATAAAATATTGAAAATTTTTAATTTTTTTTTTATTTCCCACAAATAAATTACACTGCAATGCTCGCATTTTTCAGTTTTGAGATAATTGAATTAGATTTAGGAAAATCGAATGTCTTTATGTCTTTATACACTATATGGCCAAAGGTGACCGGCCACTTGCGATTTTAGATGTTTTGTTAAATATCTAGAAAAATACATGAGGAATTAACGTGAAATTCCAGTTGTGTAAGCATACAGCATAGGTCATATATTTCCGTGAAGCTTTTTTCCGAAACCGCATAGGGGACCGTCAACAAATTGAAAAAGAAGGAATATCTTTTGGACGACCCTGTAAAAACTAATGTAGCAAAAGCGTTCAAACTGTAGATCATGATTAAGTGCCTTATTATAATGAATTGTGTTCATTTTTATGAGAATAGCATGTATATTCGTAGAGAAATTAAAGTTTTTATAAAAAGAGTCCCACATTTTGCCAAGCTTTTTGCTTATAATTTGTAGAGTTCTTAATTTAAAAAAAGTTTTTTTTTCAGAAAATATGACAAATAACATTGTACACAATACCCTGCAATCAGAATGAAAAAATAATAAAAATTGTATGAAAAATGAGCAGTTTTGCTAAATAATGATTCACTGCGCATGCCCGAATGTAAACAAAATATAATTTGCATAATAAGTTAGCTAAATATATAGAGCAACTTTTGTAAACGTCTCAAAAACATACCTTGAAAATTCTGAATATCATCGTTCATAGAAAAAGCTCAAAATCCGTTGTTTCCAAAATGAATAAAAAAGATGAGGGGTTGTATCCATATATCCATTGATTAGTGCCAATATAGCATACACAATATTGCACGTACTACTGTAATTTTATAAGTATATCTCATAAACCAATCCACGTGAACTTTTTTTCAATTTTTTAGATAATTGAATCCTTTTCTATATAAAAAAAGTATTGATTTGGAAATGGACCAATGGAAATCTGCGCAGATGCCGCGAAACGTATCTGATTGGTCAGAGCTTTCTGACACTATAAGGAGGGTTACCAAGGGGCGTGGGGCGGCTCTGTTGCCAAACGTCGCCAAGTTTGTCGCCAACTTGGCGCTATTTTCAGTATTTCGCCAAATTTTCATAGACTGCTATTGAAATCCAATAGGGTTTACTTGCTTGCAGAAAATCAACAAATTGAGGTATTTCAGTGCAACAAATACTAATATTAGCTTATGAATAGATCTTAATTGAACTATTTAAATTGTTTAGTTACAAGAATGTTTAGTTATTTTAACATTCATTATACATTTACTATATTATAGCAATTGAAACTTTAGTGATGCTAAAATTGAATGGTGGTGTTTCAAATCAATACATCATAGATCGTGCAATTTCAGAATATTCTTATTTTTTTTTTAACCATTTGGAAAAATGGTTATTGTCCTCGGTTAGGGTAGGAAATCAAAAACATATCTGAAGCGTTTTATTAGTTGAATCCCGCATTTTATTCGTTTTCTGATTGGTCTATACAGTAATCTTTATTTTCCCTTTACTTTCAACAGAGATGGATACTTATGTTGCCACTATGACAAAAAAGTAATAAAAACTACCAAAAAAAATTAATAACTCAGAAACAAATTGAGATACAGCTTTCAAACAAATTGTATTTAAAAGTACATCCCCCCCCCCCCTCTATACGACGGTGTAAAAAGTAGTATTTTAGGATGTTTAGAAGTTTAAGAAGGAAATTTCATTTAAAATTGGTCCAAGAATATTAATGTTTAATCCATGGCGTACGTAATGTATGACAAACTCCGTAGAAGTTTAAAAATTTACAGTACTGAAAGTTGTAATCCATGGCGTACGTAATGTATGATAAACTCCGCGCGATTTTTTTAAAAATTGGTCTAGGAATATTAATGTTTAATCCTTGGTGTACGTAATGAATGACCAGCTCCGTAGAAGTTTAAAAAATTACAGTTTCGAAAAATGTAATCTATCGCGTACGTAATGTATGATCAACTCCGAGCGATTTTTTATGTCTTAAATTTTAGTCTTTGAGAAAATCATTTTCCAAATGGTCGTTGTAATTTGTTAAATTGCGTTTTCTTAAAAATTCCTTACCCATCATACGTAGTATAAGGTAAGTCTTGTAATCGTTTTAAAAATCGATTTTTTTGACGGATTTACACGTTTCAGACACTGGAGATTCCGAAAAACATATTTTTAGAAAAAAAAAATTGCCGTCTGTCTGTGTGTGTGTGTGTGTGTGTTTCTGTAAACGCTCTATCTCCCGAACAAATTGAGATAGAGACTTGAAATTCGGTGTGTACTTAGGAAGTAACAATGGAAAGAAGTCTATTGAATATCAGTAACCTCGATTATTTGGAACTATTTTTTTCGGACTCTCGAAATATTCGTTCTGATAAAAGGTATACAAAAATTTTCGAAATTATTTATTTGAAGGAGTGAATATAAAAGACAATAAAAAAACATAAATTTTGCATCATGAATGAACTCGATCGGATAATTAGTTGCCGAGATATTTGTAATTCTATTTTTCACACTCTTCGATTTTTCATGACCCTGTATTTCATTCAAATTTCAATTCAAAGACATATTTTAATTGGAAATGAGACGCTTAATCCGACGCAGTAAACTGTTGGTTAATATTATTATAATTTTTAGAGTTATAAGGATATTTTTTTTACGCAATCCGGTTCTACACGATTATCCCGCCAACCAAAAAACTATCGCCAAACTACGAGATTAGATGCCAATTATGGCTTATCGTAAATGTCAAGCATTTAATGCATCTCCATACCTATAATGGGTGTTACCATAGGGGGATCCTGTGCTGTCGCCAAGTTTGTCGCCAACTTGGCGATATATTGCCAATTTTGGCGACCAAAATTAGCCGCCAAAAGTGAAGCCAATTGGTGGTATCTTTAATATTTTGCCAAATCCCCATAGCCATCCATTGTAAACCTATACTGTTTACTTGCTTACAGAAAATCAACAAATTGAGATAATTTAATGCAACAAAAAGTAATATTAGCTTAAGGGATTATATTAATTATATTTAAGGGAGTCTAAGTAAATTAAATTATGAATAAAGTAACATGATACAATGCTTAGCATGTATCACATGTTTTATTTTCATAATTTATATTATGTATATCAATGATTGGTAAGTATTACGGTGGCACCCAATGACTAGTTTTATTTTATAATGGTTTGGATAGAACCGAAACATGTAAACAGTCTAATAAAACTATTTTACTGTTTTTGAAGTTTTTATCTTTCACCTAGCAATTAAAATAAGTATATTATAGCACTTGTATTACTTTTTACATCTTTCTCTCAATACTAGAAGGAAGTATTGGATTAGTGAAAAATTTCGACTTCCGGTTTTCGACGGATTTAAAGGTTTTAGAAGGTCCTGAAAACGATTTGACTTGTTTTTTGAAAAAAAAAACATTTTCTGTCTGTCAGTCTGTGTGTGATAAAAGTTTTGTGGGCACTCTATCTAGAGAACAAATGCACGGAATTTAATAAAATCTTTAGGTTCTGTTAGACCTTGATATAAATTGGTGCTGATTAGTTTCTGGTGCAAATCGCCAAAGAGGTGGCACTGCTAATATGCTTCATTTTTCGCGATTTCCACAATAGCATCATCTATAGAACTAATGCACGGATTTTCACCAAACTTCATATTCTGTTATACGTCAATATAAGTTTAGTCCAGGCAATAGGCAATTTTACATAGCAAAATTAATGGTAGAACTGGAAATCGGCTTTCTAGATGTTTTTTCGGTCGCTGAATCGGAATTTGTAACTTCCCACCAAAATTTTCCCCGGCAACCTCCCCAAATTTTGGTAAAAAGCCCCCCAAAAAAGGTTTTTATTAAAAAAAATCATTTTTTTTATTATTTTAGAGAAAAAATATCTATAAATTCAGAAAGTAGACAAAATTTCCAACAAATTAGATTTATGACATTATGACTTAGGATGAAGGGGAAGGGGGGATCTGCCTCGGAACATGCGCGCGGTGCTGCGTAAACTAAGTTGCGCAATTCCACTTAACCACTTACACGTTTACATTCGCCCTCCCATCTCCCCTCCAATCTTTCTCTATAAGGGGGGTTTCGGGGGGGGGGATTTTTGGGGGAAAGTTAAAAATTCGGATTCAGATACCCAAAAATCTTAAACTAAACCTTATAGAGAAAGTTCGGAGGGAAGATGGGAGGGCTAATGTAAACGTGTGAGTGGTTAAGTGGAATTGCGCAACTTAGTTTACGCAGCACCGCGCGCATGCTCCGAGGCAGATCCCCCCTTCCCCTTCATCCTAAGTCATATATCTAATTTGTTGCAAATTTTGTCTACTTTCTGAATTTCTAGCTACTATTCCCCTAAAATAATAAAAAAATTGATTTTTTTAATAAAAACCCTTTTTGGGGGGCTTTTTACAAAAATTTGGGGGTGTTGCCGGGGGAAATTTTGGTGGGAAGTTACAAATTCGGATTCAGCGACCCCAAAAACATCTACAAAGCCGATTTCCAGTACTTCCATTAATTCTGCTAGGTAGAGTTCCTATACGGTCTCTATTGCCTGGACTAGTTGTAGTTAATTAGGTTTTCGTGTAAATTGCTCAATAGGTAGATCTGACATGCTGCATTTTGCATTATTTCCACAATAGCTCTATCTCAAGAACTAATGCACGAATTTTAATCAAACTTTAGATTAAGTTAGACGTTGACATAAGTTTTAGTTCATTGGGTTTTCGTGTAAATCACCTGACAGATAGCCCTGATATGCTGCATTTTTAATGATTTTCGCAATAGCTTTATCTCAAGAACTAAATCACGGATTTTCATCAAACTTCAGATTTAATTAGGCTTTGACATAAGTTGTTACTGATTAGATTTTGGTTTAAATCGCGCAACAGGTGACGTCATATTCTATTACACTTTCACATAAATAGTTCTTTATTAGGTATGGGTGTAACGTGTTGTTTTTATGCTCTTTGGGCTTGGAATTTTGGTTACAGACATCAAAGAGGTTGGTTGCCGAAATTCAATGATTTGTTTGAAAAATGTGATGCTTATATCCTGTTTAAATACACCCAATTCGACGACCTTTAGAATCTTCATGATGGGAATAGATTGTCATTTCATTTTGGCACTGTGATAGCGAATTTTGAAGTATTAACATGCATGAGATAAAAGAAAGTTTTGGGATTGGCATATCCGATTAGTTCTGTTTAGGTTTTTATTAAAAAAATTCAACATGTGCAAAAAAAAAACCCATTTATTTTTTAATTATAGTTTAAATTAAAAGTTTTTAAATAAAAATTTCTGAAAAGGAGAACTAATAACAATAAAAAAAATTGCAAAACTTACTTTTTCGAAAATTTTTTAAAGTATACTTAGAAATAAATTGCCCTCCACGCACATTTTTTTTCAGTTTTTAGATAATAAAATTGCACTTAGGAAAATGAACCCATCTTATTGAACTATTTGTATTTTTTCTAGCATTTTGTCATATACTAGCAAAATCCAAGCTTTGTTAGAATTTGCGAAGCATTATTTAATAAGATAAATATTTGAAAGTAACAATATTTTTTTATATTATTTTTGCATCTTTATTAAGCAAAAACGTTATTTTATGTTTTGGCGCATTTTAATTTTAGAAATGTAAATTCAGCCAAATAACTAAGAATTCACACGGAATTTTATTTATGATATAACGAATTTAACAATTAATATCATTTGTTTACAATTCTTTTGTTGCCACTTTACAAAAAAAAAAAAAAAAAAAAAAAAAAAAAAAAAAAAAAAAAAAAAAAAAAATCGAAATATAATTTTTTTAAAATGCGTAAGTATCGTCTGCGTAAATGATTCCACATAATAAGAATAAATTGTGTGTTTGAATTCGTAACACTGAAAAATACTTTTATAATTGAATGTAAATAATTGAATTTTCACAAATTTTAATTCATTAAAAATATGCTATAATTTTCCTAAAAAAGGCAGTTTAAAAATTTCATAAAAGAAATCGTGAAACTATTTAATTAATCATGATTCATTCTAAAATTACTAACTCCATGATTTATTTCTTCTTCTGAAAATATGCGTGTTTCATTTTTTATTTGCAATAATGCGTCCGTAATGGAATAATATGTAACATAAATTAATTAAAATAATAAGTTTTTTTAAGATTATTCGGTAAAATTAATATTTTACAAATCTGCATCTCATAATTTATTTTTATGTTTAATTTCAAGTCAAAATACTGAATAGTTTTTTTGTAAAGTGTGCGACAAAATGTAATTTGTGTAGCCTAGTAGAGCATTCCGCTTCGCTCATCCTAGTAATTAAGCTAAAATTACTATTGTAAAACTCCTTAAAGCCATTCAGATAATAAAAAATCCAATAAATAAATGTTATAAAGTTACCCTATGTGCTTAAAAAAGTAATAATACTTGTTCTTAAAAGTAAATTGAAACTAGTCGTTGGGGGCCACCGTAATACTTACCCATCACGGATATAGATAATATAAAATATGAAAATAAAACATGTGATATTTGCTAAGCATTGTACCATGTTACTTTTATTCATAATTTAATTTATTTGGACTTCCTTAAATATAATTAGTATAACCCCTTAAGCTAATATTACTTTTTGTTGTATTAAAATATCTCAATTTGTTGATTTATTGTAAGCAAGTAAACGCGATTGGTTTACAATGGAAGTCTATGGGAATTTGGCGAAATATTAGAGATACCGCAAATTTGCATCATTTTTGGCAACTCATTTTGGCCGCCAAATTTGGCGATATACCGCCAAGTTGGCGACAAACTTGGCGTTGTTTGGCGACAGAACAGGGTCCCTCCTATGATAACACCCCTTATAGGTACGAAGATGCATTAAATACTTGACATTTACGATAAGCCATTATTGGCATTAAATCTTATAGTTTGGCGATAGTTTTTTGGTCGGCGGGATAATCGAGTAGCACCGAATTGCGTAAAAGAAACATCATTATAACTCAAAAAATTATAATCCTATTAACTAACAGTTTACTGCGCCGGATTAAGCGTCTCATTTCCAATTAAAATATATCTTTGAATTGAAATTTGAATGAAATACAGGGTCATGAAAAATCGAAGAGTGTGAAAAATAGAATTACAAATATCTCGGCAACTAATTATCCAATCGAGTTCATTCATGATGCAAAATTTATGTTTGTTTATTGTCTTTTATATTCACGCCTTCAAATAAACAATTTCGAAAATTTTTGTTTACCTTTTATCAGAACGAATATTTCAAGAGTCCAAAAAAAAAATAGTTCTGGTTAATCGAGGTTACTGATATTCAATAGACTTCTTTCCATTATAACTCCCTAAATACACACCGAATTTCAAGTCTCTATCTCAATTTGTTCGGGAGATAGAGCGATTACAGACACACAGACATACAGAAGGATGGACAATTTTTTTTCTAATTATAATTCGAAAAATTACAATCCTATTAACTAACAGTTTACTGCGCCGGATTAGCGTCTCATTTCCAATTAAAATATATCTTTGAATTGGAATTTGAATGAAATACAGGGTCATGAAAAATCGAAGAGTGTGAAAAATAGAATTACAAATATCTCGGCAACTAATTATCTGATCGAGTTCATTCATGATGCAAAATTTGTGTTTTTTTATTGTCTTTTATATTCACTCCTTCAAATAAATAACTTCGAAAAGTTTTGTATATCTTTTATCAGAACGAATATTTCAAGAGTCCGAAAAAAATAGTTCCGGTTAATCGAGGTTACTGATACTCGATAGGCTTCTTCCCATTGTTACTCCCTAAGTACACACCGAATTTCAAGTCTCTATCTCAATTTGTTCGGGAGATAGAGCGATTACAGACACACAGACATACAGACGGACGGACAATTTTTTTTTTTCTAAAAATATGTTTTTCGAAATCTCCAGTGTCTGAAACGTATAAATCCGTCAAATTTTTTTTTCCGATTTTCAAAACGATTACAAGACTTACCCTATACTACGTATGATGGGTAAGTAAAAACATGTTAAAATATTAAACTGTTTTCTTAATCTTAAATTATAATAATCTGTAAATTTAAAGAAAACTATTGAATTAAAAAAAATTCTTATGCAACCTTTTGCGAATGGTATTCACATATTTTCTTCGTGTTTAGAACTTTAATTACCTTTCTTATTTTATTTTTAAAAATTTATATTAATATGGCATTAAGGATGGATTTGATTCTAGAAGGAAGAAACAAGTTGGAAATTGCTCATCAAACGTGGCAAATGGGGTGTGTTCGTACTATAACTAGTTTTATAAATATTTTTTGCACCGCATATTGTATTGAAAGTATATATTTTATTTCACTTCATAAGTGCATATTAATTTCATTCTATTCGGAAAGCTGTAGCATCATTAAAATGCATTTGCAATAATTTTTTCCCATTGGCCGTAATTTAATGTAACGGAAAACTTTTGACTGTCTCTGTAATGAAACTATGCATCCGATTTTCATAAAATTTGAAATGACTCAACAAAATTTTGCGACAACTATATATTTAAAATTTCAGACCATTCGGTTGGGTAGTTTTTGCTCCGTTATATGCGGACAGACGGACAGACAGACGGACTGAACGACTATAGGTGCTACGTATTTATATAATTACGAACGCACCTAAAGAGGGTGTTTTTTTACCATTTTTTTCTGGAATAGGAATGAAGATTTTAGCTCCGGGTTTTTTACATGTTATTTATTATCATTTTAAGAGCATTAAAAATTTTTTTAAATAAAAAATTGATGTGGCTTGAGTTTCGTGTTTGGATGTCCTAACGTGCGAGCCGTGTTCTTCCAACTGGGCGGGATCCGATAGATCACCTTGCCGCAGCATGTCCCCTAGGGGATTTTGCGCCATAAAACTTTATACAACCAACCGACCGATAGATCACCAGAGTCGTTTGCAATCAATTTTCGTTAAGGATTATAAAAATAGATAAAATTGTCTGGAGCTTCAAACACTTTGAGGTCAAAAAGTTGAAAATCTACAAAGTGGCAGCCATTTCAAAAGAAGGTCTATTTCTGACCCATTTTTTCGCACTTTGGCGCGCTTCTAAAAATAGTTATTTTCTATAAAAATGGCTGAAAGTGGCCAAGCTCCAATAAATTATATTACCTTTAATTAAAAAAATTAGCACGATGGGTTTAATAAGCTATTAAACCCATTGCCTACTGATCTCGCCCAGTTTGAAAAAAATCATTTTGAGTAAAATGCATTTATAATGCTCCAAAACAGTTTAACCCATGGACGCGTTAAGCTAAAGCACTAAATAACTAAAAGAGCTTAAGATTTTGCCAAATCTTTTCAGGGATAGTCTACACTCTACAGTCAATAGAGTATAGAAAATGTGAAAAAAAAAAAAAAAAAAAAAAAAAGATAATTCGATATTTTAAACCGAAAAGAAGCAAATCCCCTCTTAAGGATACGTACAAGTAAATATTCATCTTTCAACAATCTATATTATAAAGGACAAACATATCTGTGCGTAACGCATACGTCATTTTGCGAATGGCAACACTTTGAAATTTGAAATAAAATTTTGGTTTTGCATTTTCTCTACTGCAAATTTTTAAACTTCTATGCATCACACATTTTAACTTTTTACACCGTCGTATAAGGAAAAAAATTCTCTTTTAAATACTATTTGTTTGAAAGCTGTATCTCAATTTGTTTTTGAGATATTAATTTTTTTGTAGTTTTTAATACAAATTTTGTAATTGTGGCAACTGAAGTACTTCATTTATATTGAAAGTAAAGGGAAAATATTCATGGTTTATTATTTTTATTCATTATATCCTTATTGATGCCATTTTCACATTGCAAATAAAAGTAACTTTTTTATAATTTTTGAACAGAAAATGATGTCAGACATTAAATAAAACACGCATTCTTCTTCATAAATCAGCTACATTTTAATATTTTTACATTACGCTGATAAATGAGTTTGAGGCGCTCGGCAGAATGATTCATTGAGTAAAAATGATATATTTAAAACAAAACGATCATTTTTTTTTTTATATATAAAACTAAATATTTGACCAATACTATAAATGGCAAATACTATGACAACTAAAGCCAAATTTCTGAATTTTTTTTCGCGGGTACTAAGATTAGAACTTAAGGTTTGTGCGAATGTTCACTTGAAAAGTTGTATCGCACAAACGTAACTTTAACTTTGGAAATGCATTCATTAATAATCTATTCTTTTGCGCGTTAAAATACTTTCAAATTGTGAATTTGAGTGGTGCGTATGTAAATTACGAGAATGTGAAAATAACGTACAGTTTAGATTTTATGGGGGAAAATTTTATGATGTGACAAAGCGAAATCCTTTTTACTGATTTTTCATCCCGTAAAAACAAACATAAGAGCTCCATCGATAACTTCATCATAATTACTCATCTTGATTACGTAATCTAATACAGTTTAATTTTTCAATAATTTAAGCAGTTGAAGTTTGTAGAAATAATATTTTGGTAATTTTGGGTTTAAAATGTTATTTGTTTTAAGAGTTAGACAACCAATGTAAGATGATTTTTTTGTTGTAATTATTTTTGTAGGTTTATTATAATTTCGATCTGACAGTTCCTTTCAAACATTTTAGTACGTCGAATTTCGACGGGTTGCAACTCGTATTTTTAATTGACATTTTGATTATGCGATGAGAGGCTGTAATATGATGAATAAGCAAAATTTAATATCTCGAAAATTTCACAACTGTACTCATAATTATATTAAGAGTATGTTTGTCATACATTAATCACTACATTTCAAACACACTTTTTTTCAACACTGTTTACAACACATGCCCTTCAAAGCATAAATTTAACACAAATAGTCTAACATATTTAGACTTCCGCTTGAGAAGCGAGATAAGCACATCTCTATCTTTCTCCTTCCCTTTCCACCCCATTCGATTCTTCTTTTCTTAAAAAAAAAAAAAAAAAATCCCTACGTACCTAAATAGCTTCCTGGCGTATGACCAGAAACAATTGTAAGGGCATTTACCTCCCAGATAGATAAGTAATCTTGGTGCGATATTTCATTGTCTCGGAAAACATTTGTTCTCATTTCAAAGTCCAAACAACGTAGACAGTTTATGACGCTGCTCTGATAATTAGAATTGTATCTTTCTATTCTAAAAAAAAAAAAAAAAAAAAAACTAGAGAACAGGAATTCTGCTTTTTCAGAATTTAGTGTCGCCCCCGGCATTTTCATTACTTCATTTCTTCTGGTGGACTGGTGGTTTATATTATTATGAAACAGTCGTTATAAATGAGGCGTTAGGTGAAGATGAAAGAGCGGTCGTAAAAAGTTAGAACTCTGATTTTCTGGTCAGAATGGAAAAAAAAATGGCCATAAAAAAAATTATGGGCATTTTTTTTTTTTCCATTCTGACCAGAAAATCAGAGTTCTAAATTTTTACGACCGCTCTTTCATCTTCACCTAACGCTTCATTTATAATGGGTGTTTCATAATAATAGAAACCATCAGTCCATCAGAAGGAAATAACTCGGTTAAGCGGGACTCGGATAATCGGGACTCTACTGCAAAACATATTTAAATTTTATGACTTAAAGCACACGCTTTTATTTTATGTAAAATGACGTCATTTGCATTAATATAGATACTTAAAATTAAATATAGATTTTAATAGCTCTATGTTTTATCCTAAATCCTTCATTTATATTTTTCTTAAAATAGCACGTATTTTAGTTATTTTTTTTTTTCAATTTTTATGAGAAAATAGCAACTAAAAGATATAATTGCTATTTTTCAACAATTTTTTCTTTATTATCTACAGAAGTGGAGAACTTGAGTTGCCAAAATGAAAAAAATGTCGCTAAAAACTACGAAAAAATTAATATTTCGAAAACAAATGGAGATGCCGTTTTCAAACAAATTGCATTAAAAAGTACCTTTTTTCCCCAATACGACGGTACAAACATTGAGAATGTGCGATGCTTAGAAATTTAAAAAAAATGCTGTAGAATGATTAATCGCACAATGAAACATCGTCTTTTGTTTTACGGCTAGCGTACACAAGGTAACGTTATTTATTGGAGACAAGATAAGCTGGGAGAAAGAAATAGCATTCCGGGGGCTAAAAAGTAACTAACGCTTGTTACCGCCGCCACCGTAAGTGAATTTTTTGTGACCGGAAGGTTTTCCTCGCTAATATTAACAAAACTATTGCATACAAGAATATGAAAATTGGTAGAAGTGATTAATAAATTGAAACTACTAATTACTAACGGTGAAATGAAAAATATTTTTTACAACTGATATATAAGCCCAGTCAAAAATGGTGGAATGCTGATCTGCGTATGATTTTCACAAGACTTCATACAAACAAACAGTAGGAAGATTTTATTATTGACAGAAAAGTATTGGAGAAAAGTATATTTTAAAAATGACAAATTATTTCTACAAATACAAATGATGAGAATATTTTTTCTATTCAGTATTCAATTTCTGAAATAGTTCAACGACCTTTAGAAATAAGAAATGAAAAATCAGTAAAAATTCAATCACTGATTAAAAAACAACAACAACAACAACAACAACAACAACAAAAAAACACGTTGACACACTCATATTAATTTTTCTCCTTAGTTTGATTAAGGGGAAAATACATTTCAAACTAAGAATAACGTCACCGGAGCAAACCTTTTCAACATACTTTATATACGTACTTTTATGCTAAACCACAGCCTATTCAAATAAAAATATATTTTCCATTTAATTGTGACGAAAAAAACTAGTAAAGTCGTGATGCATAAAGATAAAATAAACCCAACAGACAACATCTTGTGATGACGCAATAAATACGAATTTTTATTCGCTTATAAAAATAAAGTACATGTGGATAAATTTTTTTTACCGAAAATAATTTCAAATAAAAAATACATCCAAAAAGCCACATGTCTTAATTTTTCATATTATTTCTCTTTTATCTGAAATAATTGAAGATAGACGGAAGGTATATCTGGGCACAGTTTACTTGTAAACAAAGATCATGCAAATATCTCCCTGAATTTGGGTTCATTGTTTTTGGTGAACCCAGCTACACTTTTTCCTATACTAGGTGGCTCTGCTCTAGAGGTCTGCACGGGCCCGGGCTTGGCCCGAGGCCCGTACCCGGCCCGGCGGAATGAAGGCGAATTTTCAAACGGGCCGGGCCGGCAAAAAAATTAATCGGGCCTGTCGGCCTGATATAAGAATTTAAGCGAAAAAGATAAAATACGAGCCATTTTCAATGAATATGATTTTCTCGAGAAGTATAAATGATGCGAGCTGATGCGAGTTTCACAACATCAGTACAGAAATGTAACATGTCCATCGTAGAGATCGGCATCGTACAGTTACAAGATGTCTGATTTCGAGTTTAATTTTTTTTTTCAGCAGACTCGTGCCGGGACGGAACTGGTCTTAATCGATCTCAGGATGTGTAGAACAGTCTTTGTGTTTTGTAGTATTAATAGTAATAATGAACTTTTCTTAACAGTATCTTTGGAAATATACCTTAAGGTGGTTCTCATATTCACTGCTCAGCAATGCGAAGCTTTCAGACACATTTTCTGACAAAATTTTTAACTATAAAGGCATAAAATTGACAGGCCTGCCTATTGAAGGCATTTGGAAACGAATAGCTTTTTCCATATTTGATAAATTACTTACAGAGATAACAGAGATTCCTGTCACGTGACTGTACGTTTTGCTCCTTTCCTGTGCTATCGCTTCCGGAAATTCGATTCAAAACGCTAACTTTGACAGTATTTTCAGAAAGATATATTGCTTTTATCTATAAAAAAAACGACATTTACATAGCTTCTGAATAAGAATACCTGCCAATCTGACGCGTTTCCGAAAAAGAAAATAATTCATAAATGTGTCGAAATGTAGCTCCTTTGGATTTGAGAAAAGCCTTAAAATTGAGAGAAATATTTTCACAAATCTACTTTTTATTATAGAGCTTCAAAAGTTATCATGTTTTTAATCCTTTATTCTGAACTACATTAATCTTTTAATGAATCCTTATTTCCATTTTGAAATGTCTGTAGACACGATGACTAAAACACTATAAGTAATCGTTAATGTTTACTATTGTGTGTTTTCTGTTTTGCGAACATCATAGTAATGTAAAATATACTGTAAAATGCTCCCATAAATATGTATGTAGTATTCGTTAAAAGAATCTTAATTGTATGTTGAGAAAAAAAGGATTTTTTTAAATAGAAATTGTGTCGGGCCGGGCCGGGCCTGTTTTCACTGATTTTTTGTACGGGCCGGGAAGGGCCGAGAACTGTAAAAATGCAAACGGGCCGGGCCGGGCTCGGGCCGAACTTCCAATTTTTACACCGGGCCGGGCCAAGATAGCTTTCGTTCGGGCCGGGCCGGGCCCGGGCCTGGAAATTCCGGCCCGTGCAGACCTCTACTCTGCTCCCTACGAGCTACGCTCGCCAACCCCCCGTTCAGACACCGCAAACTCTAATAGCACACTAATTTGACTGGAAAAAAAAAATTCGGAAGACACAATTATAATTATAAAAATCCCTGCCGGCCCGGCCTACAGGTAGATTTCGAAGTTAAGTATATTAATTGCACAACCAAAAACTAAATCGTTATTAGATATAAATCCACTTTAACAGTTTTATCTGGCCGCTTTTCACGAGTTTTCATTTCATTTTTATATAATAGCTGGTTTTATCAGAATCATGTTAAGGCGGTATTCAAAAAAATACTTTTCCATGCTCAACAACTCGAAATTTTCTGGCACATTTTCAGATTCATATTTAATAGAAAAAATACGAAGCTTGCTGACGTGATTTTTGAAAAGATTTATAAGCGACATGTGTTTTTATGTTTCTTTCAATTAATTGAAACTTGATTAATAAACAATTATTTTTTCAGTAGGGCAATATTTTTCGTTTCTAAAGCAATCGCTTCGGGAAATTCCGTTCAAAATGCCCACTTTGACATCATTTTTTGAAATATATTCTGCCTCTATCACAAAATCGATCATAACGGTACATTATATAATTTCTGAAGAAGAGAATCTAGCAATTGGATGCGTTTGAGAGCAAAAATGAATTTAAAAATGAGTCAGAAAATAAGCAGTTTGGATTTGAATACACCCTTAATAAGATAATTTTTTTCTTCAACCGCTATGAATTTTTAATTTGTTTTTGCTGTAAGAATTGGTCCTATTAAAAACTTGTCTATATAAATGTTGAAGACAATATCATAAATTTTTTAAAAAGACGTACATTTAACCCTTTGGGCTCCCCCATATGTATTTTAAACAATTCTTTCAAAGTGAGTCCCTAATTAGGTTGGAGGCGTGAAATTTTGCATACTTATAGCTGAACATCTCACATCAAACGACAAATCATAAAATTTTGAAAAACTCGCACATTTAACCCTTTGGACTCCTACATGTGTACTTTAAACAATTCTTTCTATGTGAGCCTCTAATTTGGTTGGAGGCGTGAAATTTTGCATACTTATAGCTGAACACCATCATGCGACAAATCATAAAATTTTGAAAAAGTCTTACATTTAATCCTTTGGGCTCCCACATGCGTATTTTAAGCAAGTCTTTGTAACTGAGCCCCTTATTAAATTGGAGATTTGAAATTTTGCATACTTATAGCAGAACACCTGAGGCCAGGCGACAAATCATAAAATCTTAAAAAGTCTTGCATTTAACCCTTTGTGCTACCACATATGTATTTTAAGCAATTCTTTCTAAGAGAGCCCCTAATTAAGTTGGAGACATTAATTTTTGCTGAGACATTAATTTGTATAGCTGAATACCTCAGACCACGTGACAAATCATAAAATGTTTAAAAAGTCTTATATTATTTACTCCTCCGGGCTCTAACTTGTGTATTTTAAGCAATTTTTCTAACCTCCGCACTTTTCACCTGGGGAGCACTTTTCTACCTTTTGCCGACACCCCTTTGACCATTTTTTCATATTATGCACCACAGCCTTACATATTTTAGTTCCACTTTTTACCGCCAGGGGTGCCTACTTATCTCGGGTGTTATGGACCCAATCTCCTCGACTAATATATCTACTTATAGTATGTAAAATGGAGTTTCGTTCGGATTGAGGTTTGTTTAGAATAGAGTGAGCCCCTGGTTGTGAAATGTGGAACGAACAGATTTTTAAAAAGGATAAAGTGTTTTGAAAGGAATATTAAACGAAACTCTCTGTGCGATCTGTGATCACACTTACCCACTTGTTTTATCGTAATTTCATCACCTTCGGATAGGCCAATGCCCAAAGATGGCTCAAGGTAAAAAGTTTTATCGTTTTCGTTTGGAACGCAGGAAAGCATAGAGCAGCACATTGTAGCTTTTCTTAAACAAAGCGAACAGTTGATTAAAGCGCTTCAAAATAAAGAAGTGGGATCTCAGAAAATTACTCTTCAATTTGAAAAAAAAATCAATGAAGATACTGAACAGTTTGATAGTTTCTTAGAACGTTTTGAAACACATCTTGATGTGCAAAAGGTTGTGGAGGATATAAGAAACAAAGTTTTTATTTCCTCGCTGAGTCCCAAGCTTTATCAACTATTAAAAAATTTCTGGCTCCTGATATTCCTTCTGACCAAATTTTAGTAAAATTAAAAGATGTATTAAAAAAGCCTCTTACACCCAAACCTTAATTATTCCGTCGCGGCATAAATTTTTAAACCGTAAACAGAATGAGGGGGAAAGTATCAGTTCGTATATCGCTGAACTTAGAACGTTAGCAGTAAATTGCGAATATGATACAAACATGTTAAATACGATGCTGCGCGATATAGTTGTAAGCGTGTTAAGAAATAAAACGATTATGGATGGATTATTCGAGAAGAATAATATTGATCTAGAGAAAACATTGCAGATAGCATTAGCAATGGAAAAGGCATTTAAAGTTGCTAAATGCCTGTGGTCTAATACAGTGAGTAAAAATCTTATCTTTCACGTAAAATTTGAAATAACTGATAAAAACATTCATATACTTCATCGACAATAAGGAAAACTGACTTGAAACGTTAAGTTCAGGGTTTATTTAATGCATGGGACTCTGGGATTTTAATAATAATTTTGTAATTTGATGTAAGTAAGACGGCAAAACAGATGAGAAATTACAGCTCTATCTTAATTATTAAATGGGAACAGATATAGATTGAACGGAATATCAGTATAAATAGATTTTACTGAATGTAAGATTCAAGGATGCAAAAATTTTCACAGATTATTCATCGACAATAAGGAAAACATTAAGTTCAACTGAAACGTTAAGTTCAATGTCTGATTTATCCATCGACCTCTGGAGTTTTAACAACAAATTTTTAATATCTAAATAAGATGACAGAACAGAGGTAAAATTACATATATTTTTGAAGTGAAAACTTCTTTAGGCGCGTTGAGCTTTTTTTGAGATGGGGAAAAACCACTGATTTCGAGACACTGTAACGTAACGACATGCTAGCATTTTGACACATAGACACTAGCGCGCCAAGCGGTGAATGACAGGAACTTTTCCCTCTTCAGCTCAATCCGCAAAAGAAGAAGGAAGCTAAAACTCACTTTTTCTCCCGGCGTATTACTAAAACAAATTATTATTTTGTTTTTCGTCAGTTAAAATGAATTATACCATATTCGTGACCTACCTATTTCGTGTAACTAAAAACCGATAACGCTGTATTTTATCGTGTTGATGGTCTGGTCAATAACCAACAGTATTGGCGGGAATTTCGATAACGGAAGATAAAATACGGGGCACAGATGTCAGATACGCACTTGGGTACCTAATTGACAGCAAAATGGCGTTACTTTATTTTACAAGGTAACCCGGCTACTGTTGCTTATTTATTAATAAATTGTTCATTTACTTTTATTTATTTTTTTTAAATTGCACAATTGTTTTGTTCTATAGTTATTAATGAAATTACCGTTTATTTATTGTTGTTTACTTTTTAAAACAATAGAAAATAATTTAAAAATATATATTGTAACTGGTATTGGAAAACGGGCTTTCGCCAAATTGACGTTAAAAAATCGCGCCAAACCTGGTTCGTATATCACATCTCTGCCAAATTCTCGGTTTTTTGATTTTTCGACTTTTTATCCAAATTTTCCGGATTTTTTAAATTTTCCCTTTCATTGTATCCCAAACACTACCTTCATACCGAATTTCAAGATTCTAGGGATACAGGACGTACCTCTGAGTTTTGATGATCGGTGAATCAGTGTCGAAAAGGCGAAAGTTTAAGTTCATATATCTTCTGAAATAAAAAAGATAGAAACGTGAAATTTCAGCATTTAGTTCCATTTCCACATTACTTTAGATTTACGAAGTTTCAAGTTTCTGGGAATCACCAACACAAAGATATTGGGGGTCAAAAGTACCTGAGTTGCTTCCAGAAAAAGATGCTTACGGCTGTGCTTTCAAGACTTGGCAGGGGCACTGCCGTGTCCCCAGATGCTTTCATTAGTGCTGCTACACAATTCAACGCATAAAACATTTCCTGACGATTAAAAAAACACACACGTAATTGTTGAAGTTTTCACTTCTATTGGCACTCCCGGAGTGCCACTGTTTTTTTTTTTTTTTTTTTTTTTAGTAAAAGGGAACAAACTTGGATATAGATATATTTTCAATTTGTGTTTTGTTATGAAGTATTAATTTTGTTATGGTATATTAGCTGAAAACAAACGCAAAATTAAACATGACGATTTTATATAAACTATTACGCAAAATTTAAATATTGATACTACAGAGTTTAAAATCATAGCATACTTAATAAGAGAGAAGGCATACTCATTTGTTTCTAATATCTGAAGTCATTCATCAAAGGACGCTGCAACGCTGCACCAAAGTTGAACTCATTCATGTGGCCAGTTGAATTGTTTTATTGAACGCAGATTGGCGAAAATTTAATTTCATTGTTTTAACCTATTTTGGTTTACAGTTGATTAAATTACAAATTGAAAAATGAAATATTTATTTTTTTTATGTTAGTAAGGTATTTTAGTGGTTATTTGTTAAATATATTTACGTTGTGATATGTTACTTAACAAATTACTGCATAATATCCTAAACAAATTAAATTTTTTTAAAAATAGGCAATAAACGTTGTTTTTATTCAGTTATTTTTTGTATAAGTCATTATTTCTAATTTACACGCGAAAAAAATAAAATCTGCTGTTGGCAAGATAAAAAAAAAAAGTAGTTCTGATATGTTAGCCGCGCGTAAGTGATAAATCGCTAAATATTTTTCCTATAAGGAAAGGGCATGTTTAAAAACAAACACTTCCGTCAACCAATCTATCACTACATTTTTGTCTTAGCGATTATGGCAGAAATCGTCTTAGCGACGTAGATCAGTCATTCACAGACCTGTTAATTGTACACTCAAATTGCTCGAATTCATGTGTACAGCAGGAGTTATAGAGAACCGACAGGTGTTTCTTGCTGATCCACAGTAATTCAACCTACAGTGACGCCAGCTACCTTTTCCTTATCGTCATCATCTGCATAGAATTAGCATTCATTTTATTTTAAACATAAGCCACTCAATTCATATTAAATTCTCAACTTTCATTTAAAGTACATATATTATAGACATTTAAAATACATAACTTTCCCTAATTTCAGTTGAAATATAGAAAAAATGGAGATTAAAAAATAAAAATAATAACATAAAGCAAAACATTTTATTTCATCATCAAAGTATAGTTTCTAATTTGCACACGCAAAAAATAAAAACGGTTATTGGCAAGAATAAATGTTGTTGGTGAGGTTTTGGCCAGACTAACATAAAAGTACCAAATAATTCTATTGGTAAGAATTTCGCCTGGTTAACATAAAAGTACCCTTATTTTATTAAATGATTTGAATTGATGAAATCTAATGTTTTTCTAAACGTTCTACATTCATTTTTAAAAATATTGTGCAAATATGCAAACGTTCCTTGATAGATAATTGCTCTTGCAGTCTTGCTATATTTGAAACTCCCACCCCATTGTTGCCACAATCACTATCATTTTTGCCATCCTTGGTCGGCAATTCCTTGGCAACATACAGACTTCTGGAACTTTAGCTCAGTAGTCCATAATTCAGCAAATCTAAAACGTTATTCGTAACAGTAATTTGTTAAATGTAACAATAAAGTATTACAATCTATCGAAAAATATTTTTATAAATCGCATAAAATTGAAAGGTATAAGTAATTGTTAATTTGATTATAATGATTAATTTTTCTGAAACTTCGACAGACGATGAAAAAAAAGCAAATGTGATCCACTAATATGACAGAGTATACTTGTAAGCAAAGATCATGTTGATACCTTGCTGAATTTGGGTTCGTTGTTTTTGGTGAACCCAGCTAAGCTTTTCCTTATATAGTACGTACGCCACGTTTAAAATATTCAATGTGCGAAAGTTTTTATTTTATTTCAATGAATCACAAAATATGAACGACTTTCACGCAGCTTATTGTTTACGTTGCATTCCTTTTAAATGCTATTACTGAAATGGTTTGCCGATTGAGCAAATCAACATTGAAATGTTGTTAGTTTTGAATGTTTTATAGGAAAATGTGTTGAACGTCATTTGAGGTAGATGAGATATTTACTTAGGCAAATGAGTTTTCTTATACACATCTCAAATCGAAATCAAGCCTAAGATCGCACCATCTAACCGTCCACTGATAAGATGGATGGGTTAGCTCCGGAATGATTATTGACACTTTCCTTCAATTGTATTTTATTATAAGTAAGATTGTGCTCAACATCAAACTTATATATTTCTCAGAAATTTGAGTAGCATTATCCCAATTCTCGATCAAGATTTATGCATATCCACTAGAAAAATATTGCGTTTATAATTTTAATGAATATATTTTTAAGATTAAATTTAATAAAACTCAGTAAAACTACATTCTTTTGACATTAATTAGTGCTATCTGTTTATTTATAATGAAATCAAATTGTAGGAAAGTGCTGGTAACCATTCCTAGGCGAACCGTGCAATCTATATATTTAAAAAGCAAAACTGGTTTTTCACTCATCTGCCTTGAACTTTCTACTCAACCGATTTTGCTAATTATTTTTTTAAAGAAAGCTGTTAATTTGTAGATGTGTCTGTAGATGTGCTTCACACTTAGGATCCGTTGCCTGACCATTGGATTAGATTCGTATAATGAAAGATCTTGTTATAAGAGATATTTTGAGCTTATGTGGACAAATCGTATACTTATAATTTTACTTAACATTTTTGAAACATTAAAATCAATAAAATGTACTAATGATAATTTAGTATTTAAGACATTTTTGAAAATTGTTAAGGGGATCAGAAAGGCTTGGAATTGCGAAAAAACGCGTTTACTATTATTCTTATTATAGTTTGAAACTTCTAGAATGTCGTTCGGTTTGTCCGATAGCAAAATTCCTAAAATTACGGTGGTATGAGCCGTAAAAGTTATGCCCCGCAGACTGGCAATTCCTGTGAAGGAAATTTTTTAAAAAATCAATTAACTGTAGGCTTTTCAGAGGTTCAAGTTATAACAAAAAATATAATAATTTTGTATGGATTTTGAATTTTTTATTAACTTTAAAAAAAAAATTGAATTTCGCTTTTGTTTCTAATATAATTGAGAAACAAAGTAATAGACAGTATAAAGAAAAAAATTACGATTGAAAAATACGGAAAATGAACTTCAAGATGGTGGCAAACTTAGTTTTGCAAGATGCATTTTTCGTACAGTATTACAACTTTTATTATTGTTCTTTACAATTTAACAAATATTTGTTTTACTTCTATAAGAAATTAAATAAATGAATTCAAAAAGAAGTAATAGTCTAAATTAACTACAGGGTTTTTAATCCGTGATCAAACTTCAGTCAAATTTCTCCGTATCATATCTTTCGGTAACCTTAATTAACTTATTCATATTGAAGCTTATAAAACTTTGCATTTATAGATTCGCATAATATTTTACTGATTTATTGCGACCACTCATTAAACTGAAATGAATTTCAAAATCAAAAGAGGAAATAAAATTAAACTTTGAAGTCTTCTGTAAACGAGAAACCGATTTCGATGAAATAAATTTAAAAATCCAAGTATGTCATAAAATTAAACATAAAGTACTGTTGCAAATAAAAGGATTTTATAAAATCGATAAAATAAATTAACGTTAAAGTCAAACCAGCAAATAATTATACGAACAAAAATATGTTTCTAAATCTTTCCCCATATGAAATTTCAATAAAATTATAACACAATTATATTTAAATGCAATTGTTTAACCTCTTAAGCGTCGCGACCGATAATTGTAGACTACAGACGTGTGAAAATTATAAGAATAATTGTGAAATTTGCATTAAAAACTTGTTATATTAATGAAATATTTTAAAAATATTGATACATTTAATATTTAGTGTGCATCCCCTTGCTTTTTATTAAAGAAATGATGGCTTACTTGTCTTGGCATACTTTGTATGAGTTACGAGACCAGTCTTGTGTGTGATGTTGCAATTCTTTAATTTTTTCTTTACAATGGCCACAAGGTTCGCTATGGGGTTCATATCTGGGCTATTTTCAGGCCATGGAAATGTTTTCTTTAATTAAATTAAAGAAATGCTACATCACAGACAAGAATGTTCTGATAGAAAAACTCATCCAAATTTGGCATCACGAGAAAGAAATACAAAATAATTGCCAAAAACTCATACAAAGTATGCCAAGACGTATCGAATCTTTAAAAAAAAAAACAAGGGGATGCACACTAAATAATAAATTGATGAATGTTTTTAAATGTATTATTTCCTTAATATAACAATATTTTAATATAAATTTCACAGTTATTCTAATAATTTTCACACCTCTGTACATGTTTAGGTGCTTTTGTAATTATATATACACGTAGCACTTATAGTTGTCATCTGGTGCGTCCATCAGTCTGTCCGCATATAACAGTGCAAAAACTACCCAACCGAATGGTTTGAAATTTAATATATAATCGTTGTAAAATTTTGTCGAGTCATTTCAAATTTAATGAAAATCGAATCAAAATTTTTTCAAAAAAATTTTCTTAATTCTATTAAATCCTATGATACTTAATTAATTCAATGACATCCCATGATAGGTAATAATTTTAGGTTGCCATGGTGATTACGTCCTATTTAAGATGGAGTCCTATTATTTCCGTATTACTGAATTTAATATATATAATCGTAATAAATTTGGTATTCAAGCATTTTTGCATAAGAGTGCTACCGCTATATTCAAAGCGAGATGTAAAGAACACATTTCAGGCATAAAATTTAATAGAGGTAAAACCGCATTATCTAGGCTAAATAAAATAGAAAACATAAATATTTTGTTTAATGAAAGTAGATTAATTTATAGGTCAGATTTTTATTTGCAACTTTTTATTAGAGAATCTATTGAAGTTTACATCAGAAACTCAATGGTCTGCAATGATTCCTTGTCATTTCAAATCCCAAATATTTGGATTGAATTGTTAGATAATTTGAAAATAAAATAGGGCAAAGTAAACATGTTAAAATATTACGCGCGTGATTTTTATTTATTTATCTTTAAATTTAATTTGTAATAGTTTATTGTCATTTTCCATCTTAGTGTTTATTTGTTTTTCTGATGATGATTGAGTAAATTCAATCGAAACATGTCAAATTATTAAGATCTTTTAATGTATTTTATTAACATTTGACGTCCTTTTCAGTAATTAAATGTTTAATATATATTTTGAGTATGTTTTTAGAATATATATTTTTGAAAAACTTTTATTTATTTGACCTTTTTAAATATGACGTAATTTCCTTCATTTGTGACATTTAACGCATAATAATGAACTTAGTATTTAAAATTTTTCTTTCCTTTTTAAAATTCACATGTAACTGTAGTTATTATGATGTAATTTTCAATATTTTCCTGATTTTTAACACGCAATCACTTAATTCTAAATTGAAAGTTTTTTTCCGTTTATAATAGCCACGTGCAAATAATTTTTTTATTTGAAGGAAATATTATTCTTTGCGCTGTTTTTAAAATTGGCAACAGTTTAAAATAATTGCCCTTTTCTAAAATGTGTAAAAAATATCTCTCGAAATGCTAAAAATTTGAATTTTAAACGGAAATAAAGCCTCAAAAAATGAGTCAAATTAAAAAGATAATTGCAGTCTGCACATCTGGAACTTTCAATGTATAAAATGATCTAAAAAATTTTAAGTTCCTATGTATAGTTTTTCTCCTATAAAACTTTTTTGATGAAACGATTTTGACCATCTTTAACATTAAATATCTCTTAAAATAATTATTCGATTTAAAAACTGTCTGCATCAGCGTGTCAAACATGTCTCTATAATACCCCCGATTTTCATATTTTTGTATGAAACAGTTTTTTTAATAATCACGAAGAAAGACCCCCGGTCATAAAAAATATGGATGCCGATCTAGTAGGAGTATACCCGGATGATCTACGCAGATTTTCATTGGTCCATTTCCAAATCAAAACTTTTTTTTATATATAGAAGGATTTTAGAAAAGTACACTATTTTAAAAAAAACTGGTTGGAATCAAATAATCAAATAACAGGGATCTGTTTAGGAAAATTCTAGGTCCTTTAAAGGACCCCTCATAAGTTTTTTTTTTAAATCTTAAAACAGTACCCTTCACCAAACTTTTCATCCCAAAACAGGATCCTTCACAAAACTTTTTATTCCAAAACAGGACCCTTCACAAAACTCTTTATATTATAAATAAACCTTTTACTAAATTTTTCCACCTTCAATTTGAACCTTTCACACATTTATTCATTTAAAAGTAAAATCTGATTTGTAAAATAACAGCTGAACTCATGAAATAACATATTACTTAGCTTTTTTATATATGAAGGATAGAACGTGAATATAACGATAGTTTTAAATTCACAAAATTACGACTAGAATTTTCATAAATATAAGAAAAACTTTACAATTTCACAAAAACAGGACCCTGTGAGAAAAGCCTGGATAGACCCCTGAATAATAATAATAATAATAAAAACCCTTAAATGCCCGTGACAGTCACGGGCGCGAGAATTAAGGTATTAATAAAACTTTGCACGGAAGCAATAGGTCGGTTTAATTATTTTCCATTATTCGCAGTAAGATAATATAGTTCGTCACACACAAAACTCACAATGCCGCTTTCAACTTCTGAAAAAATAATGTAAAAATACTTTTTTAAAATGTCGGTATATATATTTTTTCCCACTTGCTGTTAAAAGTATCAATTTAAAACCTTTAGAAGGCGTGATAAATATTATATATTAGGGTAATTCCGGGATTTATGCCGCACTTTTTTACTTTCTTCTATCTTCAATAGAAGAAAGTATTGTAATCGAAATTTTTTTCGACTTCCGGTTTTCGACGGATTTGCATGTTTTAGGGGTCAGAGATTCCAAAAAACATGTTTATAGAAAATGTCTGTCTGTCTGTGTGTCCGTCTGTCCGTCCGTCCGTCTGTCCGTCTGTCCGTCTGTCCGTCTGTCTGTCGCCATTGTACCATCAAAAAGCGTATGAAGTTATGTATAGAATTAAACCAAAATTTTATTATAAGTTTTTGGCTATGGCAAGCAGGTCCTCCCGGAATTTGGAAAAAAATCGCCGGTAGGGGGCGCTGATATAACAATTTTTGTGCGATTTTGAATATTGTACCATCCAAAAGTGTATGGAGTTATGCATAGAATTGAACCAAATTTTTAGTTTAAGTTTTTGGATATGACAAGCAGGTCCTCCCTGAATTTGGAAAAAATTCGCCGGTAGGGGCGCTGTAAATGCGTTTTTTTGTGCGATTTTGAATATTGTACCATCGAAAAGTGTATGAAGTTATGCATAGAATTGAACCAAATTTTTATTTTAAGTTTTTGGCTATGGCAAACAGGTCCTCCCTGAATTTGGAAAAAATTCGCCGGTAGGGGGCGCTGTAATAGCGATTTTTGTGCGATTTTGAATATTCTACCGTCCAAAAGTGTGTGAAGTTATGCATAGAATTAAACCAAATTTTTATTTTAAGTTTTTGGATATGGCAAGCAGGTCCTCCATGAATTTGCAAAAAATTCGCCGTTAGGGGGCGCTGTAATAGCGATTTTTGTGCGATTTTGAATATTGCACCATCGAAAAGTGTATGAAGTTATGCATAGAATTGAACCAAAAAAATTTTTAAGTTCTTGGCTATGGCAAGGAGGTCCTCCCTTAATTTGTAAAAAAAATCGCTCGTAGAGGGCGCTGTAATAGCGATTTTTGTACAATTTTTGTGCCATTTTGAATATTGTACCGCCGAAAAGTGTATGAAGTTATGCATAGAATTGAACCAAATTTTATGTGTTTATTTTTGGTCATGTCACGAAGGTCCTCCCTGAATTTGGAAAAATTCTGCCGGAAGGGGGCACTATAATTGCGATGTCTGTACCATTTTCATTATTGTACCATCGAAAAGTGTATGAAGTTATCCATATAATTGAACCAAATTTTTTGTGCATGTTTCTGGCTATGGCAAACAAGTCCTCCCTGAACTTGAAAAAATTCCGAAAGAAGGGGGCGCTATAATTCCGATCTCTGTGCCATTTTCATTATTGTACCATCGAACAGCGTATAAAATTATGCATACAATTGAACCAAAATGTTTGTGCTTGTTTTTGGCTTTGGCCAACAGGTTCTCCTTGAATTTGGAAATATTGCGCGGTAAAGGGGCTCCGTGCTAGCGATTTTTGTATACTTTTCTTGATTTTTTGTAGTTCTATTGTGCATCGGCGGCTCATGCAGCGGCGGGAACTCGCTTCCTGCTATGCCGGCTATTCGCAAACAGCTGATAACGACAGAATAAGGAAAAATTAATAATTTTAACAAATATCATGATATAGATTAACTCGTTTTTAGTCCGTTTAATTGATTTGAGCAGAAATTTAAGATGAAAATCAAAGTTGGTATAGTATTGAACTAATAATATTGAAGTATTAACATGTGTAACTAGGTTTTGAAATATTAAGATGTATAAGATAGAAGAAAGTTTTGGGATTGGCACATCCAACTAGTTTGAACTTGTGTATAAAGTACCATGGTGGACATAAAAAAAAAAAAATCATGCTGTGCTATTTAATGTTAAATATACAACGCGTGTAGTGCGACAAAAAAATTCAAAACAAATTATTAATATTTTTTAACAATTTTTTTCTAAAACATTACACTGCGGCGCGTCACCCACACATTCAGGATGAGACGCCGCACTTGTGCGGTAGTTATGCTGCGCTTATAATAAGAACAGAATGAAATTATAAATTAAAATATTAAAAAAAATATTCATATCTGGTCTATAATTAACGATATAATAACAAACTGAAACTAAATGAGTACAATGAAACGTATTAGTAGATCCAAATCAATAATTGTTGCCTACTTTCACTATTAAAATTATCGACTTATTTTTTTTACATTAAATTTTAATTATTATTTCAGCAACAATGTAACATCAATGTATTAGAAAGGGAAAAGAAAAAAAAGTAAAATTGTGTTTACATAATTTATGTGTTAACCCTTTCGGGACCGGTGGCTTTTACAAAAATTTTATTCGTCTGGTACCACTTTTTTAAAAGAAGTTACCTTTACTTAAATAATCATGAAAATGCTCTAATTAAACAAAGCAAATATCACTTTTCTTTTTTACTGGTGACAGAAACAAATTTTGAAAGCTCTTTATGAAGGTGCTTATATGCACCTATGGTCCCGAATGGGCTAAGAGACCTGTTTTTTCGACTACAATCTACGGAAAAAGTATCGAAAAAGTACAGTCTTTATGTAACTACATTTAAACACATGATACAACGAAGCTAATTACACGTTCTCTTTTTTGGAGTAGTTTGCAAAGAACGCCTGCGTTACGCGTAATCCAATTTTTCATTATTATCATCGTGACTTGCATCTTTCTTGTCCTTTTTACTTTTTATTTTCCCCTTTTTTTCCTTTGGTTTTAGTAAACTTGATAACATGCCTAGCATAGTTAGTCTGTGCAAAAAGAAAAGGAAAAGTTAATAACACTTAATCATTTCGTACAAAAGAAACTGCGGCATGTGTACGGTGCAGCAATAGCCAGAAATAGGGTGCCGGAATAGCAGTGCAGCATGTATCCCATTTTGCATGGTGCAGCGGTCGGCCATCACAGTTACCTGCCATCGCTAAGGGGAATGTCGTAACCATACACAAAGTACTCTATACAAAGGCTACACTTAGTTTTGACTTCGAAATCATGCATGCATTTAGTAATTAGTGTATGAAAAGCATTTAAACATAACGTGTTTAAAAATTTGGACAGTGAAATCATGCACTTACGTCAAATTAAGGATTGTATTTCTACAAGTAAACATCGAAATGGGATTCACGCTATACACTGGTTAAAGTAATCTCATTGCGCACCTATACTGTGCGTTTGACGACCATCTATCGATAATTACAAGAAATACAAGGGATGCGGCATCTATCCCGTATGCGGCGACTCTCCCGGAGTTACCCTATAGTATTAAATGTTGATGTTTTTAGCACTTTCTAATATACATGTTTGTTGGTTTAAATTACCTCACATTTTATGGAAGTAAAGCCGGAAGTTGTCAAGTATGCAGTATCGGGCAATGATATTTTTTTAATAACAATTCTTTACCAGCTTAGCAATGAATATTAAGTCCCTTTTAGCATTTTTTTTTCAGAAAGCTAAATACCTTTTTCATAAAAAAAAAAAAAAAAAAAATGTAGCTTTGAACTATTGCATCATTTGCCACTTCATCAGTAGAATGTGTAAAATTTTATTGTCACGAGTGTGTACAACGCACAGATAGTTTGTAATAATAGTTATTTTACTTATTATTGTCAATTCTTAGCTTCTAACAGAGCGCACTTTTTTAACATTTTCCAACATAATTGAAACGTGCTTATGAATTCGGTTTGTCTGTCTATCTGCCGTCTACCTGTCCTTGCTCTAACTCGCCTAAATATACTAGGATTTCCATGCTACTGATTTAGGTTATTGAGGTTTACTATGGCATGTTTGGTGGTAAAAATTAAGAACATTTATAGTTCATGTACAGGCACAATCAAAAGGATTCCTTTACTTTACGATTTAAAAAGCATTTGCGGAGTATTTTAATGATGTTATACTATTTCAAATATATCAAAATTGATATGAACCACTGTAGTGCAATACAAGAGGCTTACTATAGAATATGGTGTGTATAGCATTTATCGTTCATTTACAGGGACACACAGAATAATTCGGTTACAGTACTGTCTATTAACAAAAATTGCTGGAAATGCGTTTTCAGTAGTGATACGCTTTTAAAATTTTAACTATTTTTTTTTTACCTATTTCTTAGTATGTACAAATTATATAATAGATCATAGACAAAAGATCTCCAGTACATTTCCGTTTATTAACGGAAGTTTCTGAAGAATTTTCAACTGCGCTATGTGTTGCTTAACTGAACTAAATTTTAGCACACTATGTAGTACATATATGCAAATCTATAGATCATGTACAAGACTTCACAATAGAATTTGAAGATTTTCCAACTGTTGATGGGAATTCCTGAAATTTGGTTTCAAACGTGATTTACTGCTGGAAGTAATATTCCGAAACAATTTATTATTTTTCACTGTATTGGTCACTTTGTCATGCTACTTGCAACTTTCAAAACTTCGTCACTTTAACCGCAACTAAAAGAGCTCGATTGTAGTTCTTTACCACTTTCTTGAATGCATCTTTTAGATAACTGCATATCAAATTTCGAACTCTTTTCCTTAAACGGCACGGTCGCTAGAAGATCATACATATTTAATTAGGGGACACGATTTATTGTGATCTGAAATATCATGGGGAAAAATAAAAATACAAAAATATGCAAATACGAATGCGAACATTATCCCTACATTCTTGAACGCTTGTACAATAGGAGCCTTAAACCGCTGTTAATTGCTACCAATAAGTACTATTACAACGCCATTTATCGTATTTCACTGCATTGATTACTTACTTCAAAATACCGGGTGTCGTTATTTTAAATTTTTGAATTCTGTAGCCCGGATTATTAGAGCTCGATCGTTGTTTTTCTCCGCATTTTCAAGTGTATTCTCGAGATAGCTGCATACTGAATTTAAATTTTTTTCCTTCCGTGGTATTGTCGCTTTAAGATCACTCATTAGTGGTACCACGGTTTTCGAACACAACTTACCCCAAAGCCGAATTCCTCGATAGCCGAATCAAATTTTTCCATAAGAAATAATGAAAATATCTGTCTGATTGGTAAAACATAGTGCTACCACATTGCGACATTTTTTCTTTTTCCCATTTACCAAGTTGCTCAGTGTATTCATCTTTTTCAAACAATGCATTGAATATTAAAATACAACAAAATATGAAAACTTATTATATTACTGTACATTATAGGAAACAATGACAATTTTATAATATTGTAATCTAAAATAAAAAATATTTTGGTGATGATTTTGTCTCTTGTTATGTTTATTCATCCCGGGGATTTAACGACGTTATTCTCACTGTTCGAGAACAGAGATTCTACTGTATTGGGAAAGTTTTTTTAAGACTACCCTGAATTAGACAGAAGTACTGAAGAAGTTAGTGTAACTTGGATGCTACAATGCAATCTTTGCGTTATAAAATGTCATGCAACCAACATTCCAACCTTTTTTCTTATTTAAGTAAATCGAAGTGAAAAGACCAACTCTCCAACCGGAGGTGAACTGAAGTGAAGAGAGGAGCAGAGAGTGAGTGGTGGTTGCTGAAATGGGTAGGATGCCGGTAGTGCATCTGAGTAAATATTAGTTTTGTTTTAAGAAGTAATATGAGTGGGTTTGTGGAAGGATTATGTTGTTCATAAATAATAGCAAAAATGTATATAGTTTTTTTTAAATGTAAATAGTTTTGAATATAGCAGTTAGTGTTTAATAAACTTCTTATTTAAATTTTCAAGAGAGATTCCTCCATCTTCGGCTGTCTTTCTACTACATGAAAGTTAACGGATTTGTGAAGATATCATTAGAAGTACACCGAGTAGATTTGATTTAAGCTGAATTTACCTATTACAGTATTTCAAGACTTTAATCACTCAGGATAAGTTTAAATGTAGAATTTCGAAAATTATGCGTAAATGGCAATAGGATATTTTTATTTTTTAATATTTAATATTTTTAACATTTAAAAAATAAAAAATGATTGGGTACTGCTGCTACTTTTATAGTTGTTGCCCGTGCTTCAGTTTGAAGAAGAATTCATTGCTTTGAAGCACACGCTCTTTTCTTTGTTTTAATTTTATTCTGAAGAATATCCGTAGATCATAAAAAAAATTACCCTAGCATTTTACAGTTTTATCCAGAAGTTTAAATTCTTTAAAATATTAAATTCTGTTTGCAAAGAATTGGATTCAATCTTTCTAGCGGAGTGACAATATATAAATACTCTTAATTAACCTAATGACCTCTTAAAACTAACACAGAAAACTTTCAATAATGCTCTTTAATTTATATTTACTGAAAAAAGTTTTTTTTCTTAAAACACTTAAGTTTTTTGTAATATTTAACTTAAAAAAAATCTAATTTCACTTTTTTATATGAAAAACAACAATCTTTCCTGAACATAGCTATTTATCTCTTATAGTGAGTGGAGAATCCGGAAATGAAGTAAGTCAGTTTATATCGTGATAAAGATGCCTTAAGTTCGAAAAAGTGTTCCCTTGCGTCCCAAGTAAATGAGGATGATTTTTCACTAAGAAATACGTTAGTCGATCTTTTTAACCTCGTACCCCTTCTTCATTTACTAAACTGGGGATTATCTGTGTATGCTAGAGATTTGTTCGGTTAAGTTGTTTGCTCACCAGGGAATTTATATTGTTACAAATGCTTGATGGAAAGAAAAATATTTGAAAGGAAAGCTGTAAGGCTAAGTTATTGGTTACTGATGAAACATTTTTGCTTACATTTTAAATTTCTCTGATTTTCTTTATAGAAGGTAAAAATGTTAAATAATGAATCCTCCAAATTAATCTTAAATCCAAATTTCCAAAGCTTTTTAATATTAATATGATGAGTAAATGGACACGAGGATAAGATTTATATTTCTTTTCATATTTCATTATGCTTTTGATTTAATAACTATATAACCACTTTAAAGTAATATTTAAAAATACATTTTGTAAAGTGCGATGAAGCCTCACTAAAATTGAAATAAAATTATGAATTCTGCATTGATTATGATGCATTATCCTTCTACTTTTATGAATGATCATATTGCTTTTTGTCATTTTATAAGTAAATCGACTTTTTTTGTGACATAAAGATAATTGCGTTACATTAAGATCCTCCAGAAATAAACCATTGGCGATATTATTCAAATTAATGTTATATATAAAAAAAATAATGAAGTGATGGGTTTTCTTTGACCAGCAAAAACGTTGAAAAGAGTTTTTATTTATTATTAACGAAGAAATTATTACTTTTGTTTTAAATACTAGAATATTTAATAGTACTTAACTTCGAATTTATTTTCAAACTTTTTCAAACTACCAGAAATATGCCAAGATATATATTATGATAGTTATTTGTCTCTCATAGTGAGTGAAGAATCTTGTAATGAAGTAAGTTGGTTGTATTGTGATAAAGATGCCTTTAGTTCGAAAAATTGTTCCCTTGAGTCTCAAGTAAATGAAGACAATTTTTCACTAAGGAGTAGGTTAGTCGATCTTTTTAACCTCGTAAACCTTCTTCATTCATTAAACATGGACTTATCTGCGCATGTTAGAGATTTGCTCGGTTAAGGGGACCGAGAAAAGACCGTCTCCGCCATGTTAAATTCACCAACTTTATGTACCTTTTTCTCAAAAAATGGTGAAAGATAGAGGTCTAGATTTTTTAGAGTGGTTAAAATGGCATGATTTACGTATTTTAACAGACCATTTTCTTTCTAAGTGAAACTCAAAATGAATTATTAATTATTTATCGAAAGTCATTTTAAAATTAGCATTTTTGGTATGATTTCACTGTCTAAAATAAATAATTCTCAACAAATCATTAAATCCCTGTGTTAAAGTATACAATATATCATAATGTAAGTATTAAATAAAAATCTGAGTTCTTAAGTTTAATAGATATTGAAAAAAAAGGAACATAAATATGAAAAATACAAGTTTTCAGAAAAAGGCAATTAAACATTTAAATGGCCATTAAACTGTGAATTACTCTTAGAAAGAATGATTAATTTCAACACTTATTTTTTTATGTATAAACATGTGTGACACATCGTTGGAAAGATAAAAGTTTAAACTATTTAATGATATAAAAAAGTAACAAGTTGGAAATTGCTCGTCAAACGTGGCAAATGAGGTGCGTTCGTACTATAACTAGTTTTAAAATTATTTTTTGCACCCCATATTGTACTGAATGTATAATGTTTTGCACTTCATAACGTGCATAGTCTGATACATCATTAAAATGCACTTCCAATAATTTTTTCGGAACACTTTTGACTGTCCCTGTAATTAAACTATACATCCAATTTTCCTAAAATTTGAAATAGCTCAACAAAATTTTGCAACAATTATATCTTTAAAATTTCAGACCATTCGGAAGGCTGTAGTATCATTAAAATGCACTTGCAATAATTTTTCCCATTGGCCGTAATGTAAAGAAAAACTTTTGGCTGTCCCTGTAATTAAACTATACATCCGATTTTCCTAAAATTTGAAATGGCTCGACAAAATTTTGCAACAATTATATCTTTAAAATTGCAGATCATTCGGAAGGCTCTAATACCATTAAAATCCACTTGCAATAATTTTTCCCATTGGCCGTAATGTAAAGAAAAACTTTTGACTGTCCCTGTAATTAAACTATACGTCCGATTTTCCTAAAATTTGAAATGGCTCGACAAAATTTTGCAACAATTATATCTTTAAAATTTCAGATCATTCGGAAGGCTCTAATATCATTAAAATCCACTTGCAATAATTTTTCCCATTGGCCGTAATGTAAAGAAAAACTTTTGACTGTCCCTGTAATTAAACTATACATCCGATTTTCATAAAATTTGAAATGGCTCGACAAAATTTTGCAACAATCACATATTTGAAATTTCAGACTATTCGGTTGGGTAGTTTTTGCTCTGTTACATGCGGACAGACGGACGGACAGACGGACGGACTGAACGACGACTATAGGTGCTACGTATTTATATAATTACGAACGCACCTAAAAATCGATTTTTTAGTTGAATGTTGCTTTCCCGGTCCCCTTAATTTGTTTGTTCATCAGGGAATTTATATTGTTACGAATCCTTCATAGAAAGAAATATATTTGAAGGAAAAGCTGTTAAGCTAGGTTATTAGTTACTGCTGAAAATGTTTTTTGCTTAAATTTTAATTTTCTTTGATTTTCTTTTGAAGCTAAAAATATAAAATAACGAATCGTTAAAATTAATATTAAATCCAAATTTCCAAAGCTTTCAATATTAACACGATGAGAAAATGAAGAGAAAGATATTTCTCTTCATATTTCAATTTTTTTAAAAATTTAATGACTATGTAACCATGATACTTTAAGGTAATATTTAAAAAGATATTTTGTAAAGTGCGATGAAGCCTGGCAAAAATTGAAATAAAATTAAGAATTTTGCATTGAGTATGATGCACTTTCCATCAAAGTTTATGTATGATTACATTGCTTTTGTGTATTTTATAAGAAAATTGACCTCTTTTGAGATATAATCATTAGCTATTTCATTGCGTTACATTAGGATCTTCCCGAAATACACCATTGACGGTGTTATAGAAATTAATTTTATATTAGGAAAGTTAATGAAAAAAACAGATAGGATTTTTTTGACCAGCAAAAACGTTTAAATGACTTTTTATTTATTAGTAAGAAAACATTAATTTTGCCTTAAATACTAGACTATTTAATAATACTTAACTTCGAACTCATTTTCAAACTTTTTTCAAACTACCGAAAATCTGTCAAGAAAATTTATGATAGTTATTTGTTTCTCGCAGTGTGTGGAGAATCTTGTAATGATGTAAGTCGGTTTATACTGTGATAAATATATTTTTAGTTCGAAAAATTGTTCCCTTGCGTCTCAAGTAAATGAGGACAATGTTTCACTAAGGAATAGTTTAGTCGATCTTTTTAACGTCGTAACCCTTCTTCATTTACTAAACTAGGACTTATCTGCGTATGTTAGAGATTTGTTCAGCTTAGTTGTTTGTTTTTCTGGGAACTTTTTTTGTTACTAATGGTTGGAAAGAATCAAGATATTTGAACACAAAGCGTTAATCTTGGCTCTCGGTTATTGACAAAAATAAGTACTGTACTGATTTTCTTTAAAAGCTAGAAGCGTAAAATATTTTACTAAATCTTCTAAATTTGTCATTACCCATGTTTTAAGAGCATCTCTCTATTAAAAAAAAAAGTAACTAACGCTGTCACAGCCTTCGCTGCCGCCGGTTTTGAATTTTTTGTGACTTAGGATCTTTCTTCGTTAATATTAAGAAAACTACTGCATACGAAAATACGAAAATCGGTGATATTACAGAGAAATGTTTGATAAATACGCTGATGCAGACAATTTTCAAATCGAAGAATTATTTTAAGAGATATTTAATGTTAAAGTTGGTCAAAATCGTTCCATTAAAAGAGTTTTATAGGAGCAAAAACTATACATAGGAATTTAATCATTTTTAGATCATTTTATATATTAGACATTCTCGGTGTGCAGACTGCATTTATTTTTTTAATTTGATTCATTTTTTGAGGGTTTATTTCCATTTTAAATTCAAATTTTCAGCATGTCTAGAGATATTTTTACATATTTTACAAAAGGTTATTATTTTAGATTGTTGCCAAAATTGTAAAAACTTCTCAAATAATAATATTTCCTTTAAACTGAAGATTTATTTACACGTGACAATTACGAGGTAGGATTCAAAAGTTCCCGGATTGACTCTATAAATGTAAAAGTATTACCAATTACATTGCTGAAACATATCCGCCTTCGAAATAAGATTCTTGCGCAACAACAAACTTTTGCCATTGGCAGTAAAGGTCATCGAAGCACTTCTGGCATCCATTTTTAGCCATGTCCTTTAATTCAGCCTGCGATGCACTTTTAACTTCATCTGAAGATTGAAATCGACGACACTGCAAGCGACGTGCCAGTTCAGGAAACAGGCTGAAGTCTTAGGGTGAGAGTTCAGGGAAGTAAGGAGGATGTGGCAAAACAGTTGTTTTCGTTTTCGCAAGAAAGTCAGTGACAATTAGGGATCGGTGTGCAGGAGCGTTGTCATGCAAAAGTACCCATGACTGCTCAGCCCACAATTTTGGCCTCTTCTTCCCGACCGACTCACGCAAACGACGCAGGATGTCTACATAGAGATCTTTGTTGACAGTGCGTCCTTCAGGGATAAATTCTAGATGCACAATGCCCTGGATATCGAAGAATACCTCTAGCATGACCTTTCATTTAGAGAGATCTTGGCGGAATTTCTGTTTACGTGGTGATTGTGGTTATTTCTACGTTGCCGATGCTCTCTTGGATTGCGGGTCGTATAAAAAACACCCTTTCTCACCTTCAGTAACAATTTTGCCAAGTCGGTTTTGCCACATCCTCCTTATTCCCCTGAACTCTCACGCTGAGACTTCAGCCTGTTTTCTGAACTGGCATGTCGCTTGTAGGGTCATCAATTTCAATCTTCAAGTGAAGTTAAAAGTGCATCGCAGGCTGAATTAAAGGACTTGGCTAAAAATGGATACCAGAAGTGCTTCGATGACCTTTACAGCCGATGGCAAAAGTGTGTTATTGCGCAAGGATCTTATTTTGAAGGGGGATGTGTTTCAGCAAAGTAATTGGTATTATTTTTACAGTTATAGAATCAGCCCGGGAACTTTTGAATCCTACCTTGTATAAACAGAAATCCACCTATGAAATTAGAATTAAATGATTACTTGTTAAAATCAGGAAAATATTAAAAATTAAGTCATAAAAATTGTTTATACACGTGAATATTTAAAAAAGAAAAAAAAAAACTATAAAACAATTAATTATTTAATATGCGTTAAAAGCAGTAAATGCGGGTGGATTGCGTTCTATTTCAAATAGCCAAATAATATTGACAAACAGTTTAAATTAAAAAATATATTTTCACGTACAGTGAGATTTCTATATATATATTTCTCTTGCGCGGCGCTAAAATAGGGCTGAATTTGTAGCTTGCCGTTTGGCAACAAGTGCAGTAACATAATTTGCTTTATTGCATTCCGCCAATCAGAAGCGTGATTTCACCACTTAAACTCGCCTCATATTTAAAAGAAAATTTCAATGGTTTTCATAAAATATAAACATTTTTAAACGATTCCGATTAATTATGCACTAATTGCGTAAGAGCAGAACACAGATTATTTATTGAGAAATAATATTAAGTAATCTGTGTAAATAAAATGATAGTAAATAAACTTTAATTGTAAGCAATATGGAAAACGAAACGTTTTCGAAGAAGATAATGACGTCATTCGGAAAGCAAAAGAAGCATTTTCATCCATGAATTAAAATATTTTACTATAATTGTGTCAGTGATGACGTCATATTCCTGATCCTTATTCCTACACATAAATAGACTGGGTTCTTGCTATTTATTTAAAGGTCCTTGGTATACATAAAATAAAATATTTCTGAAAATTTCATAGTTTCCAATTAATTAAAATGAATATTTAATGAAACTCAAGAATTTTAAAACAATTGCTTAAATGACGCTTTAATCTCGGAGGGGATGAATGGGTCGGATGGTGAAATCATGTCATATTTGAAAGAAAGGATTTATTCTCATATGGACTGCAAAGGTATCATGAACACGGTAGAATTGCTTCAAACAAGCAAGCGATTTTTGGGAAAGTTTTCCTTAGTGTGAAGGAGTTACCTCCCGGAAAAAGCCAGGAAATGCACAGGAACGGTTTGTTAGGAACTGCCAATGACGTCATAGCTCTAGAGTCTATATAAAGCTGAAATATTTTAGTACGATTTTGTCAATATGACGTCCTATTCATTGGTTTTTACATCTAATTCAGTAAATTAAAATTCCGAGCAGGAGCTCTTTTTAAACACAGTACGTTCTTTTGGAAGACGTAAGAATAGCAATGGCCATTGCTTCGTTTAACGGTCACGTGATGCATTCAGAAGATCAGCTTTTTGATCAAAAGTTTTTTTTAGACACATCAAAAAACATATTATTTATGTTTTGTTAACTTGGCAAGTGTGTGAGAGATTGTACTTTTCACGTAGACCGAACTTTAGATAGTGTTTGTTGATTTACTTTGAACTATCTTGGTATCAGGTAGTGTTTTTCCAAGAGTTTTTCGAAAGAAATTTAAGCCGTGCTGTACAATATTATGCGCAACAAGTTTAAAAATTAATTGTGTTATAAAATAATTTTTTTCAGTTAATTACTAGGGGGGTCGGCCCCCTACGAGCTACGCTCGCCAACCCCCGTCCAGACACCGCAGACTCTAAATGCACGCTAATGTGATCGGCTTTAAAAAGACTTCGAAAGATTTGTAAGAACTTTACTAATTACCCCTAAAGACTATTTATTCACGAACTATTATTCGAGAGAAGATTCCTCTGAAAGGATCTTCTAAACTTTCCCACGCTAAATCTCATCGGTCATTCCTGAACAAAGCTAGGGTGCCATCAAGGCTAGAAATATAAATGGAGAAGACAGTACAATTTCGTTCCGGCGCGAGTTGAACATTCCGTGGAATCACAGAGAAAGCAGGATCTTCAGCCGTCCAGTAAATGAGCGTTGGCAACGGCTGAGGGGGAGAAAAGACGATTTCTCCTAGTTTCAGCCTTCGAGAAATAGGCGGTGGCAACGGCTAAGAGGGAAAAAGACTAGTTTTCCCTAGGACCGGGAGTTTCAGCCTTCGAGAGAGGCGAGGTGGCAACGCGGGAGGAAGGAAGAAGGAGTTAGGAAGCGAGAGAGTGAGGACGCTGGCGAGGAGAGGTCTTGCTGGACCTAATGGAGATGAGCGAAGCGAGGAGATGAGATAGATGGTCGTCCGATCAGTCTTCTCTCCGATTGAAGCACTATATCTGTGGAAGCAGCCCGTTGATAGAACTTTTTATCCGGTTAAAATGACGAGAACCCAAGACTAATATTATTTAAGTTGTATATACTCTTATTTAACCTAGATATCAATGTAAATAAAGGACATAGATTTTAGTAACTTACGCTACCATAGACCCTTGTCCAGTGATATCTAAGTCCCTACAGTGGTGGCAGCTAAAGAGGATTAAGAACTGGTGAATATAATCTATCACAGTTCATCAAAAAACAGGAAGGGCCGCAACCAGGCCGCATGGTAGAAAGGAGACCTTGATCCCCAGACCAGAGTCTTCGGCAAATCCAGCAGGGATTCCAGAGCCAAGGCAATCCGACACCGTGCAAGAGACGTAAGACGTTCCGGAGATCCGAAATCGACAGACGGAGGGTAGAAAGGAGACCTTGATCCCCAGACCAGAGTCTTCGGCAAATCCAGCAGGGATTCCAGACACAAGGCAATCCGACGCCGTGCAAGAGACGAGAGACACCCGAATCCAGGGAAGCCGAGCCCACCGGATAGTTTAGCCTACAGATGACCGGAGCTGTACCAGTCTAAGACGGATGTCAGAAGAGCAGTCAACAATATCTCAGGTTAGCACTCTTTATTTGATTCATTACAGAGGTTTAATCGAAAAATTATTGTTAATAACAAACATGTTTTTTAATCATTGTATATTTAATAGAGTTTAGGAAGTAAGGAAGTTGATAATAACATTCTGTGAAATATTTCCAACTGGATTCTAAGAAATTTAAGTAAATATTAATTTTCTAAAGTTCCTTAAAACTGTTTTAAATAAGTATTACTTGTACTAAAGGTTAATAATTCAGTGAGGATAATTTAAATTGCTTATGAGAGGTGGCGCATCGTTGGATGCATTGAATGCAAATAAATTAAATTCTGTTTTGTATGTGAATTTTATTCAGAATATATGTTTTCAAAATTTAAGAGACTTTCTGAGCAATTTACTTAAAAGAAATGATACCAAAGAATATATAAAGTTATATATGAAAACTTGGTTGGTTAATGATAAGGCTGTTTATCATATTAATATTATTAAAATTGTTGTGATTTTTTATGTCGCGAGAGTTTGTGATTATCCACAACTAGGGAAATATTTACAGGCTTCTAAGTTGATAATTGCATGATTGGCATAGCATTTTTTACTCTTAATTAGTAGGAAACATGTCAGTGTTTGCAGGTAAGAAAAAGTGCGATCTAAAAGAGTTAGCTATTGAATTCGGCGCGAGCATAGAAGAGTCGGATAATATAGCCAAAATTATTAAAAAACTAGAAGAAGCAGAGGACTATGACGAAACTTTAGCACTAGCCCAGCTAAAAATCTTAGAGAAAGATAGGGTTGAGAGAGAAAATGAAGAAAGGTTAGAACGAGAGCGGAATAGGGTCTTTGAGAGGGAAGAAAAGGCTAAGGCTTTGGAGCGGGAGCATGAATTGTCGAGAATTAGGTTAGAACGGGAACCAGATGAGTTTAGTTTAACTTCTAGCCAAAATGAGAGAGAGCCGAAAATATCTTTAAAATCAGTCCTGCCCAAATTCGACTCCGATAAGTTCGAAATATCAATCTATCTCAGTTTATTCGAAAGACAAGCGCAGAAAGCCCAAATCGAGAAAAGTCGATGGGTTACGCATTTACTAGGATTGTTACCGACGGAATTGGGGAAGCTTATCTTGCGAGAACCACCCGCGTGTTCCGACGATTTTGATCATGTAAAAAAGATGTTACTGGAAAGGTTCCAGCTTTCGGCAGAAGACTTTTGACTAAAATTTGTTACGACACAAAAGCCCGAAAACAAAACGTGGAAAGATTACGTATATGAGACTTCCAATTACTTTGATCAATGGTTAAGCGGTTTAGGAGTGGGAAATTTCGACCAACTGAGAGAGCTAATAATCACAGATCAGTTAAAAAGAAAGGTTAATCCAGAAACGAAGCATCATTTCATTGATGTTTGGAGTACGATAATCACTGCATTTGATTTGGCGAAGAAATTAGATGCGTATGATTCGGCTAGGAAAACTATGAAACGACTAGGGCCCTCAAAAGTTCAAAACCTTCCCAAACCTTTCGAGCGGAATAAATTTGCGAGTAAACCAAAAACAGAACTTAAAACGGAAGAAATAATGAATAATTGGGGAATTAAAGATACCCCTAAAAATCGGGATGAAATGTTCGATAAAAGAAAGGAAATTACGTGTTTTACGTGAAAAAAAACATTGCACTATAGTTACTCCTGTAACGAGTCAAAAAAGGCTGAAAAGGCCGAAGCAGTTTACCATATCGCGGGCCTACAAGACTTAGAAAGTGCCTTTGAATCCTACGTCAGTCGCGGGTTAATTAATGGGAAAGAAATGACTATTCTACGCGATAGCGAAAGTAATTTGGACTTAATATCGGCTCACGATGTATATGAGGACCATTTTACGGGTGAAAGTATATGGGTTAAGCAGGCATTGGATAATAAACTTCGGTGTTTACCTATTGTAGAAATAGAAATTAATCTGGGTACCGGTGATACTATAAGGACAAAGGCGGCCGCAGTAGATAAAGAAACGGACATGGTTCATTATTTGTTAGGGAACAAAACGCAGCAATTAATTGAGAGGCGGAGACGATACCCGCGTTCAATCATCGCAGTTCGCACTGGGCCACGAACGCACTCTGGAAACGCGGATACGAAAAGCGAAACTAAATCGCAGAGCTCGTCCATTCCCCCTACCGTAACGGAGAGCGAAAATGAAAAACCAGCCGGTTCACCTAAGCCGGTGGATCAGCCAATTCTCCGCGCCGAGGTAGAAAGAGGAATTTTTAAGTGCGACCCCCCGAGGTCAGGGAGTAACCCAGATGAGGGAATCTTTGTCGAAGAGAAAAGTGGAATTTTTCTACCTGTAGTTGAGAGCGCACAGCCCGTACCGAATTTGAATCCCTTTAATGAACAGGTTTTGAACTTGGCTGAGAGGGGCGATTTAGCTGTAAGGGTGGGGAGATTCGAGACTTTAAAATTCAACCCCCCGGACGCAGTGGGAGAAATAGGAGCCAGTTTAGTAACGGAGAAAAAGCAAGGACTTTTCTACGCTTAAGCGAGACCGTACCGCGGGATGAAAACTTGACCCTAGGAAACAAAGAAAATGTGAGTGATGCGCAAGAGAATGTCAAGTTCGATTGTGTTAAGCAGAGAGCGGACGAGGTGAAATCACATTTTGAAATGAACGAGTGGTTGGAGATTAGGAAAATAAAAGATCCCAGGAATCTGACCGAGAACAAATGGTAATCCCGTTGAAAGTCAAAGGAGATATGTTATCCTTATGTAAGGAGAGTGGAGGTAGACTTCTAAGTACGAAGAAGAAGTCAGGTTATAAATTCTTGAATCGTTATTGTTGGCCAAAAACCGTAAACGAAATTAAAAAGTTATACGAGAGATGGAAAAGAGATGAACGTTCTAAAGGTTTAAAATTCATACCTAGATTGGATTTAATTAGACGTATCAGGCAATTTCGGGAATTATTAGTGGAAACGGGGACGAAAACTCGTGAGGTTAAGAAGAAGAGGGGTGTCTTCCAGTTTGATCCGGGAGAAAACTATTCGAGTACGCACGACTTAGATTTAGGCGCTAGAAGGCAAGACAATTCGAATTATGATTCTCCTAAGATATTTGTTTTGTTGTATTTAAACAACGCGAAAAGGGTTTCCGATTATTGGAGTAATCATATGGGACAGAGAGGAATTGTATTGAACAGCATCAGAGGAGTAAAAATGAAAGTGAAACTATATAAGAGAAAATCAGCGCAGAGTACCAATAAATGTTGGGTAAGGTTGATCCGAAACAACGCCGTGAATAGTCCAAGATTGATCCACTGGTCATTGATGCGGCAACCTTATCATTATACAATCAGGCACCGCCCGGGAAAAGAAAGAGTGCACTATTGCTTAAGTAGGGCTGAATAATTTTAGGAAAATTGTATATAATTCTCTAAAAAAATTGCTTGCATCATAAGGTATAAATAATTTTCATTTTGTATATATTGTTGTAATTGTCATAATAATGTTCCTGGAAAAGAGTGTAAATTTATATGTGATTAGTACAAAAGAAAAAAAATGAATAATGAATCTCTGTGGTGAACGAATTTTGAATGTAACACTGACTTCACTATAGATTTTCCAGCTGCGTAAAAAATCTCTCTTGGAGGGGGGATTGCTGTAAGAACTTTACTAATTACCCCTAAAGACTATTTATTCACGAACTATTATTCGAGAGAAGATTCCTCTGAAAGGATCTTCTAAACTTTCCCACGCTAAATCTCATCGGTCATTCCTGAACAAAGCTAGGGTGCCATCAAGGCTAGAAATATAAATGGAGAAGACAGTACAATTTCGTTCCGGCGCGAGTTGAACATTCCGTGGAATCACAGAGAAAGCAGGATCTTCAGCCGTCCAGTAAATGAGCGGTGGCAACGGCTGAGGGGGAGAAAAGACTATTTCTCCTAGGGCGGCGAGCTTCAGCCTTCGAGAAATAGGCGGTGGCAACGGCTAAGAGGGAAAAAGACTAGTTTTCCCTAGGACCGGGAGTTTCAGCCTTCGAGAGAGGCGAGGTGGCAACGCAGGAGGAAGGAAGAAGGAGTTAGGAAGCGACAGAGTGAGGACGCTGGCGAGGAGAGGTCTTGCTGGACCTAATGGTGATGAGCGAAGCCAGGAGATGAGATAGATGGTCGTCCGATCCGTCTTCTCTCCGATTGAAGCACTATATCTGTGGAAGCAGCCCGTTGATGGAACTTTTTATCCGGTTAAAATGACGAGAACCCAAGACTAATAGTATTTAAGTTGTATATACTCTTATTTAACCTAGATATCAATGTAAATAAAGGACTTAGATTTTAGTAACTTACGCTACCATAGACCCTTGTCCAGTGATATCTAAGTCCCTACAGATTGAATTATAATTTTTAAAAACAGTGGCGATCTCTCTATAAACGGATTTCTATTCATTTCTCTTTGATTGGGGAAATTTTAACGCCAAATACGCTGCGGTACTACTTCATTATCCTGTCGACTAATTTCGCCAAATTATATAAATCGCCAAACCACTCGCCAAATTATAAAAATTGACATAATTCTTACTTTAAATAACGAAAAAACAAATAAATTAGTACAACATTAAAAAAAAATACAAATAAAACGTCGAAATAAAAATAACTTGATGGCGTAGACACGTGTAACAACATTTCAAAATAAGCTAATATAAAAGGAATTAAGTAAACAGAATCTTTGTCTCCCGGTATTTTTTAACAAAGCGAAAAGAAAGTTCTTTTAAATGAGACATTTTAAATTAATCGGTTTTAATCTGACGTAATTTTGACCAAACTATTCTTTCTCTTTTTAATATTCACGTGAAAATACTTGTGTTAGAAATGAAATATTATTTGTGCTTTCCTAAGAAAAATAGTTGAAAAGTATCCACTCAAAATATCAAATAAATGTCTATCGCAATTTCTAAATTTAAGCCGTTTTGCAATATTATTTTGTGCTCGTTTTATGTAATAACTGTAATGTGACGTAAATATGACGTAATTTCTCCTATTTAAGACTTCTAACGCATGTTAATAAATTTATTATTTTACAAATTCCTTTCTCTCTTAAAATTCACGTGTAATTATAGTTATATGACGTAATTTTTAATAAGTTCCTGCTTTTTGTACATAATTATTTAATTCTAATTCCAATGTTTTTTTCTGTATATAATAGTCACGTGTAAATAAATTTTTAATTTATTACACGTATAAATATTTTTTTTTTGAAGCAAACATTATTGTTTCCGCTGTTTATACAGTTGGCAACAGTTTAAATTAATATCACTTTCTAAAATCTCTCTATTCTAAAAAAAAGTAACTACCGCTGTCACCGCCGCCGCCACCGGTTTTGAATTTTTTGTGACCGGAGGTCTTTCTTCGTTAATATTGAGAAAAATAATGCATACAAAAATATAAAAATCGGTGGTTTTATACAGAAATGTTTGATAAATACGCTGATGCAGACAGCTTTCAAATCGAAGAATTATTTTAAGAGATATTTAATGCTAAATTTGGACAAAATCGTTCCACTAAAAAAGTTTTATAGCAGCAAAAACTATACATGGCAGTGTAATCATTTTTAGATCATTTTATGCGCTAGGATTTGCCGGAGTGCAGATTGCATTAATTTTTTTATTTTTACTCATTTTTTCAGGTTTTATTTCTATTTTAAATTCAAATTTTCAGCATTTCTAGAGATATTTTTTTACAGATTTCAGAAAAGTGTACTAATTTAAACTGTTGCCAACTGTATAAAAAGCGCAAGCAATAATGTTTGCTTCAAAATAAAAATTTATTTACACGTGACTATTATTATCAGGAAAAAAACTTTCAAATTAGAATTAAATAATTGCGTATAAAAAGCAGGAACTTATTAAAAATTACGTCATAAAAAGTATACACGTGAATTTTAAAAGAGAAAGGATATTGTAAAATAATAAATTCATTAACATGCGTTAGAAGTCTTAGGAGAAATTACGTCATATTTACGTCACATTGTAGTTATTACATAAAAGGAACACAAAATAATATTGCAAAAAAGTTTAAATTTAGAAATTGCGCTAGACATTTATTTAATATTTTGAGAAAATATTTTCAACTATTTTTGTTAGGAAAGCGCAAATAATATTTCATTGCTAACAAAAGTACTTTCACGCAATTATTTAAAAGAGAAAGAATAGCTTGGTAAAAATTACGTCAGATTAAAAACGATTAATTTAAAATGTCTCATTTAAAAGAACTTTCTTTTCGCTTTGTTAAAAAATACCAGGAGACAAAGACTCTGTTTACTTAATTCCTTTTATATTAGCTGATTTTGAAATGTTGTTACACGTGTCTACGTCATCAAGTTATTTTTATTTCGACGTTTTATTTGTATTTTTATTAATGTTGTACGAATTTATTTGTTTTTTCGTTATTTAAAATAAATATTATGTCAATTTGTATAATTTGGCGAGTGGTTTGGCGATTTATATAATTTGGCGAAATGGGTCGACGGGATAATAAAGTTGTACCGCAGCGGATTTGACGTTAAAATCCCCCAATCAAAGAGAAATGAATAGAAATTCGTTTATAGGGAGATCGCCACTGTTTTTTAAATTATAATTCAATCTTTCGAAATATTTTTAAAGCCGATCAAATTAGCGTGCATTTAGAGCCTGCGGTGTCTGGACGGGGGTTGGCGAGCGTAGCTCGTAGGGGGCCGAGCCCCCTAGTCTGTAAAAAATATCTCTAGAAATGCTGAAAATTTGAATTTAAAATAGAAATAAAACCTCAAGAAATGAGTCAAAATAAAAAAATTAATGCAATCTGCATTCCGGCAAATTCTAACGCATAAAATGATCCAAAAATGATTACACTGCCATGTATAGTTTTCGCTGCTATAAAACTTTTTTAGTGGAATGATTTTGTCCAACTTCAGCATTAAATATCTCTTAAAATAATTTTTCGATTTGAAAACTGTCTGCTTCAGCGTGTTTATCAAACATTTCTGTATAAAACCACCGATTTTCATATTTTTGTATGCATTATTTTTCTTAATATTAACGAAGAAAGACCTCCAGTCACAAAAAATTCAAAACCGGCGGCGGTGACAGCGGTAGTTACTTTTTTTTAGAATAGAGAGATTTTACATTTCAAAAATTGATAAATTTCATAATGTTAAAATGATTTATTCCCATTGGTAGCACCAACTAAATGCATTTTCAATTGTGATTTCAACGAAGTTTTCAATTACTGTTCTTTTACCTTCATTTTTTTTGTGAAAATTTTATAAGTTAAAGGGATTTATGATAGTATTCGTTATGGCTAGAGTTGCTGTAAAAAGTGTCGAGCAAGCAAAGCGAGCTGGGAAAGCGTAGCGGTTCCAATGTGAATTGTGTCGCAATTCACGGGGTTTGGCGAACGTCAGCGAGCAGGGGGCAGAGCCCCCTAGTATTTCATATTTCGAGACAATCTTTTTAACTATTGTTGTGAAAGACAGCGCAAATAATAATATTTCCTTTCTATCAATCAAAATATTTCCAGGTGAATATTACAAAAAGAAAAGTTTGGTTACAATTACGTCAGATTTAAAATTTGTGATTTAAAATCATTTTCTTATAGCTACATTAAAAAATACCTGGAAGCAAAGACTCTGTTGATTTAGTTCATTTTACATTAGCTAATTTTCTGATGTTTAACTAATCTTATTTAATCAAACATGAAAACAGTAATTCACAGCAGCTTTTTTGGCCTTAAAATCCTTCATTAAAAGAGAAATAAATGGAAATTAGTTTACAGGGATATCGCCAGTGATTTTTGAATTATAATTCAACATTCCGTAATCTTTTTTAAGCCGATCAAATTAACGGATTTTTGGGGTCTGAACGGGGGTTGGCGAGCGAAGCTCCTAGGGGGCAGACCCCCCTAGAATATAAAAAGCTATATTAACACAATGAGCAAATTAATACAATATAATCTTAAATCTATTAAATGTATTTTTATATTTCATTATTTTTAGTTTAATAGGTATATGACGCGTTCCAGGGACTAGCTGGAACCTGCTTAACAAACTCGTCCTTTTGTCTCTCGCTGGTTAAATACGTTGTCCAGTTTGATAGTTCAGGTTATTGTGGTACTGCCGGAATAGTGATCTCAATGTTTATATAATCTGTATTTCAGTATGGTCGCGCGTTTCATAAAAACATTTTCAATTTCAAAAAACGGATGATCGAAATCATTTCCCTTAAGCATAAGAAAAATTATAAGGCATGCGACATTATCAACTCGCTGAGCTTTAGTAGTAGACAGATCGTAGTAGTAAACAAATTTTCATACGGACAGTATGAAAAACACACAACTCAATATACCTTCTCAACTAATCAAAACAAATAAAAAATCTCTTTAAAAACAATATATAAAAGTTGGAAATTGCTCGTCAAAAATGGCAAATGAGATGCGTTCGTACTATAACTAGTTTTATAAATATTTTTTTCATCGCATATTGCAATGAATGTATATTTTAATGCATTTCATAAGTGCATATCAATTTCATTCTTTTCGAAAGGCATTACATCATTAAAATGCACTTGAAATAATTTTTCCCATTGTCCTTAATGTAACGGAAAACTTTTCATTGTCCCTGTAATTAAACTATACATCCGATTTTCATAAAATTTGAAATGACTCGACAAAATTTTGCAGCAAGGATATATTTAAAATTTCAGACCATTCGGTTGGGTAGTTTTTGATACGTAAATGCGGACGAACGGACGGACAGACAGACGAACAGGCGGACTGAACGACGACTATAGGTGTTACGTATTTATATAATTACGAACGCACATAAAAAGAAAAAAGCACGGTATGTTTCAACATAACTTGTGTTTTTCTATCCATCAGGCGTAAAATGTCATGTTCCCATTTTGAAAGAAGGATTGTAATTGAAAAGAAACAAAACAGAAATAAAGAGACAAGAATAGGTGGAAGAGATCCGCAAGTAGGGAAGTAAAAGGCAACAGTCAATAAGACATTTACACGTCAAGATATAGGAAATATGATTAAATGGAACAAATAGAAAAATAAACGGTTAAGTGCGAGTACTACTCGCGCTAAGAGGGTTCCTTGCAATAAATATATGGAATATTAATTGTATCTCTCTATTCTAAAAAAAAGTAACTACCGCTGTCACCGCCGCCGCCGGTTTTGAATTTTTTGTGACCGGAGGTCTTTCTTCGTTAATATTAAGAAAAATAATGCATACAAAAATGTGAAATTCGGTAGTGTTATGCAGAAATGTTTGATAAACACGCTGATGCAGACAGTTTTCAAATCGAAGAATTATTTTAAGAGATATTTAATGCTAAAGTTGGACAAAATCGTTCCACTAAAAAAGTTTTATAGTAGGGCATTTCCACGAGCACTTGTCGTGTAAGTCACAAACTAGATTTTTGACTACCAGTATTTTAGAACGGAAAAATGTGACTTACTTTATGGGAGATATCTCATTAATTGAAAAAGGCGAAGCAAATTTTTATAAAATAACGGTGGCCAACAAGCATAGTATGTGACTTACACGACAAGTGCTCGTGGAATTACCCAGTAGCAAAAACTATACATCGGGATTTAATAATTTTTAGTTCATTTTATATGTTATAATTTCCCGGTGTGCAGAATTGATTTATTTTTTTAATTTGACTCATTTTTCGAGGTTTTATATCTATTTTAAATTCAAATTTTCAGCATTTCGAGAGATATTTTTTACAGATTTTAGAAAGTGATATTAAACTGTTGCCAACTGTATAAACAGCGGAAACAATAATAGTTGCTTAAAAAAAATATATATATTTATACGTGTAATAAATTAAAAATTTATTTACACGTGACTATTATAAACAGAAAAAAAACATTTGGAATTAGAATTAAATAATTATGCACAAAAATCAGGAACTTATTAAAAATTACGTCATAAAAACTATAATTACACGTGCATATTAAGAGAGAAAGGAATTTGTAAAATAATAAATTTATTAACATGCGTTAGAAGTCTTAAATAGGAGAAATTACGTCATATTTACGTCACATTACAGTTATTACATAAAATGAACACAAAATAATATTGCAAAACGGTTTAAACTTACAAATTGTGCTAGACATTTATTTGATATTTTGAGAGGATACTTTTCAACTATTTCAATTCCTACTATTAGCTCACACTCTCCCTATATTTATTTATTTATATATTTATATATTTATATATTTATATATTTATCTTGTTCAAATTTTCAATCGTTATTAAAATACTCATTATTCATACTATCAAATTGAAATAAATTTTTTTAAACTTGTACTGGATGACAATTGATGTTAATACAGTTTTTTCAAATATTAATTAATTAATTAAATATTAATTAATTAATTTTAGTTTTGCATGGGAAACAAAATGGCGGTCATTGGTTATTGAAGTTCAATGAAGGTATTTTCAATAAGGGGTTACCATAGGGGAGACCCTGTTCTGTCGCCGAATACCGCCAAGTTTCTCCCCAACTTGGCGATATATCGCCAAATTTGGCGGCCAAAATGAGTCGCCAAAAATGATGCCAACTTGGCGATATTTCGCCAAATTCCGATAGAGTTCCATTGTAAACCTACTTGCTTATAGAAAATCAACAAATTGAGATATTTTAATGCAACAAAAACTAATATTAGCTTAAGGGATCATATTAAATTTTTCTTTGATGGCCTAAGTAGGAATTGACTTTAAAAACAAAATTTTATATTACTTGTTTTCTTAGGAAAGCGCAAATAATATTTTATTTCTAACACAAGTATTTTCACGTGAATATCAAAAAGAGAAAGAATAGCTTGGTCAAAATTACGTCAGATTAAAAATGATTAATTTTTAAAATGTCTCATTTAAAAGAACTTTCTTTTCGCTTTGTTAAAAAATACCGGGAGACAAAGATTCTGTTCCTTTTATATTATATTATATTTTATTCCTTTTATATTAGCTTATTTTGAAATGTTGTTACACGTGTCTACGTCATCAAGTTATTTTTATTTCGACGTTTTATTTGTATTTTTATTAACGTTGTACTAATTTATTTGTTCTTTCGTTATTTAAAATAAAAATTATGTCAATTTGTATAATTTGGCGATTTATATAATTTGGCGAAATTAGTCGACGGGATAATGAAGTAGTACCGCAGCGGATTTGGCGTTAAAATTTCCCCAGTCAAAGAGAAATGAATAGAAATCCGTTTATAGGGAGATCGCCACTGTTTTTTAAATTATAATTCAATCTTTCGAAATCTTTTTAAAGCCGATCACATTAGCGTGCATTTAGAGTCTGCGGTGTCTGGACGGGTGTTGGCGTGCGTAGCTCGTAGGGGGCCGAGCCCCCTAGTTATTAAAAAAATCGTTGCTAAAAGAATATTAAGACTTTGTAAAAACGATACAACGTAGGGTTGGGTATAGCTGTATATACTAGAAAAGTATGAATGGGTATACCATAAAAGATCAAAAGATACATGAAGCCTAAATAATATCAAATATTGCTACTCCGTATAATTCTTTTTAGAATCTTTTCCTACTCTTTTTTTTATATGAACTTAATTCGGTACTGACAATAAAAGTAGAGCATATTTAAACTTCATTTGCAGTTTATAAAATTAAATTCAGCGTAATTAGTAATAATCATCCCTTTTTACAGTGTAGCTAAAACAAAACCCTCGTTCAAAGTTTAAAATTGGCATTATGCTAAGCACGTTTCGAAAGGCGGTCGCGAAGTTGCAAAGACGTCTTGGTCCGTGCCGTGGTTTCCCGGATAGGTTTTAATTAATTTTTAAAGACACTGGAGGCGTATTGAGGGATCCACTCAATGCAAACTAGTCGCGAATACCTTAGTATTTATATAATTAATTTTACTTAAATTAGTCTGTTTTTAACAATTTTACTTTTATTGTTTTTATAGTGCTACTGGGCATTGCATTACGCAAATATATCATTAAAATTTGTTATCTAGCTTTAAAAACCGATGGTACTTAAATTACGCAGCCCCTGTCATAATGTATGTCCAAACCGTCCGTGTTTTTAAGGGTTCGGCAGCCTAAGAGAGAGTGCTCACGGCCGGCTAGGCCTGCCCCTTAGAGCTTAACGTCGCTCCCGGTATGTTCCCCGACACGTTGGGGCTTGTTAGTAAGACCGCCCTGTCTGGCCGTATGCAGACAGACATACACAAGAGGTGCAGGTGGTGACGGCCACCTGCCAAGGTGGCCACGCACCACCGACCACAGAACCCAGAATTTATTTGAAAAACAAAGTGAGTTTACAAAAAAAAGGCGGATGCCTGCTCGCCAGGAAAACTCCTACTCGCGACAGAGGGCGGGAGTATAAGAACATTTGAGATAAAAAGAAAGAAAAAATTAAATACGTCACTGCTCATGGCCGCCAGGGGACGAACCCCTCTCGCGACAAGGGGCGGCAGGAAGGGAAAATAATGATTTGCGTGGCACAAGTAAGATGGCACGAGCAGATACTCAAGCGTCCATTGGAGATGCATCACTGGATGGAATGGTGGGAAGCACGAGCAGAAGCTCTTGCGTTCGTAGGAGACCACACACTTGATGGATAGGAGAATTTATTCGAGCCTACAAAGAGAACTGAATGTTGGTGCTGTTTGAAGCTTGATGTGGGAATGTTGACTGGATAAGCAGAACCAGGACTTACGTTAAGTTTGTTAGGTAAGTAAGAAAATTGTGAATGTGTTTTAATTTGTTGAGTAGGAGGGTGCGTGAAAGGATGTTTTGGAGCCAATTGACTGGCAGTATGTGAAAACGCCTTAAGTGCCAGCGTTGCGTGAGAGTAGAACTGTAATACGGGTGACTTGGAGTGCCAAGTACACGGCATTCACAAATGGCAGTGGATCTTATCTTGAAGCGGTCCAGATATGCCATGAAAGGGCCATGTCCTGTTAAGAAGCTGGAGGTGTAGGGTGTTAAGTTATAAAGTGTGAGAGAAACTTTAGGAATTAGCTCATATGTGCACCTGCCCTTGACTGAGGTATCCCAGTGCTCCTGCCATCGCGTCAGTATCCTTGATCTAAGGACCCTTTTGACATATGACTGGGGCACTGGGAAGTGTGTGTCTATTGTTTCTTTCTGTGTGGCCTTCTTCGCTTGGCCGTCCGCTAGTTCATTGCCAAAGACACCTTTGTGAGTCGAGACGTGACCTAGCAAGATACGATGTAGGAGATTCTTTAGTTTTAATTTGATTTGCAGTACTAGAGGATGTTTTGTCCTGTGTGCCTGTATTGCCTGCAGGCCAGAAAGGCAGTCGCTGTAGATGATAATATATTGCTAGGGTGGGATTCCACCCACTCTAATGCGTTTAGTATTGCAAACAGCTCTACTTGGAATACGGAGTTATTATCATCTAGCCTCGCAGACCACTGATGGACCACCACCGTGCCTTCCGTGGCGCAGAAGGCTGCGCCCACGCCAGTCTCTGTGCCTGATCCATCAATGAAGAGTCTGGTGCTAAGGGCAGGTGTGTAGCTGTTGCGTGTTGTGTTTACTTGAAAATGTGAAGTCTCCTCAGCGGGGTGAAGCTGCTAGCTCCTGACTTTGTATTGTAATGTTGTGTTTGGAAAAAGAGAATCTATTACTGTGTCACGTTTTAGCTGTAGGATTGAAGATTTGGCGTGTTCGTATTCTAATTGAAGTGTGATGGGTGGAATACCTGTAAGTATATGTAGTGCATCTGTGGAGATTGTGCGATAGCCCCTTGATATTTGTAGGAGAAAATAGCGTTGTATTGAGCTTAGTTTAGGTTTTGCTATGGATGATAATTTACCCCTCCAGATACAGGCCCCGTAAAGTATTATTCTGTCAATTATTGTCAGGTACCATATCTTTAGTGTTTTGTTGTCTACCTCCCCCCAATTTAGAAGTTAGTCTTAATGAGTTGTTATGATATGCTGTCAATTTAAGTCTTAGGTCGTTAATGTGTGGGATCTAGTTAATGTGTGGGATCTAGTTAAGATTTGCGTCAATGGTTATGCCTAGGAGTTTTATGGATTGTACGTGTCGAATGGAGACATTATTGATCCTCATCACTGCAGGGCGTTTTGGATCATATCTGTGTGGTTTGGCAAATACTAGTGCTTGAGACTTTGTGGTGAGAGTGTGAGGTGCAGTGAATCCAGGAGCCGGCAGAAAATAGGAAGAGCTTCGGCAAACTGTTCCCCCAGATGACGTCTGTAGCGACCGGAGAAAATGAAGCTAAAATCATCGGCGAAGGCAACTAGTATAAATCCCAGCCAATGAAGTTCTATTAGTAGCACATTTGCTACAAGCAGCCAGAGGCATAGTCCATGGCACGAGACCTGGGGGCAACCCTTCTGCAATTGGTGGGTAGATGTGCCAGCGCCCCAATTAATCAGGACACTCCTGTGTGAGAGGTAGGAGCCGATGAGACCAGCTATGTTCCCCGGACAATTGAGTGCTTGTAGTTGTATGAGAATGTCTTGCCATTCTACGTTGTCGAATGCGCCTTGTATGTCTAGTGAGACGAGTGATGTTGAGTTGCCCTGGGCTACGCTTTCAGTACAGGTAGTCATTAGGGCATGAAGTACGAGTTCGCATGATTGGCCCACACGGAACCCGAATTGTCTGGTGTGGAAAAGGTTGTTTGACTCCAAGAAGTGCGTCAACCGCATGACCAGAAGTTTTTCCAGAAGCTTTCTTAGAGTGGGAAGAAGGCAGATGGATCTGTATAACTTGGGTTCGGAAGGAGACTTGCCTTGCTTCAGAAAGTAAACTACCTGAGTACTAAAGGAAAGTACCTCATGGCGAGGCAGAGGTTAGCCCAGCGCGTGAATATGTGTGGAAGCTGTTTGTGAGTGAGTTTTAGTATCCGAAAATCTATTGAATCCGGCTCTGGGGCCTTTTTGTCATTCAGTATGTATAGTGCTGCCTACTTCTGCCTTTGTGAAGCGTTTGCCTTCGTGTGCTGTGAACTGGATATCCTGGTTGTCTTGTTGGGGATAAGCCGAGGGGCCAAAGAGAGTGTGTATCAGGAATTCCAGGTTATTTATTCGTGAGGTTTCGTGAGCTGATCTTTTTAGACGTATTTCATCCGGAGTGAAAAAATTGCCGGTCAGAAATGTTTGAGTGATGCCGAAAGGGTTCTCATTGTTGCTGCAGAATTTCTTCCACGCCGCCCGTCTCGCCGCCAGAATCTCACGTTTGTAAACTGCTTTAAGTTTCGTAGGACGTGCTGCAAGGGTCTTTACTTTAGGGGGGATAGGATCGAGCAGGCGCAATGTTTTAATCTTGCGTCTGAGGGTTCTCAGTTGGTTACCCCGCTTTCTAAGATCCTTGTTACAGAATGAGAAAGTGTGTGATTTTTGGACTGTTTTCAGTCGAAAGGAAGCCTTCGCCGCAGTCTGCATGGTTTCGATTAAATTAGATGTGAAAGAGTTGAGTGTGTCTTCGTTGTGCACCCTTTCGAGTTGTGCTGAAAGGGATGACTTATGACTTTTGATGACGTTGTTAAATTTGCGAAGGTTTCCGCGAGTTGTGTTGTAGCGTCTACGTTGCGTGTAGAGTGGAGAGGTCATGTAAGAAAAGTGTATGTATTTATCGTCTGAGCCACTGAGTTTGTCTGATACGGACCAGTGTGATATTCGTGGTAGGGTGAAGGAATTCGTAATGGTTAGGTCAGGCCAGCCTTCTGCTATGACTCTGTCGTCTGTATCTCGTCTTTCGAAAGTGGCTTCAGAAATGTGCTTCTTTAAGGGTTAATATCTCGGCTAATTACTGACGATTTTTTCCAAAATTCATGATCAACAATGCTTTTATACTTCTGCTACGATAGGTACCCCAGCGTTCCTCAACACCTTTGCTGAATGCCCAAACACCGAAATTTGTATGTAACGGAAAAATGCACTTTTCTCAAAAACTATGCGACCTTGGGTAATCTCTACAATTTTCCTACAAGGTTTAAATTAACATCTACAACCTCTATTTTTTTTCATAATTTTAGTTTGAGTAGACTCGGAAATAGATGTGGGGGGGGGGGGGGACATAGTTTTGCGTTGCATTTTCGACGATATCTCTAAAGATATAACCCCTAAAATTAAAAGAAATGTATTTTTGAGGCCAGCGTTACGAAAGCTTTCACACGATACCCCACACGATATAGATATAAAAGAAATATATATATTTTTAAGTAACGAATTAGCCCCTCTGCATTTTCCCTATATATATTTGTGAATTTTTGATAATTTGTAAATATGTGGGCCAATACGCTTTATTACTTCCCCCAATTTGAAATTTCCACGTTCCTTAGTTTACGAGTAAAATGGTTGTGGCAGACAGACCGACACAGGAATGATCTTATAATGGTTCTGTTTTTACTTTTTAAGTATGGAACTCTAAAAAATAAAAGAAAAGAACTGAAAAGAAAGGGAATAGACAAATTATAAAAGAGTAATAATCCTTCTATATATAAAAAAAAGTTTTGATTTGGAAATAGACCAATGAAAATCTGCGTAGATATTCCGGGTAGATCGGCATCCAATTTGAATGCTTAAGCATGGCCTTTCATCGTTAGTATTAAAAACACTGTTGCATACAACAATATGAAAATCGGTGGTATTATAGAGAAATGTTTGATAAACACGCTGATGCAGACAGTTTTCAAATCGAAGAATTATTTTAAGAGATATTAAATGCTAAATTTGGACAAAATCGTTCCAGTGAAAAAGTTTTATAGGAGCAAAAACTATACATGAGAATTTAATCATTTTTAGATCATTTTATACGTTATAAGTTCCCGGTATGCAGATTATATTTATTTTTCTTATTTGACTCATGTTTTGAGGTTTTATTACTATTTTAATTTCAAATTTTCTGCATTTCTAGAGATATTTTTTACAAATTTTAGAAAATGTTATTAATTTAAACTGTTGCCAATGGTATAAACAGCTCAAACAATAATGTTTACTTATTAAAAATTTATTTACACGTGACTATTACAAACAGAAGAAAAAACTTAAAAATTAGAATTAAATGATTACATGTTAAAAGGAGGAAAATTACGTCATAAGAACCATATTTACACTTGAAGTTTAAAAGAGAATCAAAATCTTAAAATAAAAAAATCATTATTATGCGTTAAAACTTGTAATTGGAGGAAATTACGTTATATTTAAAATGGCCAAAAAATATGGCAAAACAATTTAAATTGAAAAATATATTTGCGCGAGATATTTTGAGATAATCTTTTCAACTATTATCGTGAATTCGAAGACAGCGCAAATAATATTTCCTTCTAACAACAAAAGTATTTTCACGTAAATATTAATAAGAGAAATAAAACTTTGGTGCAAATTACGTCTTAAAAGAACTATCTTATAGCATTGTTAAAAAATACCGGGAGACAATGACACTGTTTACTTAATTCATTTTACATTAGCTTATTTTCAAATGTTTTACTAATTTTTTTAATTAAATACGAAAACAGCCATTGTATCTCTTAACAGCAGCATATTTGGTCTTAAAAATCCTCGCTTCTGTTTTTTTTTTTTTTTTTTTTTTTTTTTTTTTTAATTTTAATGCAATATTTTTAAAGCCGATCAAATTAGCGTGCTTTTTGGATTTTGGTGTGCCTGAACGGGGGTTGGCGAGCGTAGCTCGTAGGGGGCAGAGCCCCCTAGTAAATTTAAAAAGATAAAAACAAATATATAGTGTGTCCATATACGAATGCACAATTTTAATAGTGTCAACTGTAAGAGTTGTAGGGTGTTGGTTCAAGGTCACAAAGCTTTCTTTTTTTTTCTTTTCTTTTTTTTTACTCGCTTGCAGTGCAACATATGCAAAATGGCGACTCAAATCATTTTGTGTTCGGCAATTTACTAAGAATGAATCTGTAATTTGAGTTCAATGCGAGTTTCGTTTAAAGTTTAATTGTGATTCCACATGTGACAAAAAACCCAGAGAATTGGAGAGGCTATTGCTTCCATTACTCCGGACTTGTTTACCAAAATGTGGGAAGTATTGGACTTTAGGTTGGATGTGTGCCGTATAACTAAAGATGCACATTGAACATCTATATAATAAAAGCCTAAGCAGGGATGTAGTGGAGGGTATACGCGGGTATACGCCGTATACCCTCTGGATTTTTTTAAGGAGTACCGTATACCCTCTGTTTCTCATGAAAACTACAGTATATACAATCTAGGGTATACTCTATGTCTTGAGCGTATACCCTCTGCTTAGAGCGAATACCCTCTGTCTTTTTTACGACTACATCCCTGAGCCTAAGTCATGTGACTGTCATCAATAGTTCCGGGTTGACCGCCTCACTTTTTATATGCCAAACAGCCAATTTGGTAATTTAATGTTAGCCGGGCGCAGGTGATAAATTGCCAAATATTGTTCCATCGCCATCATATCACCAGTATTATAAAAAGTCCATCGCATGCGACTGTCATAAACAATTTTTCGCGAGGTAAATTAAAATAAAGATGTTGAAATTAAATGTCATAGTTTATAGTATTATTTGTTACTTTTTCTTTTCTTTTCATTAAGAAATACGAGAAAATTGAGTCATAAATTTTAATGATTTCAGTTTTAAATTAAAGTTAAGTATTTTAAATAAAATGAGTGAAAGTATTATATTTTAAATGAAATAAGAAAAAATACGACGGGTACAATGTTTGGCGATTTATTACTTGCACTATGCTAACATAAAAATACCGAGTTCATGATTTCTGTATCAGAATCTTCCGATTTGGCGAAGGATTGAGCAAGTAAATTAAATTATGAATAAAAGTAACATGATACAATGCTTAGCATAGATTTAAAGGAGACCAAACTAATCGCCAAGTTTGTCAGAAGAACTAGGTTATTTTACCTTCAATTTGATGCATGATTGGTTATAAATAGTATAAATTAAATTGTTATATCTTAATATACCATTGAACATATACCATTGGACATCCTTTTATGTACACCGTGTATAATAAATCTAAAACAAGTTTCAAGGAAGTGTTAGAAATTAAAACTAGTCGTTGGGGGCCACCCTAATACTTACCCATCATGGATATACATAATATAAAATATGAAAAGGAAACATATGATACATTCTAAGTATTGTATCATGTTACTTTTATTCATAATTTAATTTACTTGGACTCCTTAAATGTAATTAATATAATCCCTTAAGCTAATATTATTTTTTGTTGCATTAAAATATCCCAATTTGTTGATTTTCTGTAAGCAAATAAACACTATTGGTTTACAATGGAAGTCTATGGGAATTTGGCGAAATATTAGAGATACCACCAATTTGGCGTCAGTTTTGGCGACTCATTTGGTCGCCAAATTTGGCGATATATTGCCAAGTTGGCGCCAAACTTGGCGGCATTTGGTGACAGAAGGTATGAGGGGTCCCTCCTATGAGAGCCCCCCTTATAGGTATGGGGATGCATTAAATGCTTGACATTTACGATAAGCCATTATTGGCATTCAATCTTAAAGTTTGGCGATAGTCTTTTGGTCGGCGGATAATCGAGTAGTACCGAATTGCGTAAAAGAAACATCCTTGTAACTCTAAAAATTATAATCATATAAACTAACAGTTTACTGCGTCGAATTAAGCGTCTCATTTCCAATTAAAATATATCTTTGAATTGAAATTTGAATGAAATACAGGGTCATGAAAAATCGAAGAGTGTGAAAAATAGGATTACAAATATCTCGGCAACTAAGTATTCGATCGAGTTCATTCCTGATGCAAAATTTATTTTTTTTATTGTCTTTTATACTCGCTCCTTCAAATAAACAATTTCAAAAAATTTTGTATACCTTTTATCAGAACGAATATTTCGAGAATCCGAAAAAAAAATAGTTCCGGATAATCGAGGTTACTGATATTCAATAGGCTTTTTCCCATTGTTACTTCCTAAGTACACACGGAATATCAAGTCTCTATCTCAATTTGTTCGGGTTGATACGTGTAAATCCGTCAAAAATTTTTTTTTCGATTTTTAAAACGATTACAAGACTTACCCTATACTACGTATTATGGGTAAGTAAAAGGGTATTTAAGTTAAACTGAGCACGTTTTTTCCAGATGAAGAATGTATAGTTGAGTCAGATTTTTCATTATTAGGATGTTGCTGTTAACGTGAAATCTGATTCATCTGATCATTCTGGTAGGTGTTCGTTACCCTCCTCATCTTTCTATTTTCTTTTCTTCCAATCTTGCTTCTGCTTTCAAAATGCTAGTGTATATTTTTGCGCTTGATGAAGAAAACAAATTTCTTTGAAACACATTGTACTTTTTTTCTTTTTTGTGGTGTTTTAAGAATCCCCCCTCCCCCTTTTGTATTGAGTTTTACACATGTATATATAACTTTTGCCAGCTAATATATATCTAAGAAATATTACGAAATGTACCTCACTCAAAACAAAGAAATTTCTTAATATCCCCATTTTTTATCATTCTTCGAAGCTTTTCTTTCATTGCGCTTATAAAAGTATTTTAGTTTAACGTAATACTAAATTCGCTGAAAATTTCAGTGGAATAAAAATACTAGATGTTACATTCGAGAAGAAAAACTCATTTAAAAAGGAAAAAAATTACATAATGTTTAGGAAAAGAAATAAAGCAGTACGCAACTAGGATAAAAATTTGCCGTGGAAGTAAATTTTTTCTACTTTGATATCAAAATAACAATAGATTATTTCTTCAATTGTAGTTATAAACAAAGGATACAGCAACCAGATAAACAAAACAAAGGCAGTACACTTTTGGCTACATAATACTTTCACTGTTATTAGGAGAAAGCTTTGAAATTTTTTTAAGTAAACATGGGAGTTGCTTTGAATTCAAGTAATACTTATTATCTTCAATAAAATCTTTAATACTTACCATATAAAGAAAGCATTTTAGCCTGCGAATATTTTCTTATAATAGGATCATACTAAGTTATATTTCCATAAAGAATTGTAGTTTGTTCCCTTGCACTTATTGATCAATAGATATAAAGAAAAAGGTCCCAATTTTTACTTTTTTCTATCTTCAATAGAAGAAAGTATTGTTATCGAAATTTTTTTCGACTTCCGGTTTTCGACAGATTAACACATTTTAGGGGTCAGAAATCCTCCAAATCATGTTTACACAAAATGCCTGTCTGACTGTCCGTATATCCGTGTGTCACCAATGTACCATCGAAAAGTGTATGAAGTTATGCATAAACAACCGTACAATAAAAATATGAATTAGTAACTAATAAAGTATTTCATTACACAAATATATTATTAAAAATTGTGATCTAGGCTTTAAAAGCCGATGACGCAAAAGAATACGACGCCCGTGTCTTTATGTATGGCCAAAATACCCGTGCCATTAAGGGTTAATATCTTTGCTAATTACCGACAATTTTTTTCGTAAATCATTTTCAACAATTCTTTTATACTTCTTCGACGATAGGGATATCAAGCGCTCCTAAACCCCGCTGAGCGCCCGCAAATCGAAACTTGAGTGTAACGTAAAAACGCGATTTTCTCAAAAACTATGTGACCCAGGGTAATCGCTATAGTTTTCCTACAAAGTTCAAATTAACTTCCACTACCTTTAATTTTTTTCATAATTTTAGTTGCGGTAGATTCGAAAATAGAGGGGGGACATATTTTAGAACTGCATTTTCAACGATATCTCTGAAAATATAATACCTAAAATTAAAATTAATGTATCTTTGAGTATGGCGTTACGAAAGCTTCCGCACGATACCCCACACGATATACAAAGAAAATATTTCTTTTTCAAGTAACTTATTAGGCCCTCTACATTTTCCCTAAATATCTTTGTGAATGGTTAATAATCTGTGAATATGTGGTTCAATAGCCTTTATTACTTCAGCCAATCTGAACTTCCCACGTTTCATAGTTTACACGTAAAGTGGCTGTGATAGACAGACAGACACAGGAGTGATCTTATAATGGTTCCATTTTAATTTTTGAAGTACGGAACGCTAAAAATAACTTTATTGAGATTTAATACATTGAAATTGTCTAATATGAATCTAAAAAATACTTTTTAAATTAACATACTTGTATTTGTTAAGAAATATTCCAAAATCATCAAAATGAATATTCTGATTTAATTATGGTCAGTGGATATTTCAAAGGGATAGGCAAATTCAAATTATACAGATGTTAATAGAAACAAACGAAAAGACAAACAGATGGACAGATTAACCTACATTAAAAATATCAAAATATATAGCGGAAGAAATTTTAAAAATGACAGTCTACGCTTCGTAGAAAATTGCCCCAAACATATCGCAAGGAAATAAAGGAGTCCACTTTATAGCTCCAACCTTTTTAATATTGAAAGTTCTTATTTTAGCGTACTTTAAACAGCAGAAAATTATTTCACTTTAAAGTGGACCTAAATTCGCTGAAATTTTCAACGGTATAAAATGCTAGGTACTGCACTCGAAAAGAAATATTCATTTTGAAGATGAAAAAAATACGTAATATTTAGGAAAATAAATAAGAAAGTACAAAACTGGGATACAATTTCTCTGTGGAAATAAATTCTTTTTTTTTTTTTGATAGATAAATAAGAGTATATTATTTTTTCGTTGGTAGTTATATACAAAAGATATCTGAAAAACAAAACATATCCTGTAAACTTCCGCTGCTGATTCAAAGATAATAATTTAAATTTTGTTACAAGAGAGCTTTATAGTAAACAAGGGAGTTCGTTTGAATTTCAGCAATAGTTATTTTCTTCAAAAAAATATTTAATACGTATCAAATAGAAAACGTATTTTAGTCTCGGATATTGTCTTTTATAAAAGGATCATATGAAGCTTACGTTTCTATGACGAATATTTCCCTAGTTTGACAATATGCCATCGTATGAGTTGCTTCATAATAATATAAAACTTTTGAGTTTTTCACTTACTATTTATAATTTAAGAAGTGCCATTTTATTTGGCAACATTTATCCTGAAAAAAGTTACAATCATTGTGTGAAAAAGATTATGAAACATTCTGTGAAAAAGAATAACAACCATTTTGCGAAAAAGTCATTAACTATTCTGTAAAAAAGTTATCAACGAGATAGTAACTTTAAAATTCTTTGCTTAAACTTCACATCGCAAGTGGTTTAAAATTAAATTTTAGCGGTTATATGCAAGTTGGAAAAGTATTTGTAGATAGTGTCCAGTATAACTTAAGGATGTAGTCATTAGCTTATTTCAGGCAGAAAAGAATTTTTGCATTTAAAAGTATTCGTACGTTTAAGACCAATGTCAGACGGGCGTCTTTTTTGCTGCTTTTTTGCTTACGTATTATCCATTCACAATGCTATAGCATTGTGAATGGATAATACGTAAGCAGAAAAGCAGCAAAAAAGAATGGATGGTATTTGTTTGATGTTCGTTTTAATGATCTTATCTATTTCAAACAGAATAAAACTGCTTTATTATACAGGGTGATTAAAAAAAAGTTTACAAAATGACATTACAAATCAGGCATACAAAAAGGATGGAAAATCACATAAAAATTTAGGGTCGCAAACCACTTATTTAGCCACAAATACAGGGCATTTCATCATAACTCAATCTGGGTTAACGGTAATACCTTTCAGAAAACTGAAGTATATTATAATAAAACATTTAACAGATATTCTCACCTTTGTTGTAAATGTGATAACACCAAACAAAAGTGATAGAAGTTTGCATTATACGCGACAGCAGTATGCACTGGACGCCTCACATTTTGGACTGTGATTATCAATTCATTATGGTATCATCGATTACTTACGCAACATGTTTTTCCAGATCTTTTTTGTGATGTTATCGCATTTCACACAAAACAGGGTCATATCATTCCATTTTTATTACATTGTTTTTATTTTTCTCGAAATTAATACCGGGTTCAGTTAGGATGAAACACCATGTATTTGCGACTAAATAAGTGGTTTGCGACCAGATTTGGGCAAATTTGTAATTCTAATTATCTGCACTGTAATTATAGTTTAATTGTACGTGATTGATTATAGTTTAACACATTCAAACATAGAAATTTAGTCAAATAATGTGATGATGGGAGGTTCCGGATAGAATGATGCAAAAATGTTTTACGGTATGTTATTTTAACTGTAATTAATTACTTGCAATTAAATTGTAATTACATTGCAGATAATTGTAATTACAAATTTGCTCAACTCTGTTTCAGACTCTATGTTTCTATGTGATTTTTTTATCCTTGCTGTATTTCTGATTTGCCATATCATTTTGCAAACGTTTTTTTTAAATCACCCTGTATATTGATTTATTGCAACATTTTCGTTTTTTAAACTTTCTTTATAGAAAATTCTGTTGGTACATTTATAGTTCTTTTACAGGGAAATACGAACAAAATATTCAGATATGTTAATATCTATTGCCACTATTTCGTATACGTTACGGCCTATGGAAATATCTGTTTGATGTTCTTTATATGGATTTTAATCTATTTTAAAGAGAATAAAATTTATGTTTTTTATGTTAGTTGACTGTAGTATTTTCTTTTTTTCAAATTTTCTTTACTGAAAACTCTGTTGGTATAGTTATAGTTCTTTTACAGGGAGATACGAATGATTCAGCTAAGTTACGATCTATTGGCACTAATTATTATAAGTCAGTTTTAATGATTTTAATTCATTTCAAACAGAATGACACTACTATATTAGCATTAATTAAAAACTAATAGACGTTTAATAACGTGAAAATAAAAAATCGCAAGTTTACTAAATGGTGTATACAAAATGTTGTAAAGTTAATAAATAAACAAACTCTAACCCTTTATATACCAAATTATGAATTTAAAAACTTACTTCCTTGAAACTTTTCCCCCTTGCATTATCATGATACATTAGAAGATATATGGGCTAAAAATAAAAGATTTATTTATTTTTTGTTAATTACAGCTAATTACTGAAAATGGTAGGTACTTCAAGGTACCGTTGGGTCATAACACTTGGACGAAAATCGAGACTTAGAAAAAAACTATATCCAATTTTTTCTTATTTTAATGTGATTTATTATTATGTATATATATAGAAGCATATATGATTATCATGTATACTACATGACTAGATGATGATGCTGTTGTTTCATCATCAGTGAGCATTTCGTCATCAGAAGAATATGCTATAGTTGTATCACTATCGTCCGATGGAAAGAGAGAAATCTGCAAACTTGTACTTGTAGAAAACTCAAAATGATGCATAAAAAAGCTAAAAGATATTTAATTTTTTTTCCTAATCTGTAACATTTTTAAGTTTCGTTTTATAAAAATACAATATTTGTTCCAAAGTAAAAATAAGATTTAAACCATTCCCCTATTTTCTTTCAAAATCCATCTGTCTAGTACTCATGCATTCCTAGTAAATATACACGTTTTTATGCACCATTTATAATCAACTGATAAAAATCTAAGTAAAAATCCTGTTCACTAAGTCCCGACAGTACTTAAAAGTAGCGCTTTGAAAAGGGCTCCGTAAATGAAACGAACAGAAAATTTATGTTTATTTCGCATAACATATCGCTCACCCGCAAGGAAAGTGACACATCTCGCAAAAATTCATTTTGCGTTTTATTCCACGAATAAGTCTGCCATAGATGCTTCTTGCTACACAAAAAGTTTCGTAAGTGTAGTTATACGGAAAACCACTTTATTATGCTATATGACCATTTGTGACCACAGAAGAGGGGTAAATTGTATAGGGAGGTAAAATTATTCAACCCACCGAAACTCATCGTACGTCTTTATTTCCAAAAGTTTTACGCTTTTATGAAAGTTTTTACTTCTGGATGCATGGCTGAGTACTATAATTTCATGTTACAGTAAAATCATGCAAATTTTCCACCTTTTGCCTCTCCTGTGAAATTTACTTTTGTCGAGATGTGTAACTTTTATTGTGGGTGTGCGATATTATCAAGTGATCTATTTAAAACAAGAAAAAAAACGTATGATAGTCTTACCTTTAAAATTTTAGATTTTTCCAAGCAAAAGTTAGAGATAACTCATCAGGAAACAAAATGGAAGCAAATTAGACGCACACATGCGCCAAAATAGGGTCGTAAATAAGCTTCAGCTTCCTAGAACTGCTATTGCTATTTACCCACGGTCACGGAAGTATCAATGGGAAATGCTTGAAATGAGTGCGTTTAAATTGGGAAGAAAACTGTGATATTTTAAAGGGTTAAAATAAAATCGGGTCATAAAGGGTTAAAATAAAATTATAATAATCGACGTTTCGATCATCATCTATCACCATCTTCAGGAAAGGGTTGTTGCATTGCTTTTAAAGTTTTAAAATCAAATTCAAGCCGTGTTGAATTTGGAACGTTCATTAGGTTCCCAATCGATAATCGCTTCAAACAATTATAAGAAACAGAATGTACAGTTTGCTAGAACCATAAATTGCAGTACATTGCCAAACGTTAAAATTATAGGATAAATATAAATACAGTAGCATATGATTATTTTAAGATGCGCATCCAAAGTTTAGGGATATTAAATAAGATGTTATCATTACACACTTCGTTTTTTCTAATCATAATTTTAATGGATACTTTCTGCAGACCTTCAATAGCATGATTACATGAAATTTTGATCTTTGCATTTCCAAAATCTATGTGACTGCCAGGACTGTTAAATTAAAATCGAGCTAGAGATGTCGTCTGTTGATATTACAAAATATTTCTTTCAAAAGTTCTAAAAATGTTCTTTTCGTTTTTAACGTTCGTTAATTTTTAACTTAACAACATCATGTGTACACGATAAGCTTGCGATTTTTTATTTTCACATTAATATTTAACTATTAGGATAATAAAAAGCACTACGATTTTCAGAACAGAGCAGTTTTGTATTTCAATTCAGAGAATACCAGTGAAATATAAAAAAAAAAAAAAATGTTTTATTTCTTTTTTTTGCCTTAAAAAGTTTTAGGTTTCTTACCGTTTCCAACGTTACCTTTTTTAGCATTCGATTAAGAAAACCAGTGATCGTACAGGTTTTTATTTGAATCGTCTCACAAAGTGTCAATATAACTTCCAAACTTTTTAAATATGTTTTTTTTTTCAAAATGGTATTTTTTGAATGATTGGGTAGTATGGAAAAATTACTAATTAAATTACATACTTCAAATTAGTTTTTATATTTTTCTCTTTTCTTCTATCTTTCTTTTTTTTTTTTTTTTTTTTTTTTTACAAAAATTGCTTTTACGAAAATCTTTTGCATCCCTTCCCCCCGAATTTTAGTTAACAAACTATAATATTATACTTTTTTGGGAAAATGAATGACTTTCCAGATATTCCATACTCAATTAAAATTTTTTAAACCCGCGTTATCAAGCAGCAGTGTCCATCAGTCAGAAAAGTACTTTTATGGATGCTGCAAATTATGCTCCTGTTCTCAGCTTCCGAATAATCAAATGCTATTTTTAATGGAATTTATAATTAAAAAATACATTTAAATTTAGTTAAATTAAAGTAAATTATATATTGGGGATTTTCATTTGAAAATAAATTGCCAGCTTTCTCTCCATAAAACCTACAAAAGTCTACAACTACCATCAACGAACACAAAGCCTACACCTTTTCTTCTTTAAGTAATGATGTTTAAATAGTACTACAGCATTTATTTCAGAGTTAATAAATTTTCAAATTTTTAAAAATTAAAATATCTGTAAATAAGTTAATTCATATGAATAATGATTCATTTAACCATCATTAAGGATAATCATGATATAAGTTTACTAATTGCAACACCTTTCTAGGGTAAAATAACCATTAAACATTCCGAAAATATAAGACGAATTAATTGTTTAAATAAAAGAAGCAAATAATTAAAATTCAGTGAAAAAAACACTTTAAAGAACTATTAATCATCTTAATCGTTTTCTTCCAGCAATTAAAATATAACAAGTATCATGGGATTAGTAAATATATTAAATAGAAAATTGTAATATTTCATTTTGCCTAATGTACATTAATATGTTTGAATTAATATGAATGTGTATGTATCTATAGTAATATTATGTTACACCGAGTGCGTAGTAAAATATATTGTAGTTACAGTTTTACTCAGAAAGTTAACATTTTAGTAAATGCGAATTTTCTTTTTTTACATGTTATTAAAATCAAGGAGTTCGACCGCTTGGCGAGTCTACAGAACATAGACAAAAATCGTTTATAAAAGAAAATTCCAAAAGACCTTTTACATTGTATATATTACTTTGGGATTACCGTTCAATTACACAAAAATTATTTTACATGAAACTATGGATCCCTATCTCCTGCACCCGTAGTGTGCAAATTCCAGGCTTTCATTAGACTCGTGAATTACAAACTTGTTTATAATTCATCCAATGGTGGAAACACACTCTAATCTACTCAAACAACAAATATAATATATTAAAATAGCAATTAAAACCTTTGTGCAGGAATATTAAAAAGCAGAAAACCAACGTTTAAAAATGCACAAATAATACGTGAAAAGCAGCAAACAGCTGTTTCGAATTTACTAGCGAGATTTTTCTCTTCAGTGCAAGATAGAGCAAGACACAGCGTGCTTTGCTCAGCCTTTCTTTTTCTAGCACTCTGTGTCTTGCTCTATCTTGCACTGAAGAAGAATCTCGCTAGTAGATTCGAAACAGCTGTTTGCTACTTTTCACGTATTATTTGTGCATTTTTAAACGTTGGTTTTCTGCTTTTTAACAAATATAATGTTCTTGAATTTAAGAGAATTTTAAGAAATTTCTATTGTATATTGTTGGATTAAGAGTTTGTGTTTACTTTTATTCAAAGAGCTTTTAGTGGGCGGCATGGGCCCGGATCTGGCACGTACCCTGCCCAGCGTACAGGGCCTGATTACTGCACAGGCCAACTTGGTCCCGCTGCTGTTGAGGGCCCCAAATTGAATAAAATGATTTAGAAAAATAATTCTTTAAAATGAAGTTTCCGCAATTATTTTCTCAAAAACCAAAATATATTTTGGTTAACTTTGCAACCGTATCGTACTATCTAATAATCCCCCCCCCCCCCGCCCAAAATATAGCAACTATCTTGGTGCGACGGGGCTCCGAAAAGACCCCGTCGCAGACAGAATAATTGCATTTCCTTGCGTTTGACAGTTTTATGTAACAATTGAGTTAATAGCTTAATATAAGTAAATAATTGTTAAGTTGTAGTTATTTCCCTATTCATAATTCAACATTTTGTTTCAATCATGAAATGAGCAAAATCAAAGCAACCGCCATAAATATCTTCATATTATACAGTAAAACATAAAATATGAATTTTTAAAACAAAGATTTATATATTAAAACATAACAAATGAAATTTTTTTAAATTTAGTTACCCTATTTTCGGCAAAAGGGTACAATAAACGCTAATAAAAACTGCACTGAATCTGTGCGACTTACCTTAAGGTAGTATTAAGGTATAATTTTATTTCTATAAGGTATAATTTTATCTTAAGGTAATCATACAGTGATACATAAGAAAAAACTTTTTTTTCAATTCGGTTCTCTTTTTCTTGCTAGGGGAAGTTATCAGCGTAAAAGGAAGTTGAGTTGAAACTGTCGTATCTAATTTTAACTTGCCATTTGAGAAAAAATAAAATAATTCATTTTAAAATTTTAGTTATGCAATTTTCTACCAGGGATGCTACTAGAGTAATAAATATATCACATGAAAATTTTTAACAAAACACAAATTTAAGCATGGCAGTAAAAAAAAAAAAAAAAAAAAAAAAAAAAAAAAACATACAAAATCATATTTATTTAAATTTAGTTAACTTATTTGCCGCCAGTGTAAGTTATAAATACTAATTATGCTGAATCTGTGTTACCTATTTTTAACATCACTATAGCTTAATATTTGGAAATTTTTTTTTTTCAGAGAGAAACATTCGCCTTGAATACAATATTTCAAATGAAAATCAAAGAATTTCAAATCAATTTCATTTGAAATATTGTATTCAAGGCGAATGTTTCTCTCTGGAAAAAAAAAAAAAATTCCAAATATTAATATAGATTCATCGATGCTGGATTTAATTAAGTGTCTGTGTTTGCTCCATGTTGGTGGCTCACGGAAAATATTCCATCTTGTGCTGCGTCTGTAGCCTTGCCAACTTGTAATAGTGAGAAGTTCCAGGCTGGGTATCGTTCCATGTGGTTTAGCGGTAGAACGTCAGTGCGCTATACTGATGACCCGGGTTCGATTCCCGGCATGGAATATTTTTCACTAAGTTGGTCTTTGCGCCTATTAAGCAAAAATAATTTGAAATTTGATTTTCATTTGAAATATCCCTATAGCTGTTATACAGTGAAACATGAAGCGAAAATCAATTTTACAAATAAGCAATAAGTTTAGTTAGCTTATTTCCTGCTATGGTAAGCTATAAACGAAAAAGAGAATTTTGTTGATTCGTTATTACCTAGTAGTAAATTGCAGTATAATTTCTATATGATAAAACATTAAAAAAAAAACATTTTAAAGTTTAACCCTCTCGCTGCGCAACCCGAGATTTCCTCGGGCAACGTAACAGTATCAAAATTTGCGCAACCCGAGATTTCCGCGGGGATTCATTTTTTCCACTGGCGACTATTCTTCAATTCATCTCGGGCCACTTTTTAAACACAAAATATTCGATATAGACTTTAACAACATCTAGAAGAGAAATATACTGCAAAATTGATTTTCTTAAAATAGTGGTGCGAGAATATAAAAATAGTCTCCAGTGACAGCTCTTATTTAGCCTGATTTGATTGGCGCAAAGATTGTGAAGTAGGACTTTGCCTCGAACTTTGTTTTGAAGTTTATCACATTAAACTTCATTTCTAGTCTAATTTTTGTTAGTATTTTGATTATTTTGATTGGTATATATGTGTTAAATTTCTATTTCATAAAATAAATCATAATTTAACCAAGATTAATTTTCAGAATTTCGCTTTTTAGGTGCGTTCGGAATTACATAAATACGTAGCACCCATAGTCGTCGTTCAGACCGTCTGTCTGTCCACATATAACAGAGCAAAAACTACCCAACCGAATGGTCTGAAATTTTAAATGTATAATTGTTGTAAAATTTTGTCGAATCTTTTCAAATTTTATAAAAATCGGATGTATAGTTTAATAACAGGGGCAGTCAAAAGTGTTCCGTTACATTAAGGCCAGTGGGAATGAATTATTGCAAGTGCATTTTAATGATGTTACAGCCTTCCGAATGGTCTGAAATTTTAAACATATAATTTTTGTAAAAGTTTGTTCAAAGTTGAGTCATTTAAAATTTTATGAAAATCGGATGTATAGTTTAATTACAGGGACAGTCAAAATTTTCCGATACATTACGGCCAATGGGAATAAATTATTGAAAGTGCATTTTAATGATGTTACAGCCTTCCGAACAGAATGAAATGGACATGAACTTACTACTAAAATATACATTCAGTACAATATGCGGTGCAAAAAAATATTTATAAACTAGTTATAGTACGAACGTACCTCATTTGCCACGTTTGACGAGCAATTTTCAACTTGTTTATCATTATTCTTCAAGTGCTGTTTTCTAACAATCTTTTTTTATGATCTCAATCTATATTAATAAAAACTCTTTTACAAAAAATGTTCACATATTTAAACGCTAAAATATATGTAGATTTGAAATATGAAATACAAAAATGCGCAATTTTTGAACCTATTTAAAAAAAAAAAAATCCCAGCGAGAGGGTTAAATTGTCCATAGGCGTAAAAAAATATTTTTTTTTTTTTTTTTTTTTTTTTTTTTAAAATTAAAACAAAACATAAATACATTTATCGCACTTATCAAAACATAAATAGATTTTATCCCACTCACAGGTGAGTGTGATAAAATGTATATAGCCAAACCAAGCGACCTTCTAAGGTCCGTTTGGGGAGTATAAAAACAGGGTTAACTAGTCGGATGTACCAATCCCAAAACTTTCTTCTATCTCATACATGTTAATACTTCAAAATTCGCTATCACATTGCCAAAATTAAATGGCAATCTATGCATCTCATGAGGATTCTAAAGATATGAAATTCCATGCATTAGTTCTTGAGATATGACTATCGCTGAAATCGTCTAAATCCAGCAAAATGCTGCCTAGCAGAGCCATCAATTAGATGATTTATACCAAAATCTAATCAGCAATAATTTATGTCAGCGTCTGACTGAATCTGAAGTTTGGAGAAAATCCGTGCATTAGTTTTTGAGATAGAGCTATAGCGAAAATTGTGAAAATTCCTGCATAGCAGCGCCACCTATTGGGTGATTAACACCAAAACCTAATTAACAACAACTTGTGTCAACATACAACTAAATCTGAAGTTAGATGAAAATTCGTCCATGGATAGAGCTATTGAGGCAATCGTGAAAAAGGCAGCACAGAAGCGCCACCTGCTGGGCGATTTACACCAACAAATAATCAGTAGCAAGTCATATCAAGGACTAACTGAATCGGAAGTTTGATGAATATCCGTGCGTTAGTTCTTAAGATAGAGCTATTGGGGAAATCGTGTAAATCCTACAAAATTCCTCATAACAGCGCCACCTGTTGGGCGATTTACACCAAAACGTAATCAGCATCAATTCATATCAAGGACTAACTAAATCTGAAGTTTGATCAAAATCCGTGCATTAGTTCTTGAGATAGAGGTATTGCGAAAATCGTGAAAAATGCAGCATAGCAGCGCCACCTGTTGAGCGATTTACACCAAAAACTAATCAGCATCAATTTGTATTAGGGACTGACTGAATATGAATTTTTATTAAATTCCGTGCATTAGTTCTTGAGATAGAGCGCCCACAAAATTTGTGTCACATACACACAGACAGACAGACAGACAGACAGACTCACAGAGTCACAGACAGACATTTTGTAAAAATATGTTTTTTGGAATCTCTGACCCCTAAAACGTGTAAATCCGTCGAAAACCGGAATTCGAAAATTTTCATGAATCCAATACTTTCTTCTTGTAAAGATAGAAGAAAGTAAAAATGGTGATATTAAATACTACGCAATTACTGTCCTCTGTTGGTCTAGAAACCACAATTTTAACTTTCCGAAGGCACAATAATTCAGTAATGATCATCAATATACGACTCAAATTATTGGGAAAATTATCACGTAGGGAAGGATTCTAACGCTTTAGTAAATGATTTGTCCAGTAAACCCAGAGTTTCTAATGTATGGCTACCTTATCTTTAACCCTTTAATTCTCGCTCTCGTGATATTCACGGGCTGTGTTTTTTATGCAGATTGTTTGATTCCCACCAGTTTTATAAAATAGTGTAATTGGCTTTATTATGGTATCAATTTACCTGTCATTAAATAAGGTGAATATTTTTTTTTTTTCAAAAAAGTGGTGCCAATAAGCAATTTGAATTTTTAAACCGTAATTTAATGCGACTTTTAAGGGGTTAATTTCTCTCCCCTTCCTTCTCCGAAATTCTCCTTCTTACTTAAAGTCTTCCTACCTCACTCTAAATGAACTAAACACTGCCTTTTCATTCATCTCCATAGTTAGATCATCCATCCCGGAATTGCTGATTTCGGTGTTTTTAGGCAGGCACTGGGGCGATCCATGCAATATGTTGCTCGACTTCGGAGAAAAAACAAGTTTGAAACAGCTTTCTTTGTTTCGACCTGTTTCTTTTCCTGATTCATGTTGCTTGCGTTGTTTCAGTGTGCGGTTTGTCCCACAGTTCACATTCAGTCGCCATTTCTCCCTTGACCGTGGGCTCGTATCCTTTATGGTTTTGTGGATTTTATTTTATTTTATTTTTATTTTAACCATTGTACTAATGATGGAGCTTTAGAAGTTCCAAAACAGCTGTCTGTCAATTTAATATATATTTTTTCACTTGTGCTCTTACACCGTTGTCTTTTCGTTTCTTAATTAAATGCAATAAACTACACGCGTCTTAATCTGGTTGTAATCTATCTGTATACAAGATTCAAAGAAATTACTTGCGTTGTTTTTCCTTTTTACGGGAAAAAACAAATATTTTTTTGTTGATACACTCACAAATAGATTTAAAAAAAAAATCATGCTTAAAAATTATTTAAATGTATCATAAAAAATTAATAAATTGAATTATAGTAGTTTTCAAACAAATTTTATTTAATAATTCATTCTTTGTTGGGGTAAAATTTTAAATTTTACGCTATTTAAAAGCAAATATTATGTGCAAAGTAATTAAGTCCATTGTTATAACTCTCATATAGCTGTAGACACTTTTTCTACCCTCTTTATACCATCAACGTTACTGAAATTGTGTTTTTGCTTTGTAATATAGATTCTCAAAAATTACATCATAAAATTTTAAAAGCCTACGTCTAAAACAATGATCTTTATTAAAAGCTTACATACCATTAAATATTATTTAATAATGGTTCTAAAATATTTGTAGGTTTAATTATTTCATAAATGCTAGCTAAAGCAGGGCTCAGGATACACTGTAAAAAAATAATGTAACTTTACTCAATAAAATTGCTCGCAGCATGCTGTAACCAATTTTATAGAGTAATTTATCTCATATAATGCTGTAATTGAAACTGATATAACTGGTGTAATATTACACCATACTGATGTGGTTATATTAGTCAGGGTTTTCCACCAAATTTAAGGCCATGTTCAGAAAATTTGACAAAATATAGTAGAAACAACGTAGACTGAAATGCTTTTCAGTGATGCTAGACGCTTTTAAAATTAACAAAATTTTACTTTTGAAAAGAAAAATAAATCTAAAACTACTTCTCCCGTCATATACCCTATTGAAACTGTAAAAGTAAGTTTATTAGAATTTATGGATAATTAGTAAAATGTATTGGCTGGTATAGAGACAGAATTTCGCAATAAAATTGGTAAACTGGCGCTAAACTTTGGTGCAAAATATTTACTAGGAATATTACACAAATCAAGGCCCCACGACCGCAGGAGTGAATTATAGCCAATGGCTCAGACTATGCATGATGAAGTGGATAACATTTTTGTATTTTTTGTATTGGATCAATTTTTACTATTAAATTACATAATATCTGATGTATAGTCAAAGTTGGTTCTCAGAAATTTAAATCTTTCAAATCTGTTGTAAAGCGTCATTCATTAAATAAAAGATATTTGAAGATGGTTGAATACATTTTATAATATTGACATGTTTATCGACATTTTTCCAGTGATTTACATAGCAAAATCTTTTAACTACATATTAAATGCTATGCAAACTGATATTTTTAATTTATAAAGTAAATCAGACTGTTCAATAAAAAATTATTATCCCTTTTGAGAATTTCTTAATACCGGAATAAACATCAAGTTTCGAACTATCAACAAACATTTCTATTTAAGGAAATAAAAATTGAAAAACTTTAGCTAAACTAAATACTATTAAAAAATACCCACTGGTAGTTCTGTACCTTTCTTTCCTTAAACAATACAATACGAAAAAAAAAAAAAAAAAAAAAAAAAAAGGAGAGAAGAATTATTTATAAGATTACATTTCTTGGATTTTGAAGATATATTTTATCCACATAAAATGACTCAAAGGAATAACAGCATGTAATTTCTTTCCTTTATTGCTTCTTTAATGCGTATCTAAATGTAATCGGAACATTAAGCTGTGAAAATTTTACCAAATGTTTTATAATTACAGATTACAGTGACTAGAAAAAGCTGTTGCACCATTCTTTTTACAGAAAACAGAAAAATAACCCGAATTAAATAAAGGGGAGAATAATTTTATTTCAAAATAGCCTCTAAAATCTGCACCATACTGTTTAAAATAAAATTTTAAAATACTACTTTTCAGATTATTGCATAAAAGAAATACTGTAATTTTAGTTTTAATTTAAAGCAATTTTTATTTCAGAGCAACGTGTAACTATCGCTATTCGGTTCCCAACTTTCAAACCGGAATATTTTTCAACTTTATGTTACTATTCATTACTGGTAAGAGATAGCGAAGAACTTTTAAATTGATTTTTTTTTATTAATTGCTAGCAGAACCCGCGGCTTTGCTCGCGTAATAATTGAAACATGGCAAGTGATATTTATGTACCTACTTTTATTAGAAAAATTACACTGTTAAAAATAATTAAAATATTACTAATTAATTCACAATTTCACTAAACTTATTTCACCGTATTAGGCGAAAATGAGAATTCAATTAATAGGAGGAATTTGAACTAATTCTAAATAAATGATAATTTAGAATGCATTTTGAAAATTTTACGCTCATTTCAGATTTCATTTGAGGTTTTGAATTTTTTAGAAAACGTTCTTAACACTAATTTACATCTTAAAAGTAACCATCATGCCATATTCCAAGCTTCTAGTCTAACGGTCTACCATCCCTATGGTAGTAGCGTCACTAACATAAAAAATAGCATATATTGGAACAGGGACTATCATATGAATTTTCCTACATAAATTTTAAAATCGGTTTAGCATTTCCTGAGATTCTAGTGAAATCGCAATTTAGAAAGTTTTTAAAAGGCTTTTCCCTCATTTTACCTTTAAATATCGTATCTTTTAAAAACTGTTGTTAAAGAGCATTTTCGTCTTATAAGTATCTATCATGCCAAATTTTAAGCTTCTATTTTTAAGCTTCTATCTTATTTAATAGAAATCGTAATTTAGAATATTTTAAGAACTCTTTTTGCTTATTTCACAATTTTAAATGTCGACATCTTTTAAAATTGATCCTAGACAGCATTTATATCATACTAGCTGTTACCCGTGACTTCGATCACGTAACACTTAAAGAAGAATAAATGCATCAACTAAGAGAAAAATTTCGATAATTAAAAGCATATACAATTAACCATTTATCACATTTTATAGTAGGAAAACTTCTAATGGTCCCAATTTGCATATTTTTGTTTATCTATATAGGATCATTTAGATTTCTTTCGTGAGCTTAGAATTTCATACTCCTTTTCTAAGATCCTTTTCTGAGAAGTGTCCTTTCTGAGACTGCTACCATTGATTCGCAACTATTACTTTTGTAATCGGTATATATTCTCTGAAATTGCATAGAAATAGTAATTTAGGACTTTTATAGAACGCTTTTCGCACCTCCCGTTAGCTTCACCCCTTTTTAATTCGAATATATTTTCGGCAGTCCTTCGAGGGCAGTTATATTTTATAAGTAACTACCATGCAATATTTAAAGTTTCTAGCATCTTCAGCATCACAGAAATCATCGCAATTTAGAAAGTTTTTTGCTTCTGCAACCCTCTGGTGTTAGTGGCACAGACAGACATAAAATATAGCTTATGTTTGAGCAGGTTATATCAGAAACAATTTATCACCATTATTTTTTAAATCGGTTCGGTATTTGATAACATGGCATAAAAATTGTAATTTAGAACGTTTTTAGAACACTTTTCGCCCATTTCATCCTTCTAAATTTGGAATTTTCTTTCGATTTTTCTTAGAAAGCAGTTGCATATTATAAGTAAATACCATGCCATATTTCAAAATGTTAGATCCATCAGTTGTGCAAAAAAAAAAAAAAAAAAAACGCAAATTAGAACATGTTTTGTTCTTGCAACCCCCAGATGGTAGTGACAGCAACATAAAATGTAGCCTATGTTGGAGCAGGGACTCTCACCATTAATTTTTAACCATTACTTTTGAAATAGGCTTGGTATTTCCAGAGATTGAGTAGAAATAGCAATTTAGAACATTTTTAGAACGCTTTTTGAGCTCCCCCCCCCTTTTAACTTTCTAATTTTTTCGAAACTGTTCTTAAAGATCATTTATATTTAATAAATATGTAACTTGTCTAATTTCAAGTTTCTAGACCCTACCGATCACAAAATTCGAAATTTAGAACGATTTTTGCTCCTGCAACCTCCAGGTGATAGTGACATAGACATGAAATACCACCTATGTCAGCGCAGAGGCTGTAAGTATCAATTTACAACCATTACTTTCGAATTCAGTTTGATCCTTCCTGAGATTGCTCACAAATCGGCATCTAGAACGTTTTTAGAAAGCTTTTCGCGCATTTTCACCCTTTTTTAATTTCAAAATTTTAAAGAAATGTTCTTAGGGATAATTTATACCTAATAAATATATACTATGCAAAATTTCATGAATCTAGGTCCTTACATAATTTAAAAATCGCATTTTTAGAAAGTTTTTTGCTCATGCATCTCCTCTGGGGTAGTGGAAACAGTCGCAAAATATAGCCTATCATGGAGCAAGATCTGTCACCTTCATTTGTACACCATTATATTTGAAATCGGTTCAGTGCTTCCTGAGATTGCATAGAAATCGCAATTTAGAACGTTTTTACAACACTTTTTGCGCATTTTGACTTCCCTTTTAAATTTCGATTTTTTTAGGAAATGTTCTTAGAGATCATTGATATCTTATAAGTAACTACCATTCCAAATTTCATGATTTTAGGCCCTTCCATAACACAAAAACCACAATTTAGAACGTTTTTTTTTTCTCCTGCAACCCGCAGATAGTAATGATAAAAACATAAAACAGATCCTATGTAAGAGCAATGTCTGTCACCGTCAATTTACAAGCATTACTTTTGAAATCGATTTGATACTTCCCAAAATTGAGTAGAAATGCCATTTAGAATGTTTTTTAGAACCCTCTTCGCGCATTATCATCCCATTTAAATTTTGAACTGTTTAAGAATTGTTCTTAGAAATCCTTTATATCTAATAAGTAACTAATATTTCAAATTTCATATTTCTAGGCTTTTCAGTAATGCAAAAATCGCATTTTTAGAAAGTTTTTTGCTCCTGCATCCCCTTTTGGGTAGTGGAACCGACATAAAACATAGCCTATGTTAGAGAAAGTGTTGTTATCATCATTTTGACACCATTAATTTATAAATCAGTTTGGTATATCCTAAGATTGTGTAGAAACCACCATATAGAACGTTTTTTAGAACGATTTTTGTGCATTAGCACCCCTTTTAAATTTCGAATTGTTTAAGAACTGTTCTTAAAAATCCTTTATATCTAATAAGTAACTAATATTTAAAATTTCACATTTCTAGGGCCTTCAGTAATGCATAAATTGCATTTTTAGAACGTTTTTGCTCCTGCACCCCCATTTGGTGTAGTGGCACCGACATAAAATATAGCCTATGTTCTAAGTTGGACTGACAGCATCATTTTGATACCATTACTTTTGAAATCGGTTCGGTAGCTCCAGAGATTACCTCTAACAAACACACAATTTTTACTTCTTTATAACATTAGTATAGATAAGGATATGTAACTACCATAGTAAATTTCAAGTTTTTATCTTTAACAATTCCATAGGAAAAAAATAGAAATTTAAGGGGTCTCAGGACTCTTAAAATTGGAAAAAATGAAAAAAAAATACCATTTTCAATATTTAATATCTTAAAATGTATTTGATTTAAAGACACAATTTTAATTGGAATAAAATATATAAGTATGTTCTTCCATTTCATGTATTTAAAAAATTATAAGATGCAGAATTAGCATTTACAGGGGTCTCCAAACTGTCATACCTTTGGCGAGCAAAAAATCAGCATAACAGCTTACGCGCATGATTACAAAATAAGTATTGCAGCTAGAATGAAAATTTTGATGCCTACTTATACTTCAGACTGTAATAATTACCCTGAACTTAAACACATTTGCATTTAAAGCTTTTTTATATTTTTAATACAAAGTTGTATTTAGCTAATGCAAAATTAAAAGAATTTCAACAGTATAATCACCTGAAAAAAATTGTTTTGAACAATAAAAAGGAAGTTTTAGGTTCAGTTTATACAGACTAACATGAAACATATGTTTTGAAAATTTCATGAAAAAATATTCATTAAGTTTTTGAGATATCGTGCCCGTTATCCCCAAAAACGTCATTTGGAGAAAAATGGCTTCTAAGTTTCTGAAACGACGCTTCAGCTATTGAACGTGTATAAATGTAAAAGCCATAACTTCAGTTCTAATAGGAATTTCAAGGAAAAAAATTGTATAAAAAGGTTCAGAAAAGATAGGACTTTAACATCTAAAAAAATTAAAATTTCGAAAATTTTAAAGCTTTAAGAATCCTGAGACTCCTTAAAAGGATTTTAAAACGCTTTTTGCTCATTTCATATTTTTAAATTTGGAATTTTTTAATAACAGTATTTAGAAACCATTTACATCTCATAAGCGACTACCATGCTAAATTTAAAGTTTCTAGCACCTTCAATATCACGAAAAATTGCAATTTTACAATGTTTTTCGCTCCTGCATCCCTCTTTTGGTAAAGGCACAGACAGAAAATATAGCTAGATTGGAGCAGAGACTGTCACCATCAGTCTGCCACCATTACTTTTGAAATCAGTTTGGCATTTCCTGAAATATGATTGAAGTCATAATTTAGAAAGTTTTTAATGTCTGTCAACGAAATGATGATTTTCTAAAATTAAGAAAATCATTGCGCCACTGGGGGTTGTATTTAACCCCGGTGCTCCCAACTCGGAAATTCATCGAAGAACTTGTTTTTCTTTCGTATGCTCCACATGGGGTTTCCAAATTACTAATTTTTTATCTTGCTTTATTTAATCTTAACGTTTTTTTTTTTTTGCACTTTCGATGGAGGTTTAATCGGGGTTGCGACCCATTGTATGTACTCCTTTAGCGTTGAATTGACTGAGAAAGTTTTTAGAATGCTTTTCGCTCGTTACGCCCTTTTAAATATGGAATTTTTTAGAAACTGTTTACAGATTATTTATATCTTATAACTATGTACCACGCCAAATGTCAAATTTCTATCTTTAACAATTGCATAGAAATCGCAATTTAGAACATTTTTAAAACGCTTTCGTGCACCTTTTAAATTTCGAATTTTTTCCTAACTGTTTTTAGAGAGCAATAATATCTTTTAAGCAACTACCACGTCAAATTTCAAATTTCTAGTACCTTCGGTACTTCAAAAATAGCAATTTACAACTTTTTTTTGCCTCTCCAATCCCTGGTGGTAGTGGCATCGATTTAAAGTGTAGCGTATGCTGGAGCATGTACTCGCACTGTCAATTTGCAACCATTACTTTTGAAATAGTTTTGGTGTTTCTCCAGACATCATAAAAATCGCAATTAAGAACATTTTTAGGAACGCTTTTCGACCCTTTCACACTTTTACATTCGGAAACTTTTAGAAACTGTTTTTAGTGAGCATTTATATCTTACAAAAATTTACCACGCCAAATTTGATCTTTTCATCTTTGTGAATTGAATAAAAATTGCAATTTAGAACGTTTTTAGAGCGCTTCTCGCGTATTTCCGTCCCTTTTAAATTTCGAATTCTTTTTGAACTGTTCTTACAGACCATTTACATTTTATAAGTAACTACCATGGAAAATGTTAAGTTTCTGGGCTCTTCTGTGTCACAAAAAATTGAAATTTAGAACGTTTTTTGCTCCCTGCAACCCCCAGGTGGTAGTAGCACCGACATAAAATATAGCTTTTATAGGAGCAGGGACTGCTACCATCAATTTTAAACCATTACTTTTGAAATCGATCTGGTATTTCCTGATATTGCATAGAAATCGAATTTAGAACGTTTTTAGAACGCTTTTTTGTGCATTTCTAAAAAATTCGAAATTTAAAAGGGCTGGAAACTGTTCTTAGAGGGCATTTATATCTTATAAGAAACTGTAACTCCACATTTCAAGTTTCTAGCTCATTCAATATCACAAAAATCGACATATAGAAATTTTGCTCCTGCAACCCCCAGATGGTAGTGGCACCGACATAAAATATAGCCTATGATGGAGCAAGGACTGCTACTAGAATTTCCCCAGGTTGCATAGAAATCGTAATTTAGAACGCATTTAGTGCATTTTAACCCTTTTTAAATTTCGATTTTTTTAAACTGTTTTTAGAGTGAATTTATATCGTATAAGTAACTACCATGCGAAAATGAATGTTTCTAGGCCCTTAAGTAACGCAAAAATCGCATTTTTAGAATTTGTTTGCTCCTGCACCCCCCTTAGGAGTTGAGTCATCGACATAAAATACAGCCTATGTTGGAACAGGAACTGTCAGCATCAATTTGCTATCATTACTTTTGAAATCGCTTTGGCATTTCCTGAGATTGCATAGAAATCGTATTTTAGAACGTGTTTAGAACGCTTTGCCAGCAATTTGCACCCTTTTTAAATTTCGATTTTTTTAGAAACTGCTCTTAGAGTGCAGTTATATCGTATAAGTAACTATCATGCAAAAATTGACGTTTCTAGGCCCTTAAGTAACACAAAAAAAAAACATTTTTAGAAATTTTTTGCTCCCTTTCAGGGGTGGTGGCATCGATATAAAATATACCCTATATTAGAACAGAGACTGTCACCATCAAGTTTCTACCATTACTTTTGAAATCGGTTCAGCTGTTCCAGAGATTACCCCTACAAATACACACACAAACCCATAAAATTTACCTCTTTATAATATTTGTATAGATGTATAAAATTAACAAAATATTAGTTGTAAACAAAATTAAAAAATATTTTGGAGAAAAAATTATATCTATAATACACATTTGTTAGACTACCAGGATATTCTTATTTTACTGTTAGCGAAAATACCATATTTATTGTATTGCTTAATATTGTTTTGTTGTAATTAGTGTTGCATTGTTCTTGTTTAGAAAAGAATGGATATTACTGTGAGTTACTAAATGAAAAAAAAAAAGTTGAGGTATTAGTTAACATGATCGTACACTTTTTATTTCTTTTGCTTCGATTATCGATTCTAAATTATGTTAACCGACATTGATCACAATCTAAGTAACTAGTATTTATCACAGTAATAGGTATTGTATAATAATATATCAAGAAAATATTCTTAATATTTTTTTTTGAAAGAGGGGAGGGGGGGGGGCATATTTTTTTCTCATCGATCTGGAGCCACGAAGATTTTTTTTTTTTCGTCGGCAGTGAAGTTTCGAAGTTTATTGCTTAAGTCATAGTGCAAGTACTAACTTTTCCTGACTGTATTATTAATGTGTAATAACGTAAGGTCAAAAAAAAAAAAATCCGGGGTAAAATTTATCTACTTAAACTGAATTTGGTTAACAAATAATAATTGTATATTACCCTACACCTCCATGAATCATATATATATCTCCAATGTTAAATTAATTTTTGAATCTGGGAGATAGGAACATTCCCTTGTGAATTTTTCCATGCCGTTTTATGATATTAGTTTATGATATTAGTAGTTAGTTATGATATTAGTATAATTTTTATTACACTGCTCAAAACAATTAAAGGATATTGCAGTTTTAGGTGGATTTTGTATCTGGTAAACTGTTTAGCTGATTGATACATGGTCGACAGACATAGTAGGTTATATGAGAATAAATTACACATGTTTGGCAGAAAAAAATGCATTTTATTGCGCATTTGTGTACTAAAGGAAAAAAACACAATTTGTGCATATGAGAAAAAAAGAATAAGAAAAGGTGTTTTCTTCAAAGAAAATCATTTTCAGTAGGGGGGATGGTTTCCACGGGCTGCCAGCAACGTTGAACACCTTTGAGGCATGGACTCAATGAGGCTATTAATGACGAGTTGGGGTATTCTGCCCCACTCTTCCAGAAGAGCTCTTTCCAGTTCTTGGAGAGTTTGTGGGGGTTGTTGGCGGCCAGAAACTCGTCTTCCTAGAGCGTCCCAAACGTGCTCGATTGGATTCATGTCTGGAGAACACGCTGGCCATTCCATTCGAACGATTCCTTCCTCGAAAAGGAAATCCTCCACCAGGTTTGCACGATGTGGCCTGCAGTTATCGTCCATTAAAATGAAATTATCTCCGATTGCTGCAGCGTAAGGGACTACAATAGGTCTGGGGATCTCATCCCTATATCGGCAACCAGTCAGAGCTCCATCTCGAATGATGTAGAGCTCAGTGCGCCCATCAATGGAGATGCCACCATACACCAACCCTCCTCCACCGCCAAATCTGACACTTTCGTGCACGAACGCAGGATTATTCCTACTGCCACGGTCCCTCCAGATGAAAATACGCCTATTATCCGGATGCACAGAAAAACGGGACTCGTCAGAAAACAGAATATTGCTCCATTCATTTCTCCTTCAGTTGACATGCTCGGTTGCCCACTCCCTGCGGTCGCGACGATGCCTTGATGTTAATCTAACACATACCATCGGTCGGCGAGCATACAGACCTACAGCATGGAGCCGGTTTCGGACAGTCTGAGTTGAAATCGTGGTGCCTGTAGCCGAGCGAAGGTGTTGTTGGAGAAGAGTAGCGTTCATGGTTCGGTGTCTCCGAGCTGTTAACGCTAAGTACCGATCTTCATTGGGCGTTGTTGCCCGTCTACGACCTTGCCCTGGTCTTCGGCCTGCACATCCACTCTCCAAAATACGGTTCCAGATCCTGGAAATGACACTTTGTGACATTCCAATGGCTTGCGCTACTTCGGCTTGAGTTTGGCCCTCTTCTAGCCTACCAACATTTCTCAAAGCTTCTGAATCTGTCAAATGACTTCGCTGAGACATCGTACTCATCGAAACAAAGTAATCACTGAAAGCCGATCATCCTTGTCTTCATTCTCTTTTATCCAGTTGAAAGTCAAATTTCATTCGCTGCCGCTGAAGCGACGTTTTTGACGTCGAACTCAAAATTTGCATACTCCACAGTTTGAAAACCAGAAAAATTTGCATTTGTGATTCTCTTCTTCTATTTTCGGCAAAAAAAAATTTCGTTTATATCTTTATTTCATATAAAACTTCAAATATCCTTTAATTGTTTTGAGCAGTGTATATTAGTTGCAATCTATTGGTTGTGATTCTAGAATATTCGTCAAATAAATCGCACTAATTGCCTTTTGAATTACAAGTCTACTTCTATCACACTGATAGTCGCAGATTCCATTACAAATGAAAAAACAAAAAAATGTTTATCTAATATGTTACAACTGCATTAAAAATCATTAAATAAAAAATTCAAAATATTTCTAACAACGTAAGTGCAAGAAATGTTTACGCATTTATTTGTCATTGTTTAAATTCCTCTGTGTTACCATTTACAAATATTGAAAATATTTATACTATAACTAAAATAGCCAGTTATCCCAGTCTCTTTTTTAATAAGAACATTCTCTGAAGTTTTGAATCAAAGCAAATATTTAATTTGATTTGCTGGAATTCGTAAACTTAGTTATTTTTGCTCAAGGAATGTAAAATTAAAAATAGAAAAAAAGAGATGCAAAATCAGATTAAAAGGATGTAAGGTGGCTATATTTGTATTTCATAGGAACGGCGCACTGCATAAAAATTTTGGATATTTGTTGAGTTCTTTGGTGGAAAAGGAATATACATGAATCAGCTTAATTCATGCGTTTGAATTATATTTCAGTGAAAATATATCGAGTTTTATTTATATAAAAAATAACCATTTACAAAATTAAAGTAGCGAAATCATATATGCGATTTAAAGAATTGATAAATGTTTTCAAGAAGCCTTTTGTTTTACAATTTGTATTTTATAAATGATTCTCAGTTTTAAATTAAAGTTTCTTTTTTAAATATCTTTATTGGAAAAAGATAAATTAATTCTAGGCGAGAGAAGAAAAATAAAGAAGTATCTATTTTATATTTTGGAGTTTAAAGAAGGGTACTAAGAAATGCTTAGTAAGCATACACTATTTTCCAATTTCAAACTAAGTATATAGGGATTTTTTTTTTCTTTTCACATAAATCCGCACCTAGGACAAATAATTGAAAATGTCAACTAATGCAGAATCTCTGGGAAAAATAAAATAAAACAAATACTTTTATTAGAATAGTGCAGAGCTAAGTTTAATGATTTAAAAAGTAAACAAAACTTCAATATAAAAATATTAAAATCAGCAGGTGCAATATAAAATTTTTAAATACTTTAATGCACTTAAAAAATGGTGCTCAATAATAACTTTTTAAGAATTATTATTTTTTTAAAGGAAACATTTTAATAGTAATTTATTAACTATACTTTCGTCGCGAATATTTCAGGAAATTTCCTAATAGTCCAGGCAGTAGAGACCGTATAGGGACTCTACCTAGCAAAATTAATGGAAGTACTGGAAATCGGCTTTCTAGATGTTTTTTGGGTAGCTGAATCCGAATTTGAAACTTCCCACCAAAATTTCCCCCGGCAACCCCCCCCCAAATTTTGGTAAAAAGCCCCCCCCCCCAAAAAAAAAAAGGTTTTTATTAAAAAAATCTTATTTTATTAAAAAAAAAAAATTATTGTTTTAGAGAAAAAGTATCTAGAAATTCAGAAAGTAGACAAAATTTCCAACAAATCAGATGTATGACATTATGACTTAGGATGAAGGGGAAGGGGGATCTGCCTCGGAACATGCGCCGCAGTGCTGCGTGGACTAAGTTGCGCAATTCCACTTAACCACTCACATGTTTACATTAGCCCTCCCATCTTCCCTCCGAACTAAGGTTCACTTAATAAGGTTATAATAATATTATTATTCACTTAATAAGGTTCACTTTAAGTTTTTTGGGTCGCTGAATTCGAATTTTTAACTTACCCCCCAAAAATATCCCCCCGAAACCCCCAAAATAGTTGTTTTTAACCTAAATTTCTTATTGTTTTAGGGGAAAATCATTACGAAATTCAGAAACTAGGCAAAATTTGCAACAAATAGGATATATGACATTATGACGTAGGATAAACGGGGAGAGGGGGGCTGCCTCGGAACATTCCCCGCGCGCTTTTCTCAAAAACCAAATTTTTTCAAAAAATCAATTTTTGGGAGGGAGGGGGTTGCCGGGTGAAATTTTGGTCGGAAGTTACAAATTCGGATTCAGCGACCCAAAAAATATAAAGTGAGTCGAAATCCAGAACTAGTATTAATTTTGCCAGATAAAATCCCCTATTACCTGGACTTCATAATTTAATGTACGTAGCGCCGCAGTGCATGTTCAGAGGCAGCCCTCACCCTCCCCGTCCATCCTAATTCATAATGTCATATATCCTATGTGTTGCAAATTTTGTCTAGTTTCTGAATTTCGTAATGCTTTTCCCCTAAAACAATAAGAAATTTAGGTTAAAAACAACTATTTGGGGAGGTTTCGGGGGGCATTTTTGGGGGAAAGTTAAAAATTCGGATTCAGCGGCCCAAAAATCTTAAAATAAACTTTATAGAGAAAGTTCGGAGGGGAGATGGGAGGGCGAATGTAAACGTGTGAGTGATTAAGTGGAATTGCGCAACTTAGTTTACGCAGCACCGCGCGCATGTTCCGAGGCAGATCCCCCTTCCCCTTCATCCTAAGTCATAATGTCATATTTCTAATTTGTTGGAAATTTTGTCTACGATCTGAATTTCTAGATACAATAAAAACTCTAAAACAATAAAAAAATTGATCTTTTAAATAAAATCCTTTTCTTGGGGGCTTTTTACCAAAATTTGGGGAGGTTGCCGGGGAAATTTTTTGTGGGAAGTTACAAATTCGGATTCAGCGACCCAAAAAACATCTAGAAAGCCGATTTCCAGTACTACCATTAATTTTGCTAGGTAAAATTCCCTATTGCCTGGACTATAAGTGATCTTATAAGATTTAACATAATAACTTTATGAACTAGGATGTTTCAAATAAATTTATAACGCTATAATTTAAACACGTTTTCCTCGAAACTACATGTTTTGAGAAAATGGAATTCGTAATATCTTGAATACTACTACAGAAGGGGATTCAATAAGTTTCAGCACACTATAAATAAACAAAATGTAAATTAATTATAACAGAATTATAGGAAAATATTTTATGATTTTTTAGAAATAGTGATAGCTGATCTTTGAGCGCACTCTTAATTATATAGCACATATATCAATTAGGTATTTCATTTCCGACTAAATCCCAGCAAAAATACCTGACTGAATTACAGTGCTTAATGCATGATTTCTTTTCTTGTTTTTCCTGTGGCTAATTGTTTGCTCGTGTATCTGTGCGGTAACGTATGTGTACCAGTAAGGCAGGTATATTAAAAACGTTATCAACTTTTATGAATAAGTGTGCGTGGTGCATCGTACAGTTACCGAATAAAATAAAAAATCGCAAAACTTTTTCTCCCCTGCGAGTGTTACTATTTTGATTAAAATGCTATAAACGGTTATGCCACTTCCCTCATTAGCGGTGCACAAACATAATGAGCACATGTAGTGCAAAATTCGCATCTGTTTTTGGCCTGTGTCTTCTACTGTTACAGTTTTACATTACAGCAGAGCGCCGATTATCCGGATAGGTCAGAATCGAGGCCGACCCAGTTAATAAAAAATCTGGATAATTGGTCAATTTAAAAAAACACCTATGGCAAAATTTTTTAGGTAACTTCCCTTCACATTTTTTCCAGGAGGACTGGCAATTGTGGTAGTGCACATTTTAGCGTTTTACAAATGGCGTGTTTAGAAGCTATTTTTTAAAACATTTATTTTCCACAAAATTGGTACAAAGTTATGCATAGAAATATACACAGAAATTATTGCATGTATATATATATATATGTATATATATATACCCTATATATATAAAATCCTTATGAAACGGATATATGAAACGGCCGAAATGAAACGAATTTGTGAAACGGATATATAGTAAAGCGAGGAGAGTCTGCGCACATTTCAAAAGAATAATAATAATAAATCCAAATATTAATATTTTGCTAAACTATGCATGAATAATTTTGACTTCATTTGTTTTTTTATGCATTCCCATTGTTATTTTGTTGTTATACTGTAAATTAATAGAACAGCAGTAATAAAACCAAGAAAACTATTTTGCGTAATCTCTCCTTATAGGGTAGGAGAGAACGTGCACATAGGTAGAAGAGATTGTTATTAATAATGACTACAATTAAATTGTTAACAATAATAATTACACTTAACTGACATTGTTGAAAGGTTTTTGTGAGTAAATATTATTGTATTAGGAGTGAATATTTCAACAAAATGTTTAAATAATAAATAAAAGAAAGAATTTTAACAACAGTTAAATTTTTTAATTTAAGAAGATTAAAATATCAGAAAAAGCAAGCCCTACTAAGATTACAAAATAACATTAACCTAGTAGATAACATGTTTAACTTGAAAATTACTTCATTTCGATTTCCACAGTTTCATTGTATTTAGTTTGCTAACCGAAGTTGACGTAGTCCACAATCGATGCCCTTATTGTTGTAAAACGTGCATCTTTCGTGCAATCACCTGAAACAAGCAATACATTGAATCCAGTCAGTTGTCGAAATTGTCTCCTGGTACCGTTCTAGACACTCAGTGCACTCATCCTCATTGACCTTCGTTTTTTTCCCCTTGAGTTTTTTTATCCCACTATTTGTGGAATCTTCAGCTTTTTTTTTTCTGTAGCGGCATCCTTCTTAAGTTTTTTTTTTCATATATATTTTGTGGATCAGTAACATTAGTTGCACTCTGTTTCCTTTTGATTTCGATGGCATTACACTACTTGGAATGGGTGAAAGCTTTTTCAAAACATTGTATTAGAAAATTTATTTTAGTTAACAAAATTAATTTATTAGCAAATTAATTGCTCATAAATTAAAAAAAAATATAGAAATATTTAATTATATTATTAACAAATATATTATTAATTTATTAACAAACATAATTACATAAAATTTATTTAATAACAACTGTATTATTAATTTATTAATAAAATTTTTATCTGCAAAAGTATTTTTTTGCAAATTAATTTATTGCCAAATTTAGTTTTGATAATTATGTGTTTTTCCGAAATTCTTTCAAAATTGATTCATTCATTTGTTTCACCCGTAATTTGCAATTCATACAAATTTATCAATAAGCTGTGTTATCTCTCCTAGCACTTAAACTTATGGGGAAATGCGTCACCTCTCCTTAGTAGCAGATGCGCAAACTCTAATATTTTGGTAGGAGAGATTGCACGTCCTTTTATTTAAATATGGCCACTTGTAAAATGCATTTTTGTTGTTCGCATACTTAGTCCAGGTTAGTAGTTTATAAGAAATAGTTTAAGTTCAAAATATTTTGTATTATTGACGTTGTATAAAAATTCTGACGAACAGTTATGAAAATTAAAGCACTTACTTTGGAGAAATAAAACAAAATAGCACTGCTTTATCCAAGACACTTGGAACAATAAATATGCACATTCATGTAAACACTGCACAAATGCTGCTGCACAACTATCTGGAGTAGCTGGGCGTGCACTCTACTCCTTCCCGTCGAATCTCTTTGTGCGCAATCTCTCCTACCGCGCGAACTCTCCTTGCTTTACTATAAGAATCGACTAATTAAACAACTGATTATATTTCAAGCGATTTCTCCTAAAATATGGAATACTTTGCAATAAAATTAACACCAAAAATCAGCATTGATCCGCAGATCTCAAAACTGGTATTAGAATTTTAAAAATAGAATTAGTTTTCGAAATATTAATTTTTTTCTAATTTTATATACATTTTTCTAATGATGGTAACTCAAATTTTAGTCAAACAGATATTTTTTTTCCATATTTCAGAAATAGTTGACATGGTAACCCGGCTATTGTTGTTTATTTGATAATAAATGTTTCTTTACTTTTATTTCTTTTTATAAATTATATAAATTATTTTGTTCTATAATTATTATTTTTTTTATGTTTCCTTTAGAAAATAATTAAAAAATACGGTACTACTTAGTTATTCCGTCGACCAATTTCGCCAAATTATATAAATCGCCAAAACACTCGCCAAATTATACAAATTGACATAATTTTTATTTTAAATAACGAAAGAGGAAATAATTAGTATAAGATTAATAAATATACAAATAAAAAGTCAAAATAAAAAACACTTGATGACGTAAACACGTGTAACTTGCTTAAAATCAAGTGAATGTGACATTTACGATCAACCATTATTGGCATTTAATCTTATAGTTTGGCGATAGATTTTTGGTCGACGGGATAGCTAAGTAATACCAAAAATGCATAGGTAACTGGTATTTGAAAACGAAGTTTTCGCCAAATTTTCGTAAAAAAAAAAAAAAAAAAAAAAAAAAAAAAAAAAAAAAAACTACGCCAAACCTGCTGTGCGTATATGACATCTGGCCAAATATTACCACTCAAAAAAAAAAAAAAAAATGCCTACTGGCGAGTTGAAAAAAAGCTATTGGCGAGATTTGTATCCGGCTAGCGTAGCAGTACCAAAAATTCTTTGAAACCATGGACATTTTTTGTAGTTTTATTCGAAAAAAATTTTTGATTTTTCAATCAAAATGGAAAACTTACGATCCCATATTGGCGCGATTTTTTTCTGACGCCAATGCCATATACGGAACGGGTTCTTAACTGGCGCCAAAGTATCGTTATTTTGCTTGATAAGGTAAGCCGGATGTTGTTGTTTATGCTGTTGATGAAATTGGCGTCGTTAAAAAATCGCGCCAATATGGGAAGTATATGACATCTGTGCCAAACTTTCATATGAACGGCGAAGGGATCAGACCGTATTTGTTTATGGCAGTTGATGAGTTGAACTATTATAATATGGATGAAATGATGGTGATAGAATAATATTTGGTGACTTATCACCTGTGCCTGGCTAACTTTAAAGTACCAAAATGGCACCTAGAGTATAAAAAGCGAAGTGGTCCGCCTGGAACTGTTGATGATAGTCACATGACTTAGGCTATTGTTATAGTGATTGTTTTAAAATACCGGGAGACAAAGACTCTGTATACTTAATTTATTTTATTTTAGCTTCTTTTCAAATGTTTAACTGATCCTCTATAATCAAAAACGAAAACAACCATTGGATGTCTTAACAGCAACTGATTCGCCCTTAAATTTTTGCAATCAAAGGGAATTGAATGGAAACCTGTTTACAGGTAGTTCCGCACAGCTTTTTTCAGTATAATTCAATCTTCTCTAATATTTTTAAATCTCATCAGATTAGCGTGTTTTTAGATTCTGCGATGTCTGAACGGGGGTTGGCGAGCGTAGCTTACAGGGGGCAGAGCCCCCTAGTATGTATATACACACACACACTGTACAGTACATAGATTAAAAAAATTCATCGTGTTAGGGAAAAGAAATTCTTGATAGTCTTCCGCTTCATAGAGGGCATTCGTTTTCTGTGTGGGACTCTCGCGCTTTAGAAGGGAAACTTCTTAGGTTCTAGAAACAATTGATTTTATGCATTGTTGTCTTTGCATTTGTTTGCAATTTTATTATTTCAGAATTAGGAAATGGTTATTTAACGGTTAACTTTCGCGACGTCCAAAAGTTTCGAGAAGGTATGAAAAAAACGTATGGTCCTAGATCGATCCGGTTAATTGGAAAATCCGGTTAATCGGCGTCCGGATAATCGGCGCTCTACTATTTTTAAAAGCCATATTGATTTCTTTCAGACTTTTATGAATATCCTTCTTGTAAATATTTCTAAATAGGATTAATTATGTTATACTGGTCGCGAATTTTTTTTTAATTCTCTGCGAATTAATTAATTGACCCGGTATAGATATGACATTCCTAAATCTAAATAGGGCATCCGAGTTTTTTTAAACACGTAACCTTTTTACATGCAATTTGTTACTCATAACCTGATATGCTAGAAATATAAAAATTACATACACATTAGGGTGGAACTAAAAAACGAAGTTTCGAATTTTATATTCTAATAGTGATTATTTTTTTCCTTTTTAACTCCATAAAAAGAAAATATTTTTCTTTTAATTTTAAAATGATATTTTCCGGTTCCTCAAAGCGCCTGATTTTCCCTAAAAAACGAAAAAAAGCCAATAATTGCATGAAAAGTTTTTTAAACTTATTGTTAAATTTATATTTTTCAAAATTAAATTAATTAAGTGTTAATATCCTGTAATAAAGAGAATAATTTAGTTTGAATGCCATAGAAAAGTTAACACCACAATATTTGACTTTTGTAGAAGCCAGTGTCGTCGGCGCCGGCTTTCATTGTCTCTGATTTATTTGGCTGCGACACATAACAAGTTAGTGCGATTTAGCATGTGTTAACAGTTTCTTTAATTATTTTTCAATAAACAGTCAGTGTCAAAAGTGACAAAATCTGTTAACGTACCTAAATCTAGATAATTGTTGAAGTGCCATGTATTTCGTGAACCAAAACAATGAACATTAGACTGTCATCTTTGACGAACATATGAAGATGTTATGAAACATTATTTTTGGGTTCAATTTAACTTAAAATCTCACAGCTGGAATCTGGTACACACTATTTCTAAAACATCTAAAGCTGTTGATGATACAATTACAAGTGCATTGCTGAGACCTTCAATTCCAACGGTTTCTGATACACAAATCATAAAAAATGATTCGAGACTAGCGCAAGAAATGTCAAAATTTGAAGAAAAATATTAAGATTAGAAAGAATAATCCCACATCCAATATACAATTGCAAAATGTTAGGTAATCCTGCAAAAAACATTTCTTTGTGTAAAAGCACTAAATATTATCGTGTATCAGAACAAGAATGTCACTTTCTCAAAGACCAAAGAGAGATGGGGTGATGGCAATAGGATCAATAGATATAAAAACTACAAAAAAAATGTGTAGCAAGACTGGAAAAGGAAATATAAAAGAAAAAAGTTATTTTAAAACAAAAAATTGATGTTTTGATTGAATGATCGTCAAGCGAAAAAAAATAGTTCGGAAGGAAATAGTTCAATTGGTTGTTTTTCTAAACCTGAATTAGATAATCAACAAGGTAAAAGAACCGGAGTATTAGACAGAACTGCAAATATTATTGCAAATGGCACCTTAGAAGATATGGGTATTTCTGATGATAATAAAGAAAAGGTAACTGAAAGAAGGACTTGAAGATGACAAAGAAAAAAGAAAAGGAAGAATTTGAAAGAGCAGGAAAGACGAAATGGGTTAATTTTAGAAGGTTAGTATTTTGATGGTAGAAATGCTAACACTATGATAACTGAAGCAGAAAAAAAGAGTATAACTAAGAATCATTAAAGATGAACACCTGGTCTTAGTTCAAAAACCAGGATAAAAATATATTGGTCATATTTCATTGACATCTTCTTGTTATATTAATATAGCCACTACAATTTTGGTGTATTTTCAAAATAACAATACAGACATTTCAAGTTTGAAAGTTATTGGGTGAATCAGAAACGCCTTTAATGCATCCTGCATTAAAAACGGATTTGATTACTATACATGCAAATGAACTTTTTTCTTAGATACTCATTTCAACATCTTGCTGGAAAAACTACGGGTACAAAAGGATTTTCTGGACCAGTAGGAAAGCGATTTGAAAAAATGCGAACATATTGAAATTATAGACTATAAAAACATGGATCCTATCTTGACGGACTGATCGGATGAAGAACTTTAAAATAGTAGAAACAGGAGATACACCTGAATTTTAGATTTTCCTTGTCATACTCAAACAGTGGAAACGTGTGTCAAAATTGTCCCGCGAGCTGTGTCAACCGTCTTTAAATATTAAGCAAAATATGGCTTAATCTTGGGAAAGTTGAATTCCCGCAATGTAATGACAAAGTTTGCCTAAAAAGACAGTAGGATGGATATCCAATTGAATTAATCCATAACAAAGGGAGGTAAGGAGGGTGGAAGTCGATATTTAACCAACTCCTCGTGGTGATTTCTGGATAGTATTTGCAAAATAAAAGTAGATATGAGCTAACAGCTACGTTGTTTACTTTAAGTTACTTTATACTGAAATTTCAAAACTTTGACCTCCTTGAGGAACCGGAAAACAACTTAATTAAAAAAAACCTTTTCAGCCAAAAGTTTAGACATGTAAAAAGGAAAAAAGTTTTCACTATTACACATTAAAGCAAAAAAGTTTTTTTTTTACCCTATACTTAAGTTCCACCTTAATACACATGTGTGTTTTAGATTACAATACAAAATTTTTACATTATTAGAACTTAATTATAAAATAGAAACTTAATTTTATGGCATTTATTTATTCCGTTAGCCGCTCGCAGGTGATAAATTGCCAAATAATCTTTATGATTACAACTGTTTGCGAAAAATAGTAACTTAATTTTAAGGCTTATTTTATTTCTTTTTATGTTACTAGGTGGCTCTGCCCCCTACGAGCTACGCTCGTCAACCCCCGTTCAGACACCGCAGATTCTAACAGCACGCTGATTTGATCGGCTTTAAAAAGATTTCGGAAGATTGAATTATAATTTGAATCTGACAATTATAATCTGACGTAATTTTCACCAAACTTTTCTTTCTCTTTTTAATATTCACGTAAAAATACTTTTGTTAGAAATGAAATATTATGATCATCTTAAAATATCAAATAAATGTCTCGCGCAATTTTTAAATTTAAACTGTTTTGCAACATTATTTTTTGTTCATTTTACGTAATAAGTGTAATTTGACGTAAATGTGACGTAAATTCTCCTATTTAAGACTTCTAACGTATGTTAATGAATTTATTATTTTACAATATTCTTTCTCTTTTAAAATTCACGTGTAATTATAGATTTTATGACGTAATTTTCAATGAGTTCCTGCTTTTTATATTTTCTGTTTATAATAGTCACGTGTAAAATAAATTTTTAATTTGAAGCAAACATTATTGTTTGCGCTGTTTATACAGTTGGCATCAGTTTAAATTAATACAATTTTCTAAAATAAATAAATAAATAAATCTCTCGAAATGCTGAAAATTTGAATTTAGAATAGAAATAAAACCTCAAAAAATGAGTCAAATTAAAAAACTAAATACAATCTGCACACCGGGAAATTCTGACGCATAAAATGATCTAAAAATGATTAAATTCTTATGTATAGTTTTTGCTCCAATAAAACTTTTTTAATGGAACGATTTTGTCCAACTTTAGCATTAAATATCTCTTAAAATAATTCTTCGATTTGAAAACTGTCTGCATCAGCGTGTTTATCAAACATTTCTCTATAATACCACCGATTTTCATATTTTTGTATGCAACAGTGTTTTTAATATTAACGAAGAAAGGCCGTTCTTAAGCATTCAAATTATATGCCGATCTACCGGAAATATCTACGCAGATTTTCATTGGTCCATTTCCAAATCAAAACTTTTTTTTATATATAGAAGGATTCCGTTAACTTATCGCAGGTGATAAATTGCCAAATAATCTTTATGATTACAACTGTTTGCGAAAAATAGTAACTTAATTTTAAGGCTTATTTTATTTCTTTTTATTTTATTCCGTTAACCGGTCGCCGGTGATAAATTGCCAAATAATCTTTATGGTTACAAATGTTTGCGAAAAATAGTAACTAAATTTTAAGGCTTATTTTATTTCATTTTATTTTATTACGTTAACCGGGCGCAAGGTGATAAATTGCCAAATAATCTTTAGGGTTATAACTGTTTGCGAGTTACAAAGACAACGTAATAACTCTGTAGTAAATAACACTCGACAAAATTGGCTAACTGACTATGAAAGTGCAACTACGAAATTTTTAAAACATAAAAAATAGAATAAATAAATAAATAAATATATATAAATATTATATTAAAAAAAGACTCATTTATCATTAAAATTCCATTTATACATACAAAAACTAAGTTAAGTTGAATAAAAGCGTTTAAAAAGAAGTTTTATTTGTTTTTTAATCATTTGGAAAAATGGTTATTGTTCTCTGTCAGGGTAGGAAATCAAAAGCATATCTGAAGGTTTTTATTGGTTTAATCATCATTTTATTCGTTTTGTGATTGGTCTATACAGTAATCTGTATTTCCCTTTACTTTCAACAACGATGGATACCTTCTATTGACACTATGACAAAAAAGTAATAAAAACTACAAAAAAAAATAATAATAATAACTCAGAAACAAATTGAGATACAGCTTTCAAACAAATTGCACTTAAAAGTACATTATTTTTTTCTCTATCCAACGGTGTAAAAAGTAATGTTGTGGGAAGTTTAAGAATGAAATTTCATTTAAAATGTGTCGTCAGATTTCTTGGAAATTTGACGATGGAAAAGCCTTTTCCCGAACAGCCAATGAAATGCTTGGATTATCCGTAAGTTTCAGGTGGATAATACGTACGAGTTGCAGGCGATTTTTGTCGCTTGGAATTTTTACGTGTAATAACACTATTAATGTTTAATTCATGGCGTACGTAATGTAGGATCAACTCCGTGCGATTTTTTATGTCTTAAATTTTAGTCTTTGAAAAAATCTTTTTTTTTTTTTTTTTTTTTTTTTTTTTTTTTTTATGAAAGTGTAACACGGCTCTGAAATTCCCCAGTATTTATAATGACACATTTGTTTTGGATTTTATGATAAGCAGTTTGAAAGTATAGACTCGTGTATCATTTATTATGAAACGAACGGTTAATACTGCTGCAAATGGTTAAAACGATAATAGAACCATTGGATGGGGGGGGGGGGGGGAATAACGCCTAATAGATTAGGGCGTAGGAGCCGTACACATTAAAATTTAAGCTACATTTAAAGCTTTATATGGCAGCATCCAGTTTGGAAAGTATTTTTATTCCACGTTTCAAAATAAGTCGAGACACCAAATTTTAGATTATATGGCAGAAACAATTTTGAAGTAAAAAGCCTTCTATCTCTCTATTCTAAAAAAAAGTAACTACCGCTGTCTCCGCCCCCGGTTTTGAATTTTTTGTGACCGGAGGTCTTCCTTCGTTAATATTAAGAAAAATAATGCATACAAAAATATGAAAATCGGTGGTTTTATACAGAAATGTTTGATAAACACGCTGATGCAGACAGTTTCAAATCGAAGAATTATTTTAAGAGATATTTAATGCTAAAGTTAGATAAAATCGTTCCACTAAAGAAGTTTTATAGGAGCAAAATCTATTCATGGGAATTTAATCATTTTTAGATCATTTTATACGTTTGAAGTTCCCGGTGTGCAGACTGTATTTCTTTTTTTAATTTGACTCATTTTTTGAGGTTTTATTTCTATTTTAAATTCAAATTTTCAGTATTTCTAGAGATATTTTTTACATTATTTTAGAAAATGTTATTAATTTTACTGTTGCCAACTGTATAAACAGCGCAAACAATAATGTTTGCTTCAAATTAAAAATTTATTTCACACGTGGCTATTATAAACAGAAAATATAAAAAGTAGGAACTCATTGAAAATTATGTTATATAAAAACTATATTTACACGTGAATTTTAAGAGAGAAAGAATATTGTAAAATAATAAATTCATTAACATGCGTTAGAAGTCTTAAATAGGAGAATTTACGTCCCATTACACTTATTACGTAAAATGAACAAAAAATAATATTGAAAAACTGTTTAAATTTAAAAATTGCGCGAGACATTTATTTGATATTTGAAGATGATCATAATATTTCATTTCTAACAAAAGTATCTTTACGTGAATATTAAAAAGAGAAAGAAAAGTTTGGTGAAAATTACGTCAGATTATAATTGTCAGATTCAAATTATAATTCAATCTTCCGAAATCTTTTTAAAGCCGATCAAGTTAGCGTGCTGTTAGAGTCTGCGGTATCTGAACGGAGGTTGACGAGCGTAGCTCGTAGGGGGCAGAGCCCCCTTGTTATTTAAAAAAAAAAAAAAAGATTCTCCTCAAAATGTTAAATCGATTTTGTTATTTTCCTCAAGCATTTCCTAAAATTAATTAACATCTAATTGTTTGTATAAGCACATTGATTGAAAGCCAAACAAAAATATTTTGTAGGTCGTGTTTAATTAGTAGGGTGAGTTGATTAGTTATTACAGGACTGTAAATTGATATTGAACTAAATAATTATTTTGATGCATTTTATCACCCATTTCTGCTCATATATTATTAATGCCATTTATTAGCCCGAGGTATGCTATTTCTTTCTCCCAGCTTATTTTGTCTCCAATAAATAACGTTACATTGTATACGCCAGCCGTAAAACAAAAGCCGATGTTTCATTGTGCGATTAAATACTCTACAGCATTTTTTAAAACTTCTAAGCATCGCATATTTTCAATGTTTATACCGTCGTATTTGGAGAAAAAAGTACTTTTTAATGCAATTTGTTTGAAAACTGCATCTTCATTCGTTTTTGAAATATTAATTTTTTGGTAGTTTTTAGCGACATTTGTTACATTTTGGCAACTCAAGTACTCCATGTCTGTAGAAAAGTAAAGAAAAAACTGTTGAAAAATAGCAATTACATCATTTTGTTGCCATTTTCTCATAAAAATTACAAAAAAAAATTAATAAAAATACATGCTATTTTGAGAAAAAATATAAATGAATAAATTTTTCAAAAAAAAAAAAAAAAAAAAAAAAAAAAAAAAAAAAAAAAAAAAAATTATGGCCATTTTTTCCCCATTCTGACCAGAAAATCAGAGTTCTAACTTTTTACGATTGCTCTTTCATCTTCACCTCTTCATTTATAAAGGCTATTTCATAATAATAGAAGCCATCAGTCCACCAGAAGAAAATGAAGTAATGGAAATGCCGGGGGCGACACCAAATTCTGAAAAAGCAGAATTCCTGTTCTCTAGTGTTATTCTTTAAACTCGATGCAATTTTAAATAAATGTAAATATTTTTTAATAAATATTTTCCATAAAACCCTGAGTTTTGTTATAATTCATAAGAATTAAATGAAAAAAAAAACATATATTTAAATTGTAGATTAAAAAATCTGTATAATTCCAAAGTACGCTATTACATCGCTCTAAATAAATATTTTATTAGACTATTTAAATATGACATCCGACTTCTTTAAAGTTTGATGTTGGTAATTAGAAAAGAAATGTGTAATTGGATGAATATGCAAATTTATGTTGTTTGTTTGCGAGTATAAAAAAATAGTTTTTTATGAAAATGTACAGCGTCTTTGAAATTTTAAAAGTCAAATGTTTAAGAGCTTTACTTGTATATAATTAAGAATTTCAAAATCTGCGGCTTTTTTATGCATAACTGAAACAATTTTTTTACAAAAGAATACTTTGTATGTAAGTAACTAACCCAACTCCTTTCATGAATTTATCTTTTCAGGCATTTTTTCTGCTTCATTTATAAAATAAAAATGAAGTTTCTTAAGCAAAATGAATTACTGGTGTGTAAATTTCTGCACAAGCCTTTAATGGAAATGATAATTCGGATCGATGAAATACCAAAGAAACAAATTTTAAAATGTGAACAAAATTATATTAAATTATATATATTAACTTACTAAAACTAAAATTCCGGTAAAAATTCTAATCGAAAATAATATTCACCCTATGTTTTGCCCTATGTCAAATTACTCCATTAAAAAACTAAAATTTTCTGTTGGGCGAGTTACGCTAAACCTAAATAGCCCTATTTTATGTCACAGTCAAACAGAATAGGTTCTCTTATGCTCTCCACTCCGTGCATGAGTTCTGAGATAGAATTTTCACAAAACATGCGTCACATACGTACATACGTATAGACCAAGCGGTGCGGCCGCACAAACTATCACCTCATCGAGTTCACGTCTGAAATTTTAGGATTAGTTAAAACTCGATTAACATATTAAAATACAACTGGTTTGCCAAGACATATCTTAGTGGAAACCACCAATCCTGCAACACAAATTTTAATGGTTCATTGGTAAGTTTACCATTGTGTTTTCCTGCATCCATAGGTTAAGAGAACACGGATGACTGGGTGCAGGAGAAAACAATGGGAAATATACCAACCAACAAACCACTAAAATCGCGTATACAGATGATTTTCCCCAATATATGACTTGTCAGACCAGTTGCATTTTAATATCCCCTCCCCCTCATACTGGAGTTTTAAGTAATAAAATTTTCACCATGAACTCGATGAGGTGATGGTTTGTCAGCCGCGACCAGATCTAATACAGACAAAGAGAGACACACAGATATTCTATAGTCAAATCTAGTTAAGGAACTTCTAAAACATATAAATCTGTTGAAAACCGGAAATCGAAGTTTTCCCCGAATACAACAGTTTTGTATTTCTATCTTTAGAAGAAGAATGCATACTGGATTCCCGAAAAATTTCGACTTCCGGTTTTCGACGGATTTTCACTTTTTAGAAGGTCCTGAACACGATTTAACTGTATTTAGAAAATATTTTTCAGTGAGTCTGTTCGTCTGTCTGTCTATGAGACACAAATTTCGTGAGCGCTCTGTCTCAAGAATTAATGTAACTAATTTAATCAAACTTCAAATTACATTGGACCTTGACATAAATGTCGATTAGCTGTTGATGTAAATCGTCCAACAGGTAACGTTGCTACACTTCATTGCCGTATTATTCACGATTTCCCCGATTCATATATCTCAAGAACTAATGCACTGAATTTCACCAAACTTCATATTTTGTTAGACTTTGACATAAAAAAATCTTTATTATATTTGGATGTATACCGCTTAACAGGTGTCGCTGCTAAGCTTTGTTTCTCACGATTTCCGCGACATGTATTTCTGAAGAACGAATAGATTGTCGAATAATTTTGTTTGCAGATGCTTTTATTTATATAGAAGAAAGTTTTGTAATGGTCACATTAATTAGAAAGTAAAAATTCTGTTTATTAATAATTCTATAAATTTATCATCATATTTTTAATGTAAAGAAATCGATGACAAAGAAATTTAGGGTGTTAAAAAATAAGAAAATAAGTTAAGTAAGCTTTTTGAACATCTCATAGTAAAATAAATGTTCGCGACACTATATTAACCATTTGATTATTTGACTGTGGCGACGTACGTGGTTAAACATGCATGCAGATTTCATATGGTCTTTTAATTTGAGTCTAGAATTTCGGTATTGTAATATTCGATTTATTTAATTACAAAAATTCTGAGATTAAATAACACGAACCTAACTATACTTAAATACTGGTATTAAAAGGGAAAAGCTGAAAGAATCATGCTATACGAGCTCAAACCCCTATGTAATCAAGGAGTTAAGTTCCATTTGCCATTAGAAATTTTAATAATTGATACATGCTACTGCTCATGAAAAAAAAACCTTAATTAAATTGTTTTTAAATAATTTTTTGATAAATAGAAAAGAGTGCTGCAACATTTTTGGAAGATTAAACGTCATATAACATTTCTTGACAAATATGTAAATGTTTGTATCAAATAATTTATATCTTGTAAAGTATTTTCTAGATAATTTTTAAAGATACATTAATCATAACACTATCTTATAATCTATTAAGATAAATATCAGTTTACTTAATAGTTATTTCCTTGTTTAGATTACTTATTTAAGTTATTTGTTTACTCTTTAAACTTCCTTGTTTTGTTATACATAAAATTACTTTTATCAGGGAAACTATCTTTTTCAAGTTCATGTAATTTATTTTAATAATGATGCTTTCTGTAGTCATATAGTTATTGTACTGTAAAACAATGGAGTATTAGTAAAAGAAAAGGAAATTCTAAGTAACTGCTGGAAGTGATAGATGGGAAATTTACATAATCTCGGGGGCATTTATACATAGGAAAATCTCTAGTACAACTTCGATGCGCAACAAATGCATTTTTATTCTATATATAATGTAAATGCGTATATGTATTCTTCAAACGGTCCTTCGCAATACTACTTCTCATGAATAAATTTAATTTTTACAAAAAATCTATGCCAAAAAAACTTAATTTGCAATTTCATGTATACATTTGCTCCATAATTTTGCATTTCATTGAGCAAGTGCACACACGCAGCACTTTTCCAACGGTATTTTACCAGGTAGTTTTGTAGTTAAAAAGTCAAATGCAAATAAAATATGTCTTTTTGACTGAAAAGACATTCAAGATAATGCATGCATGTTTTATTTTTAAAGTGTTCAAAAATACTCCTGGTCATATCAAAATAACAATTTGTTTGTTATAAGGTTTCACATCCTATTAAAGCATCATTTAATTAGATTGGTAACAATCATAAATTAAATGTTTTTCGACTTAATACACATTTAGATTTGTTTGTAGCCTAATGAAAAAATACGAATGAAACTAGTATGTTGCTGTCATCACAAAACTTTCTTCTCTATTTTATTAATATATTAATTTAAATACTGCTTTTACACACCATATAATTAGACAGTTCCCGAAGTATAGTGCAATCCTTTGAATTTAACTTGTAGACATTAATCAGTGTATAAACGACCAATTAAACAGCGCTCACTTTGAGTATTGAATAAAAAATTGCACAAACATATATTTTTAAATTGCTAGCATCATAAAAAATGGTGCATTTCTACCCAATAGAAACTGAGATACAGCTATAATGTTCATCGCAAAAAATAGCACAGTAACTCCTTACTCTCTGTTGAGTGAATAAAGACAAAATTGTATAAAAACAAATTTTCATATTTATCTGACATACTAAATTTGGTGACATTTTATCGCATAGATGTCCAGATATAGCTATCAAGGCAATCGTGAAAAACTTAGCATATCAATGTTGTCAGTCAGGTACCTTTCCGCGTTAATATAATCAAAAATATCATGGTTAAATATAATCGAGTGTTTTCATTTGTGGTTCAGTGAACTTATCTATAAATAATATATATCTTTAACGACACAAGAATACATTTAATACATATAAAGGATATAAATAGGTGTTGGCGCCATGGAACGACGCAACACATCTAAGAATCCGCATGGCAATAAAAAATGACTTCTTTTAAGTTCAGAACTAGAGAGTTAAAATAGTGCATGAGCGAGCTAAGTAGGTGGTTTGCGAATCAGCCGACACCAGTATCACCAGTTGAGCGATTTGCACCAAAACTAAATTAAAATCAATATGCTTCGAGTTTAAACTGAATATGACGTTCTATGGAATTTCATCCTATAAATACTAATAAAAGTTAATGTTATAATAAAACTTATGGAAATCGTGAAAAGCACAGCATACCAGGGTCATTTATTACGCTTTTTTCATCCAAACCTAACCAGCACTATAGTTTATGTCCAGATCTAACAGAATATAATGTTTTATGAATTTTCATCCAATAGTTCTTGAAATAGAGCGTCACCAAAACTTGTGTTAGATACATAGAGACATACATTTTCCAAAAAAAGTCAACTCGTGTTCAGCACCTCCCAAAACCTGTAGTCAAAATGTTTCTAGATTTCACTATTTTCCTAAATGAATAGAAATAATGTAAAAAAAAAAATATACAATGTACTACATTAATATTTCAGATAGAGTTTTCTTTTTTCATGACTTTGATCCAGCATTTTTTGGAAGGTTGGTGGTTCGTGTTGGTTACGACCGATTATCTGCGCAAGGGATATAGGCGAAGAGAGTGTACCTTCCATGCGTGTGTGTCTTTATACGGGATCCCAACCCGTATTTGCGCAAGATACGAATATAACCATGGAAAAGTGTGAACGGTTAGATCGACGCGCGTGAAAAGAAGGGTTTGTTCACAGCATTTCCTGTGTGCCTTACTAGGGTATGTCCCCAACTGCCAGATCGGGTTTTTGTTGCGAGTGTTGTCGTTTGGAAGCTCTTACCATGGGGATCAAGGAAATGTATACAACTACCCCTCCAAATCCAACTGGTGAAGAGTTATAGGATGATGTATTTTTGTCATTTATTGATTTCTCCAGGTCACTAGATATGCAGGAAAGACACTCTGTGTGGTAGAAAAGACAGCTTATAGTACAGTTATGTAACTTGTTGATCCCAGTGTGAAGTTGGTGAAGGTTCCATGTTCCCTCTAGTAAGAAACAAAAGATTGTGACCGCATTTTCACATTCATATATAACTAATTGGACTGCACTGACTTGGAGTATGCTTTAAAGTAGGGGTGCAGAACCTTTTTTAGAGAAGGGCCATTTACAAAAATATCTGGGTTGTCGAGGGCCACATCAGTAACATGGAAAGAATTCTATTTTGGGGAAGTCCTCTGTGGCCTATAACCAGATAAAAAATATTGTTTCAGAGTGGGGAGAGGAGTTTTACCCCTCTAGATTCCCCTACCCAGTCGACATATCCAATTCAGTTGGCAAGAATATATCAACAGTTTACGTTTGCATATATATATATATAACACATGTAGCAAGGATTGTTTTCAAGGAGTGATAATAATCCTTGACTTTATTCGAGAGGCTATATTTTGTTTTATTATAAGTGCTAAAAAGGCAAACATAGGCATAAAAATGACAAGTGCCAAAAAAAAAAAAAAAAAAAAAAAAAAAAAAAAAAAAAAAAAAAACTAGTCGGAAGTGGCAATCCCAAAACTTTCTTCTATCTCATACATGTTAATACTTCCTGAAAAATGCAGCATAGCAGCGCCACTAGTTAGTTGATTTACACCAAAATCTATTCAGCATCAGCAAAAACTTATGTCAACTTCTAACTGAATCTGAAGTTTCGTGAATATCCGGACATTAGTTTTTGAGTATACCTATGGCGGAAACCGTAAAAAATTCTGCATTTTTAAAAATGAAAATCAAATTTCAAAGTAATAGCTTAATAGGCGCAAATGCCAACATAGTGAAAAAGATTCCATGCCGGGACTCGAACCCGGGCCATCAGTATAGCGCACTGACGTTCTACCGACTAAACCACATGGAACAATTCCCAGCCTGGAAAATTTCTCACTATTATATGTTGGTAAGGCTACAAACACAGCACAAGATGGAATATTTATCGTGAGCCACCGACATGAGGCAAACACGAAACATAATTAAATCCAGCATCGATAGACTATATTAATACATGGAAATTATTCCGGAGAGAAACATTCGCCTTGCATTAAGCCATTACCTATTAAGCCATTACTTTAAAATTTGATTTTCATTTAAAATATTGTTGCAAGGCGAATGTTTCTCTCCGGAATAATTGCCACGTATTAAAATTCTGCATGGCAGCGTCACCTGTTGGGCAATATAAACTAAAATCTAATAAGCAACAACTTAAGTCAACTTGGTAACTGAATGTGAAGTTTGATTAAAATCCGTCCATTACTTCTTGAGATAAAACCATTTCAGGAATCAGGAAAACTGTGGCATAGCAGCGCCACTTGTTGGGAAATACATACCAAAACCTAATAAGCAACAACTTAAGTCAACTTGGTAACTGAATCTGAAGTTGGATTAAAATCCGTGCATTACTACTTGAGATAAAACCATTTCGGGAATCAGGAAAAATATGGCATAGTAGCGCCACCTGCTGGGCAATATATACCAAAACCTAATAAGCAACAACTTAAGTCAACTTGGTAACTGAATCTGAAGTTGGATTAAAATCCGTGCATTACTACTTGAGATAAAACCATTTCGGGAATCAGGAAAAATATGGCATAGTAGCGCCACCTGCTGGGCAATATATACCAAAACCTAATAAGCAACAACTTAAGTCAACTTGGTAACTGAATCTGAAGTTTGATTAAAATCCGTGCATTACTACTTGAGATAAAACTATTTCGCGAATCAGGAAAAATGTGGCATAGCAGCGACACCTGCTGGGCAATATATACCAAAACCTAATAAGCAACAACTTAAGTCAACTTGGTAATTGAATCTCAAGTTTGATTAAAATCCGTGCATTACTTCTTGAGATAAGACTGTTTCAGGAATCAGAAAAAATGTAGCATAGTAGCGCCACGTGTTAGGCGGTTTACGCCAAAAAGGTAGTCAGTGCCAACCCATATCAAGTACTAACTGAATCTGAAGTTTGATGACAATCAAAGCATTAATTCTTGAGATAGAGCCCTTGCGGAAATCGCGAAAAATGCTGTACAGCAGCGCCACCTGACGGGCGATCGTAGTAAACACTGACTCATATCAAGGACTAACTAAATCTGAAGTTTCATAAAAATCCGTTCATTAGTTCTTGAGATAGAGCGCCCACAAAATTTGTTTCACAGAGAGACACACAGACAGACATTTCGTGAAAACATGTTTTTCGGGATCTCTGACTCCTAAAACTTGTAAATTCGTCGAAAACCGGAATTCGAAAATTTTCATGAATCCAATACTTTCTTCTTGTAGAGATAGAAGAAAGTAAAAAGTGAACTTTGTGAACGAAGAGGGGAGAGGGAACCGAAATTTGAGATCTTTCCACTCCTGATCAATGAAATTTGCAATTTTTTCGCACCCAATCAAAAAACTTTGCGATTTTTACGCGTCAGATCGACAAAATTCGCTATTTTTCCGCATCCGATCGATAACATTCGCTATATTCCCGTGCCTGATCGACGAAATTCGCTATTTTTCGGCATCCGACCAACGAAATTGCGATTTTTCGGAAGCCGATGGACAAAATACGCTGTTTTTCCGGGTCTGATCCGCAAAATTTTTGATTATTTCGAGACCAACCAACAAAATTCGTGATTTTTCTTAGCTCGATCAACAAAACTTGCGATTTTTCCGAGCCCAATCGATAATTTGCAATTTTTCCGAACCGATGGACAAAACTCGCGATTTTTCTATGGCCGATCGAAAAAATTTCCGATTTTTCCGTCCCTGATAGACGAAATTCGTGATTATTTCGCGCCCGATCAACGAAATTCGCGATTCTTAACTGATTGACGAAATCTGCAATTTTTTGTCGCGGCAAAATGATAAAATTCGCGTTTTTTTCTCGTGGTAAACTGATAAAATTCTGGATTCTTCCGCTGCTGATCAACGCAATTTTCAATTTTTCCGCATATCATCGACAAATTTCCCGATTTTTCCATTACCGATCTACGAAATTTCCGATTTTTCCGCGTCTGATCGACAAAATTCGAGATCTTTTCGTGCCCGCCCAACGAAAATTGCAATTTTTCAGAGACCGATCGGCAAAACTCACTATTTTTCCGTGCCCGATCGACGATTTTGCATTTTTTCCGAGCCTGTTCGACGAAATTTGCGTTTTTTCCGCACCCGATCAGAAAAATTCGCGATTCTTAAGTGGCTGTGATGAAATTTTCACTTTTTCCGCGCCCAATTAGAGAAATTCGCGATTTCTAACTGACTCTGACGAAATTTGCAATTTTTTCCCGCGGCAAATTGACGAAACTCGCGATTAGCAGGCAAACACGCGATTTTTTTCGCAGCCAATTAGCAATATTTGAGGTTATTCCGCTCCTAACCGTCAGAATTTGCTATTTTTCCGCGCATCATCAACAAAATTGGCAATTTTTAATGCTCGATTAACGAAATTTGTGATTTTTCCAAGCCTGATCGACAAAATTCACTATTTTACCGTGCCTGACCAACAAAATTCACGATTTTTCCGAACTCGAACGACGCAAAATCTCGTGCTTTTTCCGTGGCCGATCGGCGAAATTTGGAATTTTTTCCGCACCTCATCGACAAAATTCCCGATTTTTCTCAGTCCGATCAACAAAAGTTTCGATTTTTCTGCGCTTGATCGACAAAATTCGTGATTCTTAAATGGCGGACGAAATTTTCAATTTTTCTCGCGGCAAATTGACGAAATTCACGATTTTTTCCTGCGACCTATGGACAAAAATTACAATTTTTTCCAGTTATAAATTATTGAAATTCGCGGGCCACTTTTAGCCCGCAGGCCACAGGTTGTGCATCCCTACTTTAAAGAACATCACGAACTAACTCCTCGCTCACCTTCGATGAAATGCGTCGGTATGCCTTTCAAAAGGCATTAATTAGAGACACGGATCCCGTTTTTCGATTAGTTAAACAAGCATGCTTTAACTAATAACACCTATGGCAACTGCGAAACACCCCCTTTCATTGTGTGTACCTGGTGTTGGAAAAACTCATGCTTCATCCATTTCTATTCAGAAATGCACTACCATCCGTGAAGTTACTTTTTCCACCAAGCGTAAACTGTCTTCTCAGAAATCTCTGTAATCCGTCAACTCTTTTTTTTCTACCACACAGAGTGTCTTTCCTGCATATCTAGCGAGATATCAATAAATGACAGAAATACATCGGCCTATAACTCTTCGCCAATTGCATTCGGACAAGGGTAGTTGTATACATTTCCTTGATCCCCATGGTAAGAACTTTCCAACGACACCCCTCTCGATAAAATCCCGATCTGCCAGTTGCGGACCTTCCCTAGTTAGGAAAAAAAACCTGTGGCTGTACGATCCATGAAAGATCAGGACCTACGGTGCCCAACTCTATTTACTTGACCCTGGTCCCCGAGGTGCTATGTAGCATGTGCCCCGGCCAGGTGGTCAACCCAACGCGAGACCCTCGGTGTTTAGTTCCCAAGCAAGCTTGGTACTCATTTTATCGACCCCGAAGGGACGAAAGATTGAGTGAACCTTGCCCAGCCGGGAGCAGAACTCTCGACCTGTAGCGTAGGAGACTGGCGTGCTGACCACTAAGCTGCTGGGCTTAGTGGTCAGTGGCTCCCTGTTAGAAGGAATAAAATATATGCATCGCATTTTTCGAACAAATCATTGAATTTCGCCATCATGCCTGTAACCAAAATGGAAAGAAAATGTATTCCCATCTTCAGGATACTAAGCGTGAAGTCTCGTTAAATTTTGTGCATTTAAATTGGTGATATAAGTATCGCATTTTTCGAACAAATCTCCGCAAACAAGCTTGAATAACAATCTATTCCTAAGGTGACAGTTCGAAATTTGGTGTTTCCTTGAATTCGCATAAACTGGAGATATAAGCTAAGCATAACATAAATGAAACAAATCATGCATTTGCTGCACCCACTTCTTGACAGATTTTGTCCAAAAGCTAATCAGCATCATCAATTTACATAAGGATAGAATTTATAAAATATACATATAAAATTTCATTCTATTTGCGCTGTAATTTGTGAGTTAGACCACTCACAAAATGTGTGTCACATACAGAGAAACAGACACACATACAGAGACTGACGGATAGCATTTTCTAAAAACAGTCAAATCGTGTTCAGAACATTCTAAAACATAAAAATCCGTCGAAAACCAGAAATAGAAATTTATCACGAATAGTGATAAAGTGTGCACTTCCATCGTCATGTTAAAAGCCGGGTCAAGTGCACATAATTGGTTTCATTCTCAATTGTCATTCTAAATTGACACAATGAGTAGCAAAGAAACGATGTGATTGAGTTCTGGAAAAATTATTTATTAATATTCCACGTACGAAGTATATAAACTTACACTGTTTATTAAGTGTGCACTTCCATCGTCATGTTAAAAGCCGGGTCAAGTGCACATAATTGGTTTCATTCTCAATTGTCATTCTAAATTGACACAATGAGTAACAAAGAAACGATGTGATTAAGTTCTGGAAAAATTATTTATTAATATTCCATGTACGAAGTGCATAAACGTACCCTGTTTTTAAGTGTGCACTTCCATCGGCATGTTAAAAACCGGGTCAAGTGCACATAATTGGTTTCATTCTCAATTGTCATTCTAAATTGACACAATGAGTAGCAAAGAAACGATGTGATTAAGTTCTGAAAAAAATTATTTATTAATATTCCATGTACGAAGTGCATAAACTTACACTGTTTATTAAGTGTGCACTTCCCTTGGTATGTTAAAAGCCGGGCCAAGTGCATATTGGTTTCATCCTCAATTGTCACTCTAAATTGTAAATGTCGTTGCCTATGTACATCAGTTAAATAATTGAACTTTAAATATTTACTTAGAACGCTGAAGAACATTTCCTGGAGAAAAAATTCTTCGGAACAGCTTGTCGATCACTGCGCTGAACAATTAAACTATCAAGTAAACATTGACTGTTTGCATGATGATGTCCGCCAGCTCACCTTACTGTAGAATAAAATTAATCTTGCTTTGAAGTTGTAAAGGCTTGATAACCAAACTATCTTCCGGTCAGAGTTTCACTTTATTACAAGAGGCCTGTACGATAAGTATGGTGGTACTTACACTATGTGTACACTTCCCCGGTGTACATTACATAGATAAATTGTAAGAAGTTAAAATATTTATTTTAGGAGTATAAAACCTTTTTGTAGCTTTTATTATTTTATTTATCTTTAGATAAACTTGCGATATTCTTAAATATAATTAATTTCTTTCATCTGCATATCTTACCGCCTAACCTTATTTTCAGACTGCTAATAAAAATAATTTTAAGTTATCTTTGTTCGATACATAGTTTTAATATCGATAAATTTTACATAAATTTTAAAGCTGTAAACATTGTTTAACATTTCATCAAAAATACTCATATGCATAAGTTTGTATAGAATAATTGACCTCCGAAAAATATTTTCATGAATAATTTTTCAAATGTACATTCATATTGGTACTTCTGATTGATTTATTACAATACCTTTAAGTGAATTAATTTCCTTGCTTAGATTGGTTATTCCTTATGATTGTTTTATTCTTCGTACTTCCTTCCTTTGGAATTTTTAAAATTGCTTTTATCAAGAAAGAAATCTTTTCAAATTCAGTATAATTTATTTTCATAATGATCCTTCCTCTGGTCATGTACTTATTGTCCCGTAAAGAAAGAAGTTATTAAACTTATAAGTATAATAAAAGTTTACTTTTCACTAACTGTAAAATGAAAGAGAATTCTAATTAACTAATGGAAGTGCTAGAGGGAAATTTATATACTTGGATAAAATTGTAAGGAGTAAAAATTTAATCTTAGGAGTTTAAAACCTTCTTGTCGCTTTTCTAATTTAGGCTTATCTTTAAATTATCTTGAGATATTCTTACTTCATTTGTTCCGAAAATTATGTTTTGATTTTTATTTAAATAGCTTGGTTGACACTGCTTTTTAAAAATAATAACACTCTTCTTTTTTAATATTACGAGGTGGAACCCGTCGAACTGCAACGAAGAAAAATGTTTAAGAAGGAACTATTTCACTGATATGTAATAAACCTACAAAAGTAGTTACAATACAAAATGCATCTTATATTCGTTAGTCTAACTCTCAAACAAATATTATTTTAATCTAAAACTAGGGGGCTCGGCCCCCTACGAGCTACGCTCGCCAACCCCCGTCCAGACACCGCAGACTCTAAATGCACGCTAATTTGATCGGCTTTAAAAAGATTTCGAAAGATTGAATTATAATTTAAAAAACAGTGGCGATCTCCCTATAAACGAATTTCTATTCATTTCTCTTTGATTGGGGAATTTTAACGCCAAATCCGCTGCGGTACTACTTGATTATCCTGTCGACCAATTTCGCCAAATTATATAAATCGCCAAACAACTCGCCAAATTATACAAATTGATATAATTTTTATTTTAAATAACGAAAGAACAAATAAATTCGTACAACATTAATAAAAACACAAATAAAACGTCGAAATAAAAATAACTTGATGACGTATACACGTGTAACAACATTTCAAAATAAGCTAATATAAAAGGAATTAAGTAAAGAGAGTCTTTGTCTCCTGGTATTTTTTAACAAAGCGAAAAGAAAGTTCTTTTAAATGAGACATTTTAAATTAATTCTCAAAATATCAAATAAATGTCTAGCGCAATTTCTAAATTTAAACTTTTTGCAATATTATTTTGTATTCACTTTATGTAATAACTATAATGTGACGTAAATATGACGTAATTTCTCCTAAGACTTCTAACGCATGTTAATGAATAGACGCTTTCAATGTGACGTCATTCATGATGTTTTGCTTGGAAACTGACTCCAAACAAACGGTTGCTATGCTTCATTTCTTATTAAATATAAATCGTAGAAAATGTTATCACTACCTATAAAGTATAAAAAAACGTATCTGTGAGATATAGCTATAAGATACCGGATAAAATACAAACAAAGTAGAAAATACAGCATAGCAACCGTTTGTTTGGAGTCAGTTTCCAAGCAAAACGTCATTACTGACGTTACGACTGAAAGCGTCTATTTATTATTTTACAATATACTTTCTCTTTTAAAATTCACGTGTATACTTTTTATGACGTAATTTTTAATAAGTTCCTGCTTTTTATACGTAATTATTTAATTCTAATTTGAAAGTTTTTTTCCTGTTTATAATAGTCACGTGTAAATAAATTTTTAATTTGAAGCAAACATTATTGCTTGCGCTTTTTATACAGTTGGCAACAGTTTAAATTAGTACAATTTTCTGAAATCTGTAAAAAATATCTCTCGAAATGCTGAAAATTTGAATTTAAAATTGAAATAAAACCTGAAAAAATGAGTCAAAATAAAAAAATTAATGCAATCTGCACTCCGGCAAATTCTAACGCATAAAATGATCTAAAAATGATTACACTGTCACGTATAGGTTTTGCTGCTATAAAACTTTTTTAGTGGAACGATTTTGTCCAACTTTAGCATTAAATATCTCTTAAAATAATTCTTCGATTTGAAAACTGTCTGCATCAGCGTGTTTATCAAACATTTCTGTATAAAACCACCGATTTTCATATTTTTGTATGCATTATTTTTGTTAATATTAACGAAGAAAGGCCTGTGGTCACAAAAAAATCAAAACCGGCGGCGGCGGTGACAGCGGTAGTTACTTCTTTTTAGAATAGAGAGATTAACAAAATACTATTTCTATAAAACTCAGTTGTCCAGGGGCTGCATTCTACAGGGAAAATTTTATTGTTCGTACCATTATTTTGAAAATAATAACTTCCTAGTACCTTTTATAGCATATTATAAATTTAAAAAAAATATGAAGATTATTGATTAATAGTTCTGGTAGAAACAATAAAATTTTCCCTATGGAATGCGATTCCTGGTTGTCTGAATTATTAAAATTAACCTTTAATCGCATATGTAATCAGTAAAACATAATAAAAACAGTTATTATGATCATTGTAAAAAGAAAGGAGTAATATTACGTTTAATTTTGGTTTATGAAATGCCAAATGAGGTTTAAATGTACTCTCATTTAGGTGCGAGCACCGAATAAAGTGTTAGGATATACTCAAAATGGTTTAATTTTAATCTTTTAAAGAAATTGTGGAAACCGAACACCGTTTCGGGTGTAAAGTTTTTAAACGAGTACACGTCACTTTGCGCAAGTCCAGATGTAACGAACGAATGATTTGTGTTCTTTGTGAAAGGAAAAACAACTGCTACTCTGTATCATTGGAATAAATTGAATAATCCATTAGGTTAGTTGGGGCAACTGGGCCATGATTTTACAATGTGACTCTGGAGCTTCTGACAATTCAGCTTCAAAAAGCTAATGTTCATTTGAATTAAAGTCTGAACTTCCGTAAATGTGTTCAGTTAGGTTCCCTCTATCAGACAGAAATGTTTAAAATTACATTTTAATATTTAAAAATATAAAAATAGGCATATTTCATCTTTCTTTCCTCATGGGTCCAGTTGCCCCCAAAAATGGGATAAGTGAACCAGGAGGGTCTATGTTCTCCACGCGTTTATTATATTTCATATAGGATATCAGGTCTTGTTTGAAAAAGTGTAAACAACTTAAAAATGTTTAAACCAGGCAGATCATGTAAATTATATGCCAATAAAGAGCGTTGTAAGGGAAACCTTTGCTGTCAATGTGTCTAAAAAATGCACTAAAAGTCAAAATATTAGATTTATTTATACCAAAAACATAAAAATTAAGTAAGTACTTATTACTTTAGTATAGGTAGTAAGTATAAAAGTCACATGGGTATTTTAAGGAAAAAAATAGCAAGGTAAATCTATGAACAAACTGCTACGTAAGTACTTAAGTACTTTATCTGTATCATCGTACAATTTCAAGGTTTGGTTATCTTACTTTCAGAAGCAAGGTACTTGCATTCGTAAAACGCTGAAATAATTTAATGACACCAGTATTTACAAAAGAATCAATTTGAAAACAAGCAAAAGTATAGTTTTGGGTATTTAATAAAGGTGAAATTTTCATTATAAAATGCCGGTGCCAATGTGGCAATTAGGAATTAAAATTATGTCATGCCATAACGGCATCGCTGCCTCTCAGTCGGTCAAGAAATTTTCTTTGATACCACACAGTATGCTTTTTTTAAATTTTATTACGTAATTTTAATAAGGTATTCTATAATTTTCTTTATTGTGAGCAAAAAAAGATGGAGAAATTTACTTCCCGTTGTAAGAGAAACTGAAAAAAATTATTTATAACTATTGGGGTAAGTGGATCCAGCATGGTCCAGTTACCCCGGATACATGTCCCAGTTACCCCATTCTTGAAAATTTTAAGGGGTAACTGGGACACCGGGTTTATATTTGAAACATGAAGTAAATATGTATAGATACCTAATAATATTAACGTAGTTATATGTCTATTCTTTAAAAAAAAAGTTTGTTTAATAAAAGTGCTTACCTTATTTTAATAAAAAGCCGAGGAAGTTCAAACAAAGTGACGTTATTTTTAAAAAAAGAAACGTAAATTTTCGACAACCTATCACAACAAAGAGAGAGTTATGATTGAGTTGACACACGTTGTTTTAGGAACTAGAGGTTAAGGGGCACTCTTCACAAAAGCTAAAACATAAAATACATCAACGGATTTTTATAAAATAGCCTATGGCCCAATTAACTCATGGGTCCAGTTACCCCAACTAACCTTATAAGTTTCATAAAAGAAAGCTCATGAAATAGTAAGTATATGCATTTATTTATTGGCTATTTGGTTACTAACAGTAAAATATATTTTTAATTGTGTATTTTTATCCTTGGTTTCATCGTGCTTATCAGTTTTTAATTAATTGAGCTAAAACAGCTTTAAAGTATGTAGTACGTCTATCTATTGTGTTACATGTACAAATTTTAACAATATAACTTTTCACTCGATCGTAATTATTGTTTGTTTGATTACATACATCAGAATATCTAAGTAAACAAATCTGTTTTCCTTGCACTTGAAATTATTTTTAAACTCCTGTTTTTGTGATACATACATATATTTGTTTTATGTACATATATATTTTTAATTGATACATAATACTTGTAAAATATGATTTAGTAGATTAGATATTTCAACATTATAAAAATCAAAATTACTTATAAAGTAAACATGTAAAAATGTCACTTTCGTACAGAGCTTCGAAATATTTAGTTTTGATTTTATAGTGTTGTACATGCTTTAAATCCCACGAGCTTGAACTACCTTAAAGAAGTATTACAAATAAGCATGGTGTTATAAGTTCATGTTTGAGCAATACATTCTTTCAATTTATATTTGTATTTTTTCTATTACTTTGGTTCATCTGATGTTTTGTAATTAACACTTTAAGACACGTATTTTAATAATATGTAAAATACTAAAATTGTTTTAAATTTGAAAGAAAAAAATTATTTACCATCTTAAATTTATATTTTTTCTTTATTCAGCAGTTAGGCTGTAAGGATAATTACTACTAATTAACTGTATTTTCCTTTATTTGGCAATAATAATATTATATTAGATGTATATTTCTTACTGGGCGAAAAATGTCCGGACCAGGATTCGAACCCGGGACCCCCTGGCTGAAGCCGCCAGTGCTCTGCCATCTGAGCTATCCCGGACGATTCTGGTCGAACTTTTTCACCCAGCTAACCTTGATGATTACAGCATCTGGTCTGAAACCTGGTTCAGCTCAACAGAAGTTCTGTTACCAGTAGACCAGATGCTGTAATCATCAAGGTTAGCTGGGTGAAAAAGTTCGACCAGAATCGTCCGGGATAGCTCAGATGGCAGAGCACTGGCGGCTTCAGCCAGAGGGTCCCGGGTTCGAATCCTGGTCCGGACATTTTTCGCCCAGTTGGAAATATACATCTAATATGATTTGTTTACCAATTAGAATAATTGTGTTAATATTAATCTAGAATAATAATATTGTTGCTTTCATTAATAACCAGTAGCGTAGCCAGGATTTATTTTCTGTGAATGCTGAAAATTTTGTATTTGAATGGAAAATTTGTTTTACTTTATCCTAAAAAGAACATTGTCGCTTGAATACATTACAATGGGAAGGGTTTAAAATTTGAACACATATAAGTCTGATACATTCAGGTTCATTTTCTCTCTCTCTCTCTCTCTCTTTTTTTATTTTTTTATTATTTATTTTTTTAATGTTTAAAAGTTAAATCTAAAGCTCTGTCAAAATGGATAAGTAAAGGGAGGGTTGGGGGGGGGGACAGTTAAAACCCCTCCAATAGCTAAAAAAAAAGTGCAATAATTTTGGGTTATTTGAATGCTTAATTAATCACATTAGCCCTTTTATGAAACATAAACTAATGTCAGTATTAATAAATATAATTGCAATAATATTTATTCATTGCAGTTTATTAACTGTAGCGGCATTCGTATTCGTTGAATTCTGGGGGTGGAACAGAGGGTGCCAATCCCCCCCCGGAGCAACGAAATCCGCCCCCCCCCAAGAAAAATGTGTAACTTTGTGTTTTCAATTGTCAAAAAGTGTTCCCTCGGAACTCTATAATGCCCCTCCCCCCGGAGCCATAAGAGTCCCTCCCGGAGAAAAATGCCTGAATTCAACACTGATTTTACTTTCTTTGACTACAGTGGTGGAAAATTGGCGCAGAGGAGGAGCCTATTAACACCACTAATATTTTATGGTATTCTTCATCTTAATAAAAACTGTCATTAGATAAGACGAAAAATTCTACTAAAATTTAGTGGTGTCAATTGGCTCCTCCTCTGCGCCAATTTTCCACCACTGTTGACAATTATTTGTCACTCGCAAATTTGCCAATTTGAGGAAATTTCGTTGTTTACCAAAACTAAAATGTTTAAAATAAATGTTTAATTGAGATAAAAAATTATCGCAGTTAAAAAAAAAAAAAATGTTTAGCAGCCTCTTTGCGTGAAACTATTTAGTGTAAATTATGGTTGCTCTAGATTTAAAATGTAAACTTTAAATTGTTTTTTATTTTACTGTTAAAGTGCAAACCAAATAAGCAGTAGTGTGACTTTATACCAGATAAGCAGTAGCATGACATTACACCAAAAATGGTGGCAACTAAGTTGACACTAAAAGTGGTGTTTGTTTACACCATTTGATAGCTGGTGGCTCATTACACCAATTTACAAGTGGAATTTCATTACACCACTTGGGGTGGCTACTTAGTTGCCACCTTTTTTGGTGTAAAGTAAGGGAAATCTTTTTTACAGTGAGGAAGTTATCAATTAAGTCTCTTATGCTTCATTTTTCCGAATCAAAACTATAAAATTTATTCTAATTTGGCACAATCAGATTTTTCCCCCTGTGAAATCTAATCCCTACATCATTTTCACCTTCTCATAATTTACATATGTACTTAATTACATAAATTACGTTGTTTTACTTTATCCTAAAAAGAACATTGTCGCTTGAATACATTACAACGGGAAGGGTATAAAATTTGAACACATATAAGTCTGATACATTCAAGTTCATTTTCTCTCTCTCTCTCTCTTTTTTTTTAAATGTTTAAAAGTTAAATCTAAAGCTCTGTCAAAATGGATAAGTAAAGGGAGGGTTGGGGTGGGAAGGGTTAAAACCTCTCCAATAGCTAAAAAAAGTTCAATAATTTTGGGTTATTTGAATGCTTAATTAATCACATTAGTCCTTTTATGAAACATAAGCTAATGTCAGTATTAATAAATACAGTTGCAATAATATTTATTCATTGCAGTTTATTAACTGTAGCGGCATTCGTATTCGTTGAATTATGGGGGTGGAACAGAGGGGGCCAATTCCCCCCCTCCGGAGCAACGAAATCCGCCCCCCCCAAGAATAATGTGTAACTTTGTGTTTTCAATTGTCAAAAAGTGTTCCCTCGGAACTCTATAATGCCCCTCCCCCCGGAGCCATAAGAGTCCCTCCCGGAGAAAAATGCCTGAATTCAACACTGATTTTACTTTCTTTGACTATTATTTGTCACTCGCAAATTTACAAATTTGAGGAAATTTCGTTGTTTACCGAAACTAAAATGTTTAAAATAAATGTTTAATTGAGATAATAAATTATCGCAGTTAAAAAAAAAAAAAAAAAAATGTTTAGCAGCCTCTTTGCTTGAAACTATTTAGTGTAAATTATGGTTGCTCTAGATTTAAAATGTAAACTTTAAATTGTTTTATATTTTACTGTTAAAGTGCAAACCAAATAAGCAGTAGTGTGACTTTATACCAGACTAGCAAACCCCGCGGCTTTGCACGCGTAATAGTTGAAATATGCCAAGTGATATTTGCATGACTATTTTTTATTAGAAGAACACTTTTTGAATCATTCAAAAATTACAAATTAAACCACCGATTGACTAAACTTCATTATAAAAGTGCAATAGACGGAAAAGAGATTTTAATTAATAAGAAAAATTAAAACTTATTCCAAATAAATGTTAATTTAGGAAGTATTTGAGACTTTTAAGCTCATTTTTCAGTATTCATTTGAAGTTTTGAATTTTTTAGGAACCATCTTAACACATTTACATCTTAAAATTAACCATCATGTCAAATTCCAAGCTTCTTGTCTAACTGTCTGCTACCACTCTGGTGTTAGTGGCACCAACATAAAATGCCGAAACAGCGGTGAAATAGAATGTCCCGAAAAATGTTGAAACAGACACTGTCACCATTAATTTGCCAACATTAACCTCGAAATCGGTTGCTTTTTCCAAATATTCTATAGAAAACGGAATTTAGATGCTTTTAACGGATTTCTTATTGTTCCTGCCAACCAGGTGGTAGTGACACCGGCATAAAATAAAGCCCGTATAGGATCAGGGACTATCAACCTCGATTCGCAACCAATAACTTCTGTAATCGGTTTATTATTTCCTGACATTCCATAGAAATCGTAATTTAGGACTCTTTTAGAATGCTTTTCGCTCCTTCCCTTCGCTTCACCGCTTTTTAATTTCGAATTTATTTTTGACTGTTTTTAGAGGAAATTTATATTTTACAAGTAACTACCGTGCTATATTTAAAGTTTCTAGCGTCTTCAGTACCGCAGAAATCGCAATTTAGAAAGTTTTTTGCTCCTACAACCCTCTAGGGGTTGTGGCATCCACACAAAAAATAGCTTACGTTTGAGCAGGTTCTATCACCATCAATTTGCAACCATTATGTTTGAAATCGGTTTTGAATGGCATACGATTGCATAAAAATCGTAATTTAGAACGCTTACAGAACGCTTTTTGCTCACTTCATCCTTTTAAATTTGGAATTTTCTTTCGACAATTCTTAGAAAGCATTTGCATCTTTGAAGTAATATCATTCCAAATTTAAAATGTTAGACCCCTTCAGTAACACAAAAAACGCAATTTAGAACATTCTTTGCTAATGTAACCCCTAGGTGATAGTGACAACAACGCATAATATAGGCTACGTTGGAGCGGTGACTATCACCATCGATTTGAAGCCATTACTTCTGAAATCGGTTTATATTTCCTGAGATTGCGAAGAAATCGCTTTTTAGAACGCTTTTGGCTCATTTTCACCCCTTTCAATTTTCAAATTTTTAAGGAACTCTTCTCAGAGAACATTTACATCTCATAAGTAATTACCACGCCAAATTTCAAGTTGCTAACCCCTTCAGTATCACAAAAATCACAATTTAGAATGTTTCTTAAAATACAACCTTAAGGTGGTAGTGACACCGACATGAAATACATCCTATATTGGAGTAAGGGCTGTCATCATCAATTTCCAATTGTTCTTTTGAAATCGGTTGGATACTTTCTGAGATTGCGTAGAAATCGCAATTTAGAACGTTTTTTAGAACGTTTTTCGTCCATTTTCACACTTTTTGAATTTTGAATTATTTAGGAATTGTTCTTAGAGATCATTTATATTTTATAAGTAACTACCACGCCTAATTTCAAGCTGCTAGCCCCTGCAGTATTTAAAAAAAATGCAATTTAGATCGTTTTTTGATCCTGCACTCCTTTGAGCTACTGGCACCTACATGAAATAAGCCTATGTTGGAGCGAGGGCTGTCATCATCGTTTTCACACATGTTTAAATCGGTTCGGTACTTCCTGAGATTGCGTTGAATTCGCAATTTAGAAAGATTTTTAGAACTCTTTTCGCTCATTTTCACACCCTTTTAAATTTCGATTTTTTAGGAAATGTTCTTAGAGATCGTTTGTATCTTATAAATAACTGCCCTGCCTAATTTCATGATTCTATACCCTTCAGTAACACAAATATCGCAAGTTACAGCGTTTTTGGCTTCTGGAACCCCTTTGGGGTACTGGCACTGGCATAAAGTATGGCCTATGTTGAAGCGAGGGCTGTCGCCATCGTTTTCACAAAAAGTCGAATCGGTACTTTCTGAGATTGCGTAGAAATCGTAACTTAAAACGTTTTTTAGAACGCTTTACGCGCATTTTCACCCTTTTTAAATTTCGAATTTTTTAAGAAATGTTCTTAGAGATCACGTTTATTTAATAGCGTTTTTGGCTTCTGCAACCCCTTTGGGGTACTGGCACTGGCATAACGTATGGCCTATGTTGAAGCGAGGGCTGTCGCCATCGTTTTCACACCATTTTTTAAAAAGTCGAATCGGTACTTTCTGAGATTGCGTAGAAATCGTAATTTAAAACGTTTTTTAGAACGCTTTTCGCGCATTTTCACCCTTTTTAAATTTCGAATTTTTTAAGAAATGTTCTTAGAGATCACGTTTATTTAATAGGTAACTACCATGCCAAATTTTAATGTTTCCATGCCCTTCAGTAACACAAAAATCGCATTTTCTAACGATTTTTTGCTCTTGCACCCCCTTTTGGTGTAATGGCACCGACATAAAATGTAGCCTATGTTGGAGCAAATATTGTCACCATCATTTTGACACAATTACTTCTTCAATCGGTTTGGTACTTCTTGAGATTGCGTAAAAATCGCCCTTTAGAACGTTTTTAGAACACTTTTTGCGCATTTTCACCCTTTTTAAATTTCGAATTTTTTAGGAAATGTTCTTAGAGATCTTTTGTATCTTATAAATAACTGCCCTGCCTAATTTGAGGATTCTATTCCCTTCAGTAACACAAAAATCGCAAGTTAGAACGTTTTTCTCTTCTACAAACCCTTTGGTGCAGTGGCGCTGACATAAAATATGGCCTATGTTGGAGCGAGGACTGCCTCCATTGTTTTCACACCATTTAAAAAACATCGAATTGGTACTTTCTGAGATTATGTAGAAACTACCATTTAGAACGTTTTTTAGAACGCTTTTCGCGCATTTTCACCCTTTTTAAATTTTGAATTTTTTAAGAAATGTGCTTAGAAATCAGGTATCTAATAGGTAACTACCATGCCAAATTTCATGTTTCTAGGCCCTCCAGTAACACAAAAATCGCATTTTCTAACTGTTTTTGCTCCTGCACCTATTTTTAGGGGTAGTGGCACCGACATAAAATGTAGCCTATGTTGGATTAATGGTTATCACCATCATTTTGATACCATTATTTTGGAAATCGGTTTGGTGCTTCTTGAAATTGCGAAAAAGTCACCATTTAGAACGTTTTTTAGAACGCTTTTTACGCATTTTTACCACTTTTAAATTTCGAATTTTTTTAGAAATCTTTTTAGAGATCATTCATATCTAATAAGTAACTACCATGCCAAATTCCATGTTTCTGGGTACTTTAGTAACAACAAAATCGATATTTCAAAAGTGTTTTGCTCCTGCACTCCCTTTAGGAGCAGTGCACCGCATAAAATGTAGCCTATGTTAGAGCAAGGGTTATCAACATCATTTTGACATCATTATTTTTTAAATCGGTTTGGTGCTTCTTGAGATTGTGTAAAAATCGCCATTTAGAACGTTTTTTAGAACGCTTTTTGTGCATTTTCACCCCTTTTAAATTTCGAATTTTTTAAGAACTGTTCTTAGACATCATTTATATCTTATAAGTAACTAATATTCAAAATTTCATATTTCTAGGTCCTTCAGTAACACAAAAATCGCATTTTTAGAACTTTTTGTGCTCCTGCACCTCCTTTCGGCCAGTGGCACGGACACAAGATGTAGCCCATGTTTTAAGTTGGAGTAACACCATAGTTTTGATACCATTACTTTTGGAATCGGTTCGGTAGTTCCAGAGCTTACCTCCTACAAATAAACAATTTTTACCTCTTTATAATATTACTAGCAAACCCCGCGGCTTTGCTCGCGTAATATTTGAAATATGCCAAGTGATATTTATATGTCTAATTTCTCTCTATTCTAAAAAAAAGTAACTACCGCTGTCACCGCCGCCGCCGCCGCCGCCGCCGGTTTTGATTTTTTTGTGACCGGAGGCCTTTCTTCGTTAATATTAACAAAAATAATGCATAGAAAAATATGAAAATCGGTGGTTTTATACAGAAATGTTTGATAAACACGCTGATGCAGACAGTTTTCAAATCGAAGAATTATTTTAAGAGTTATTTAATGCTAAAGTTGGACAAAATCGTTCCACTAAAAAAGTTTTATAGCAGCAAAAAGTATACATGGCAGTGTAATCCTTTTTAGATCATTTTATGCGTTAGAATTTGTCGGAGTGCAGATTCCATTAATTTTTTTTATTTTGACTCATTTTTTCAGGTTTTATTTCTATTTTAAATTCAAATTTTCAGCATTTCTAGAGATATTTTTTACAGATTTCAGAAAATTGTACTAATTTAAACTGTTGCCAACTGTATAAAAAGCGCAAGCAATAATGTTTGCTTCAAATTAAAAATTTATTTACACGTGACTATTATAAACAGGAAAAAAACTTTCAAATTAGAATTAAATAATTACGTATAAAAAGCAGGAACTTATTAAAAATTACGTCATAAAAAGTATACACGCGAATTTTAAAAGAGAAAGGATATTGTAAAATAATAAATTCATTAACATGCGTTAGAAGCCTTAGGAGAAATTACGTCATATTTACGTCACATTATAGTTATTACATAAAATAAACACAAAATAATATTGCAAAAAAGTTTAAATTTAGAAATTGCGCAAGACATTTATTTGATATTTTGAGAATTAATTTAAAATGTCTTATTTAAAAGAACTTTCTTTTCGCTTTGTTAAAAAATACCAGGAGACAAAGACTCTCTTCACTTAATTCCTTTTATATTAGCTTATTTTGAAATGTTGTTACACGTGTATACGTCATCAAGTTATTTTTATTTCGACGTTTTATTTGTGTTTTTATTAATGTTGTACGAATTTATTTGTTCTTTCGTTATTTAAAATAAAAATTATATCAATTTGTATAATTTGGCGAGTGGTTTGGCGATTTATATAATTTGGCGAAATTGGTCGACAGGATAATCAAGTAGTACCGCAGCGGATTTGGCATTAAAATTCCCCAATCAAAGAGAAATGAATAGAAATTCGTTTATAGGAAGATCGCCACTGTTTTTTAAATTATAATTCAATCTTTCGAAATCTTTTTAAAGCCGATCAAATTAGCGTGCATTTAGAGTCTGCGGTGTCTGGACGGGGGTTGGCGAGCGTAGCTCGTAGGGGGCCGAGCCCCCTAGTTTATTAAAAGGTACTAACTAATTTTTTTATTATTAAAAGGTAATATTTTATTTTATTAAAATGTTTTTTTTTATTAAAAGGTACTTATTACTTTTAGGAATAATTCAAAAATTACTATTTAAGACACAGTTTGATTAAACATCATTATTACACTGCATTATGCAGAAATGAGACTTAAATTAATAAAATGAAATAAAACTAAATAAATGATAATTTAGAAAATATTTTGAAACTTTTATGCTCAATTAATACACTCATTTCAGTATTCATTTGAAGTTTTGAATTTTTTAGAAACCATCTTCTTACATCTTAAAATTAACCATCCTGTCAAATTCCAAGTCCTACCACCTCTCTCAGCATAAAGGGCTATGTTGAAACAGGAACTGTCACCATTAATTTGCCAACATTAATTTTGAAATCGGTTTGTTATTTCCTAATATTCCACAGAAACGTAATTTAAAAAGCTTTTAAAGCCTTTTTTTAGAACGTTTGTTGTTCCTGTGAACCCCAGGTTGTAGAATCCCCGGCATGAAATATAGCCTGTGTAGGATCAGAGACTGTTACCATTGATTCCCAAGTATTACTTTTATAATCGGTTTATATTCCCTGAAATTGCATAGAATCGTAATTTAGAACTTTTTAGAATGCTTTTAGCACCCCCCCTTCGCTTCACCCCTTTTTAATTCGAATTTGTTTTCGACGTTCCTTCGAGGGCATTTATATTTTATAAGTAACTACCATGTAATATTTAAAGTTTCTAGCCTTTTCAGTATCAGAGAAATCGCAATTTAGAAAGTTTTTAGCTCCTGCAACCCTCTGGTGGTAGTGGAACAGACATAAAATATAGCTTATGTTTAAGTAGGTTCTATCACCAAAATTTGTTATCATTATTTTTTTAATCGGTTTGGTAATTTATAAGTTTGCTTAAAAATTGTAATTTATAACGCTTTTCACTCATTTCATTTTTTTTAATTTGAAATTTTCTTTCGACTGTACTTAGTTCGACTGTACCAGCTGCATCTTGTAAGTAAATACCATGCCATACTTCAAATTGTTAGACCCCTCAGTTGTGCAAAAAACGCAAATTAGAACATGTTTTGCTTTTGCAACCCTCAGATGTTAGTGACAGCAACATAAAATATAACCTATGTTATAGCAGGGACGGTCATCATTGATTTGCAACCATTACTTTTCAAATCGCTATGGTATTTCCTTAAATTGAGTAGAAATCGCAATTTAAGACGTTTTTAGGATGCTTTTCGCGCATTTTCACCCCTTTTTAAATTTCCAATTTGTTTCGAAACTGTTCTTAAAGATCATTTATATCTAATAAATATGTGCCTTGCCTAATTTTAAGTTGCTAGCCCCTACCGATCACAAAAATCGAAATTTAGAACGCTTTTTTGCTCCTGCAACGTCTTGGTGATAGTGATACCGACATAAAATAGCGTCTATGTTAGAGCAGGGGCTGTCAGCGTCAATTTCCTACCATTACGTTTGAAATCAGATTCATTCTTCCTGAGATATTGCCGACAAATCGGCATTTAGATCGTTTTTAGAACGCTTTTCGCGCATTTTGCTCCTGTATCTCCTCTGGTGTAGTGGAAACAGATGAAAATATAGCCTATCTTGGAGCAAGATCTGTCACCATCATATTTACACGATTATATTTGAAATCGGGTCAGTACTTCCTGAGATTACATAGAAATCGCAATTTAGAACGTTTTTTACAACGCTTTTTGCTCATTTTGACCCCCTTTTAAATTTCGATTTTTTTAGGAAAATGCTCTTAGAGATCATTGATATCTTATAACTAACTGCCATTCCAAATTTCACGATTCTAGGCCCTTCCGTAACGCAAAAGCCGCAATTTAGAACGTTTTTCTCCTGCATCCCCTTTGAAGTAGTGGCACCGACATAAAACATCACCTATGTTGGAGCAAGGGTTGTCACCATCATTTTGACGCCATTATTTATTAGATCGGTTTGGTATTTCCTGAGATTCTGTAGAAACCACCATTAGAACTTTTTTAGAACGCTTTTCGCGCATTTTAACCCCTTTAAAATTTGGAACTGTTTAAGAACTGTTCTTAGAAATCCTTTATATCTAATAAGTAGCTAATATTTCAAATTTCATATTTCTAGGCCCTTCGGTAACGCAAAAATCGCATTTTTAGAACGTTTTTTGCTCTTGCACCCCCTTTCGGGTAGTGGCACCGACATAAAACATAGCCTATGTTAGAGCAAGGGTTGTCACCGTCATTTTGACACCATTATTTTTTTAATCGGTTTGGTATTTCATGAGATTGTGTAGAAACAACCATTTAGAACGTTTTTTAGAACGATTTTCGCGCATTTTCACCCCTTTCAAATTTCGAATTGTTTAAGAACTGTTCTTAGAAATCCTTTATATCTAATAAGTAGCTAATATTTCAAATTTCATATTTCTAGGCCCTTCAGTAACACATAAATCGCATTTTTAGAACGTTTTTTGCTCCTGCACCCCCTTTGGGGTAGTGACACCGACATAAAACATAGCCTATCTTGGAGCAAGCGTTGTCACCATCATTTTGACACCAATATTTTTTTAAATCGGTTTGGTATTTCCTGAGATTGTGTAGAAACTACCATTTAGAACGTTTTTTAGAACGCTTTTTGTGCATTTTCACCCCTTTTAAATTTCGAATTTTTTAAGAACTGTTCTTAGACATCATTTATATCTTATAAGTAACTAATATTCAAAATTTTATATTTCTAGTCCCTTCAGTAACGCTAAAATCGCATTTTTAGAACGTTTTTTGCTCGTACACCCCTTTGGGGTAGTGGTACCGACATAAAACATAGCCTATCTTGGAGCAAGCATTATCACCATCGTTTTGACACCAATATTTTTTAAATCGGTTTGGTATTTCCTGAGATTGTGTAGAAACTACCATTTAGAACGTTTTTTGGAACGCTTTTTGTGCATTTTCACCCCTTTCAAATTTCGAATTGTTTAAGAACTGTTCTTAGAAATCCTTTATATCTAATAAGTAGCTAATATATCAAATTTCATATTTCTGGGCCCTTCAGTAACACATAAATCGCATTTTTAGAACGTTTTTTGCTCCTGTACCCCCTTAAGGGTAGTGACACCGACATAAAACATACCCTATCTTGGAGCAAACGTTGTCACCATCATTTGGACACCAATATTTTTTTAATTGGTTTGGTATTTCCTGAGATTGTGTAGAAATTACCATTTAGAACGTTTTTTAGAACGCTTTTTGTGCATTTTCACCCCTTTTAAATTTCGAATTTTTTAAGAACTGTTCTTAGACATCATTTATATCTTATAAGTAACTAATATTCAAAATTTCATATTTCTAGGTCCTTCAGTAACGCTAAAATTGCATTTTTAGAACGTTTTTTGTTCCTCCACCCCCTTTGGGGTAGTGGCACCGACATAAGATATAGCCTATGTTCTATGTTGGACTAACACCATCATTTTGATACCATTACTTTTGGAATCGGTTCGGTATTTCCAGAGCTTACCTCCTACAAATAAACAATTTTTCCCTCTTTATAATAGGAGTATAGATTAGTATAGATAAGCAGTAGCCTGACATTACACCAAAAATGGTGGCAACTAAGTTGCCACTCAAAGTGGTGTTTGTTTACACTATTTTATAGCTGGTGGCTCATTACACCAATTTACAAGTGGAATTTCATTACACCTTTTGGGGTGGCTACTTAGTTGCCACCCCTTTTGGTGTAAAGTAAGGGAAATCTTTTTTACAGTGATGAAGTTATCAATTAAGTCTCTTATGCTTCATTTTTCCGAATCAAAACTATAAAATTTATTCTAATTTGGCACAATCAGATTTTTCCCCCTGTGAAATCTAATCCTGACATCATTTTCACCTTCTCATAATTTACATATGTACTTAATTACATAAATTACGTTGTTTTACTTTACCCTAAAAAGAACATTGTCGCTTGAATACATTACAATGGGAAGGGTATAAAATTTGAACACATATAAATCTGATACATTCAAGTTCATTCTCTCTCTCTCTCTCTCTTTTTTTTTTTTTTAAATGTTTAAAAGTTAAATCTAAAGCTCTGTCAAAATGAATAAGTAAAAGGAGGGTTGGGGTGGGAAGGGTTAAAACCTCTCCAATAGCTAAAAAAAGTTCAATAATTTTGGGTTATTTGAATGCTTAATTAATCACATTAGTCCTTTTATGAAACATAAACTAATGTCAGTATTAATAAATATAGTTGCAATAATATTTATTCATTGCAGTTTATTAACTGTAGCGGCATTCGTATTTGTTGAATTATGGGGGTGGAACAGAGGGGGCCAATTCCCCCCCCCCCGGAGCAACGAAATCCCCCCCCCAAGAAAAATGTGTAACTTTGTGTTTTCAATTGTCAAAAAGTGTTCCCTAGGAACTCTATAATGCCCCTCCCCCCGGAGCCATAAGAGTCCCTCCCGGAGAAAAATGCCTGAATTCAACACTGATTTTACTTTCTTTGACTATTATTTGTCACTCGCAAATTTACCAATTTGAGGAAATTTCGTTGTTTACCAAAACTAAAATGTTTAAAATAAATGTTTAATTGAGATAATAAATTATCGCAGTTAAAAAAAAAAAAAAAATGTTTAGCAGCCTCTTTGCGTGAAACTATTTAGTGTAAATTATGGTTGCTCTAGATTTAAAATGTAAAATTTAAATTGTTTTTTATTTTACTGTTAAAGTGCAAACCAAATAAGCAGTAGTGTGACTTTATACCAGATAAGCAGTAGCATGACATTACACCAAAAATGGTGGCAACTAAGTTGCCACTAAAAGTGGTGTTTGTTTACACCATTTTATAGCTGGTGGCTCATTACACCAATTTACAAGTGGAATTTCATTATACCACTTGGGGTGGCTACTTAGTTGCCACCCTTTTTGGTGTAAAGTAAGGGAAATCTTTTTTACAGTGATGAAGCTATCAATTAAGTCTCTTATGCTTCATTTTTCCGAATCAAAACTATAAAATTTATTCTAATTTGGCACAATCAGATTTTTTCCCCCGTGAAATCTAATCCCGACATCATTTTCACCTTCTCATAATTTACATATGTACTTAATTACATAAATTACGTTGTTTTACTTTATCCTAAAAAGAACACTGTCGCTTGAATACATTACAATGGGAAGGGTATAAAATTTGAACACATATAAATCTGATACATTCAAGTTCATTCTCTCTCTCTCTCTCTTTTTTTTTTAAATGTTTAAAAGTTAAATCTAAAGCTCTGTCAAAATGGATAAGTAAAGGGAGGGTTGGGGGGAGGGAAGAGTTAAAACCTGTCCAATAGCTAAAAAAAGTTCAATAATTTGGGGTTATTTGAATGCTTAATTAATCACATTAGTCCTTTTATGAAACATAAACTAATGTCAGTATTAATAAATATAGTTGCAATAATATTTATTCATTGCAGTTTATTAACTGTAGCGGCATTCGTATTCGTTGAATTATGGGCGTGGAACAGAGGGGCCAATTCCCCCCCCCCCCCAAGAAAAATGTGTAACTTTGTGTTTTCAATTGTCAAAAACTGTTCCCTCGGAACTCTATAATGCCCCTCCCCCCGGAGCCATAAGAGTCCCTCCCGGAGAAAAATGCCTGAATTCAACACTGATTTTACTTTCTTTGACTATTATTTGTCACTCGCAAATTTACCAATTTGAGGAAATTTCGTTGTTTACCAAAACTAAAATGCTTAAAATAAATGTTTAATTGAGATAATAAATTATCGCAGTTAAAAAAAAAAAAAAATGTTTAGCAGCCTCTTTGCGTGAAACTATTTAGTGTAAATTATGGTTGCTCTAGATTTAAAATGTAAACTTTAAATTGTTTTTTATTTTACTGTTAAAGTGCAAACCAAATAAGCAGTAGTGTGACTTTATACCAGATAAGCAGTAGCATGACATTACACCAAAAATGGTGGCAACTAAGTTGCCACTAAAAGTGGTGTTTGTTTACACCATTTTATAGCTGGTGGCTCATTACACCAATTTACAAGTGGAATTTCATTACACCACTTGGGGTGGCTACTTAGTTGCCACCCTTTTTGGTGTAAAGTAAGGGAAATCTTTTTTACAATGATGAAGTTATCAATTAAGTCTCTTATGCTTCATTTTTCCGAATCAAAACTATAAAATTTATTCTAATTTGGCACAATCAGATTTTTCCCCCTGTGAAATCTAATCCCGACATCATTTTCACCTTCTCATAATTTACATATGTGCTTAATTACATAAATTACGTTGTTTTACTTTATCCTAAAAAGAACATTGTCGCTTGAATACATTACAATCGGAAGGGTATAAAATTTGAACACATATAAATCTGATACATTCAAGTTCATTCTCTCTCTCTCTCTCTCTCTTTTTTTTTAAATGTTTAAAAGTTAAATCTAAAGCTTTGTCAAAATGGATAAGTAAAGGGAGGGTTGGGGGGGGGGAAGGGTTAAAACCTCTCCAATAGCCAAAAAAAGTTCAATAATTTTGGGTTATTTGAATGCTTAATTAATCGCATTAGTCCTTTTATTAAACATAAACTAATGTCAGTATTAATAAATATAGTTGAAATAATATTTATTCATTGCAGTTTATTAACTGTAGCGGCATTCGTATTCGTTGAATTACGGGGGTGGAACAGAGGGGGCCAATTCCCCCCCCCCCCCGGAGCAACGAAATCCGCCCCCCCCCCAAGAAAAATGTGTAACTTTGTGTTTTCAATTGTCAAAAAGTGTTCCCTCGGAACTCTATAATGCCCCTCCCCCCGGAGCCATAAGAGTCCCTCCCGGAGAAAAATGCCTGAATTCAACACTGATTTTACTTTCTTTGACTAATATTTGTCACTCGCAAATTTACCAATTTGAGGAAATTTCGTTGTTTACCAAAACTAAAATGTTTAAAATAAATGTTTAATTGAGATAATAAATTATCGCAGTTAAAAAAAAAAAAAAAATGTTTAGCAGCCTCTTTGCGTGAAACTATTTAGTGTAAATTATGGTTGCTCTACATTTAAAATGTAAACTTTAAATTGTTTTTTATTTTACTGTTAAAGTGCAAACCAAATAAGCAGTAGTGTGATTTTACACCAGATAAGCGGTAGCATGACATTACACCAAAAATGGTGGCAACTAAGTTGCCACTAAAAGTGGTGTTTGTTTACACCATTTGATAGCTGGTGGCTCATTACACCAATTTACAAGTGGAATTTCATTACACCACTTGGGGTGACTACTTAATTGCCACCCTTTTTGGTGTAAAGTAAGGGAAATCTTTTTTACAGTGATGAAGTTATCAATTAAGTCTCTTATGCTTCATTTTTTCGAATCAAAACTATAAAATTTATTCTAATTTGGCACAATCAGATTTTTCCCCCTGTGAAATCTAATCCCGACATCATTTTCACCTTCTCATAATTTACATATGTACTTAATTACATAATTTACATATGCACTATCCGTATTAACCATCTTTAAGAAAATGGAATTTTATATTTGATCATTTTAAATTCATTTTAACTCAAAACTTGAAGTAAAAGATTGTCAACAATGTATTTGCATGTGAACAGTCGCACTCTTAACTTCAGATACTAATCTCAATACCGAAGAGTAAAAATTGCCGTAATTTATGTTTTTTAGACGCATTTGTGTTAAAATGCTTAGTATTAACTAAGAGATTGATCGGTTTCTTTTAAATATGACGTCATTTTCACGTGGTTAAGTCTTTTGCTTAGTGTCTCAAAATTAGCATCAGCACTCATGCAGGAGAAAAAAATATGTAAACTTTATGAGGAAAAATGCGCGTTTTCAAAAGCAGTACGTCATTTTCATTCAAAATATTTTGGTGCAATATGTCCCTAATGGGATTTTGCACCACGTAACCCTATAAAACGAAATTTAAATCAAAGAACAGAAGAAAAAAAAATGTATTTTTAAATTTTTATCAGAAAATGGCATGAATAAAGATAAATAAACCTCATTATTCTTTCAATTCTGCAACAATGAAAGCTACCCAATTACGATGGTTTTGAAGAAATTTCATAAAATATTTTTTAAATTTAAATTTTAAAGCGGAGATATTAAAAAAAGTCTAGTGCGGGCACATATACAAATGAACAGCTTCCAATTAAAAAATATTAATAAAATTGATTCAGTAGACAGCCCAGGGCATATGATTAAAAAACAGCCATATGTTTTAAATATATAGATTATATGAAAGTATAAAAAAAAGTAAGTAAATTTTATTATTTTAATAAAATTATAGTAGAATGTCTTAAAAAATAGCCGTAAAATTTTATTTGTCAAGAGATTTTGGACAAAAACATGGGGAAACTGATATTATTTTATACCTCAAATTATCGCCAAGATCCTCCTTGTTTGCTTGTATAAAATTGACGAAGCGAACTCATCCAAGCCGTAATCATCAAGTCCTTTAATATATGTCACAATTTCTTTTGTACAAAGGCTTCCAAACTGAGCATGCACATTGTATGTCACTGCTCTTCTTTAAAGACACTGTAAATTTTTGTAAAACATCGCGCTTTATCAGCCTGTGATTTCGATTACGTTATTTTTAAAGGACGTTTTTTCACCTGTGAAGAATTTCAAAGCAGCTGGGGTGAAATGACGTACTTCTACAAAACACATTTCAGTTTTAAGAATTAAAAAACACGCTTTTTTATAAAATGACGTCATTTGCATTTGCTAAAGCATTCCGCTTTTATGATCCAGTCATAAACAGCATCGATATAGAGCTTCTAGAATTATTAAATTTTGTAATCAGTCCTACATCTATAGAAAAATATCCAAATGACGTCATTATCGCAGAATAATACACAAACACAACAAAAAGCAATATAGTCATTCAAGAAGCTCGGCAAAAAATAATCAGGTATTTAATGTTACATATGCCTTCACTTGTTTTTGTTTATAATAGCTCCAAGAATCATTGTCAGAAATCATTTTTTCAAAATTTAGAAAATATTATTACACACGGATAAATAAAATTGCTTCAGCTTTCTGATACGAAATAAGTAATTATGAAGGAAAGTCACACAATTATTTAAATACGCTTTCGTAAAGATAAAGTGTTATATCGTTTGTAAAATATTTTTGCTTTAATTTAAGAAACATTTAATTGATGAATAGAAACGAAATAAAACTAAAATTCACCGGATTTTATAACAGGCGGTATTTTTGACACAGCATGTATTTTAATTTCAATTTTTATGAGGAAATGGCAGCAAAAAATACAGTAATCTACTATCTTCCCTTTACTTTGAATAGAAACGGAGTACTTCTGTTGTCACAATTACAAAATTGGTACTAAAATCTATAAAATTATTAATATCTCAAAAATAAATTGAGATACAGCTTTCAAACAAATTGTATTTAAAAGTACATTTTTTTCCTTAGACGACGGTATAAAAACTGAAAATGTGCGATGTGTAGAAGTTTAAAATTTTTCAGTAACGAAAATTGCAAAACGATAATTAATTTCAAATTTGAAAGCGTTGCCATTCACAGAATGACGTTTGTGTTACGCACAGATATGTTTGTCCTTTATAATATAGATAGATATACCTTCAAAAAAGACATTAAATAAGACGAATATATCGATATAAAATAGTTATACCAATCAAACAAAATGCCTGCCCAACTGACAACAGCGCTTGGCATGGAATTGTGTCATTCGGATACTATAGGACAAATATAATAATATCTTTTAATATGGATTTCTTATCCATTGGCCTTAGTTTTAGTATGTTAATTTAACAATCTTGAGTTATCTTTGCGCATAGCTTCTCCTATCTAAAATTTGTAAGTTTATAGGAATGAAAGTAATTTCGTAATTTTTACAGAAAGTAGAAAATTTTTTTGGAAAGTTTTCCTAAGTATGTAGACAGCCGACACAGTGTTATTTATCTATCTTTTTATTACGAAATATAAGCTACCAATTGTACATAACAAGTTTTAGAAATATATTAACTTTCTGTTACACTTGACAAGTTTGTTTAAAACTTAACATAATTTGTTAATAACAAACTATACACTTTTTATTTCTGATATACTTGACAAAAGTTACAAATATAATTGGAAATAATATTAAGCTTTTTACAAATAAATTTTATATTACATTTTCTAATTGTGATAACTTGGGAACATTAGAAAACTAGCAGACAAAGGCCGAGAACTATTTATTTTTCTTCTCAATAAGTTGACAAATACTGAAATTTGCTTGGTAATTTAAGGTTCTTTCTCAATAAAGAATCTTTGCAATGGCCCTGAATGTAACTTTTTCATTCACAACGTCTTAAAATGAGATGGACACTTTATTTGCTAGTGTCAATATCACGACTTGTCTTATCTTAGAGATTTTTTGGATGTTTCGCGATAACTTTCAAGTATTATTTTTTGGCTGCTGAAGCTCGTTGATGTTCTTGTCTTCCGGAATGTTGTCTAAGAACATTCGGAACAGTTCCATTTGTTTCAAACGTATCTTTTATCCGATTAATGGTAAGTTGCATTGGTGGATATGTCTAAAACTCTCTGTAATATTGTTTTGGTACTTCTGATACGTTTTCATATTTCCTTTAGCATTTTAAAATAAATTTCTTTTTTCAAAAGTTAATATTGGTACACTCATTATGTTGGTACAGATCTAATACATTTTTATACTGCATTTAGCAGATGAAAGAAAAATGTGCCTTGGAACATATCCGAAATAAAATCAGGTATTGATTTCATAAGACAGAGAAGAGTCATTTTATTGGTGACAGTTCTTTGTTAAAGTTTATTCCAATCAAAGTAACCTACATTTGAAACTTTTAACGCAGCTTTCAGTTGATTATGATTCAGAGCAAAGTTGGATAAAAATAACTAAATAACTGGTTAACATTACCTTGTACTAAAAAAGGGATTTAAAATTCATCACAATTGGAGTTAAACTCAATTCACAGATGCAGCTTCAGGTTAATCCAGTCTGTTGAAATTTTAAAATCAGTTCTTTAAAAAAACTTAAACTTTGAAAAATATGCGAATTGAAAATTCTGACATATTTTACTAAAAAGATGCTAAAATACATAAAAAGTTTTTTAGAACATAAAAAACGTCAAATGATGTTAAAACCCAAGCGTTTTCAACTGATACAAAACAGTCATTATCAAGGGAAATTTCAGAGGTGTGAATGTTCGTTTCTTAAGTAGTCGGAGACGAGTCTATTTTAAAGGGTTGGAGGAGGAGGGGGGGGGGGGGGGAATACGAGAATTATGTTCCAAAATCGTTACAGATATTTAGTATGCTAAACCAGATCCTGGATATATTGTAGGATAGCGTATCATTGCAAATTTTTCTTTCTTCAGTCAAAATTTCTAAAAATTCTCTGATTATTGATACGTAGTAATGTGAAGTACCGGATATGTTTCTTGCTTTACTGAAATCTTTGACACAAGGAAAGAAAACTTGGAATGGCATGCTATCCTACAATCTACTCAGTATTCTGTCTAGCATATTAAATTCTCTAGCGATTTTGGAACATACTTATCTTATTTCCCCTCCTTCCCCCTCCTCCCATCTTTTGAAACAGGCTCCGACTAATGAACATTCATGAACATTGATACCTCTGAAATTTTCCCTGGTGATGGCTGTTTTGTAATATTTGAAAGCGCTTGGGTTTTAACATCATTTGACGGTTTTTATGTTCTAAAACCTTTTTATGTATTTTAGCATCTTCTCAGTAAAATAAAGCAAAAGTTTCGATTTGTATATTTTTCATTCAATAATCAAGATGAACATGACGTCCGAAAATTATAGTTAAACTATATTTTTATAACTTAAACTTTCCTTTTAAATCATAACAAAAAACCGTTCATTAAAATTAAAACATCGTAAAACTTAAACTAATTGTAATTTCAGAAACTCAATTAATCAAAACTTAACCATATCGAAATCCTAACAATAATAGATTTTGAAGAAACGAAAAGACGCAACCTATCACCATAGAAAGCCTATTATATTCCCGAAGAAATGAAAGACGATTCCACTGCTAAAGAGGATAGGTTCCCGATGGGTTGATTTGTGACGGCCAATTATCTACACGAGGGATATAGGCCCAGGGGGGAAGTGCCCTCTGTGGGGGTCTTTCTAAGGGAACCTAATCCGTATTTACGCATGGAAAATCCACGGCTCGAAGAAAACCACGAAAACTCCGAACGATTAGGCCGACGGGCGCGATTGGGTTCGAACCCAGCACCTCCCGTCTACCAGCTTTGAGAGCAGAACCTCTCGGCCACTGGTGGGGCCTTGATAGGTTCCGGAATAACCGTTTACTGAACAACCATCGCCATATATGAAACGCAACTGATTAGTTCCTGATTCTTTTAAATTAATTTGTTTTCCAAAAAACAATTAGCATTATATCCTAGATAATGAAGTTATTTCTTTTAAAATAAAGAAGTACTTTAAACATCAAAATATAGTAATGAAAGCTATTAAACCAATATAAATTTATGTAAGGTTTTAAATCCATATTAGCCATAAATGAAAAAGTAAAACAGGCTGATTATATAACACGTTATTTCTAATTAATTACACCTGGAAAAAGAAAGAAAAATCAGAAAGTTATGACCCGTTAAATAGTGTATATATTTTTTTGGGAACACCCTGTATATTTCCTTTTTTATAATGATGTAGATAACATGTAGGAAGATCACAATTAATTTCTAATTAAAAATACTGACAAAAATTAATATGCTTCTAAATAAAAAAACTAAAGTTAACGTATTAAGAAATACGAAACGAAAATAAGAAATTTCTAAATGGCGCGAAAATACGTAAGTTGCGTTTGATAAATTATTATTTGTAAGTAGAAATTTTGCTAATTGATGCACTTTTCTGTTTAATTAAAAAAGAAAATATTTGAATAACTTCATTTTCAAAAAATCTTTATAGAATGTAAAAAATTATGCAGCATCAATTATGAAAGATTAAACATTGTCTAAACTTTCTTTATTAAAAGTATTCTGTTTTTACTCATATTATGTATAAATTTGTATCAAATAATTTATCTCTCATAAAATATTTTCCTAAGTAGTTTTTCAAGCGCATATTAATTTTGGGACTTCCGAATATTTCATTAAAAATATTGTGAAATCGTTTAATCGTTATCTTCTTCTTTAACTTATTCATTTCTTTCATTTCTTTTATTCTTTAAATATTCTTGCTTTGGGATAGCAGAAATTACTTTTATCACGGAAACAATCTTTTTCAAAATTAGTATAATTTATTTTCATAATGATGCTTCCTCTGGTCATGTAGTTATTGTGCCGTAAAAAAGAGAGTATTAAACTTATAAGTGCAATAAAAGTTCACGTTTCGCTATTCGTAAAACGAAGAGAAATTCTAATTAACTAATGTAAGTGCTAGAGGGGAATTTATGTGCTTTAGTAAATTTGTAAGAAGTTAAAATTTTCATTTTAGTAGTATAAAACGCTGTGGTAGCTTTTATTATTTCTGCTTATCTATGGATTACTTTGAGATGTTCATAAGTGTAGTTTCATTAATTTGTTTCTCTTATCGCGTGGATTTCTGGATTTAATTTTCTTATCTTCGCCCATAGATAAGTTAAAAATGGATAAATTATTGCAAGTTGAAAAATTAAAAATGTTCATTTTCTCCAACATTGATAATTAGGCTTTTTAAAAAAATTCAGATTGCTTGATTGCTAACACTTATTGTGATATTCGCCTAATTTTCTCCTTATTTAATATATCTCTAAATAAAGCGAATATTACTATTTGCAAAATAAAAGGTAGCAATTCAGTAATCTGTATACCACATCCTCCACCATTTCTCCACCACTCAACCGGTAAAATTTGATTTCAAATAGATTTGTTAACTTTTATAAAATAAAAAAGTTATGTGGAACAAATTATGGGAAGAATTAAACAATGTTTAATTTTTATTTATAGCAATGTATATGTTTGTATAAAATAATATTTACTCTGTAAAATATATTTTTGTATAAAGTTTAAAATGATTATTAGTTACGACAATAAAAAAAATGCATTAAAAATATTTTCGAATGACTTTCATATCAAATTTCCTTACTTTATAAACTCACAAATTATTTATCACTTGCAGTGACTTCACATTAATATAGAGACACTTGCATTTTTGGAATTTTCTAGAAAAAAAATTATGCATTAAATATTGGCCGATAAACTTAATATTTTATTTTTTTCACATGTGTTCTTCCATATTTTGTTTAAAATTTATTAATTATCAAAGAATATACTCGCAACTTTTTAAAAAATAGAATCTTTTCTTGAAAAATACTGAAAATAAAGTCACGTAAGACTGGGATATCCGTAAATTCATGTAGTTGTCTGAGCGAAGCGAAGGCTAATACTCAGCGAAATATTACTATCCGGACACTTTACTACTACGATGGATATTAACGCCATGTCCTACTAAAAAAAAGCCTAATAAAAACCTTTCGTCAAGCATAACTCAAAAAATATTTGTTGGATTTCGTTTCTGATTGCACCAGAAGGTACCTATGAGGGTCGCCTACTGAATGCACCTACTATGAAAAATAAGTTCCAAACCGTTTAAAAATTATATAGAAAAAACTCTTAAAAAAGCACAATTTATCTGCATACGTCACAGAAATTTGGTGTGCGTCACTTTCACCGGTGGATGTTTTCGTAGACAACTGGTTTGAACACATGGAGCAAAAAAAAAAAAAAAAAAAATACGCACGCAGTAATATTGAATAGATCAGTTTCAACCACGTGATCACAAACATTGCAACAACCCGTGGCAACCAGTTTTGGTGGGCAAACAAATAATAATACAGTATTCTGTACCACGGTGACCGTTTTTAGCCTGTTGTATAAAATCTGGCATGTTGTATGATATACAATTGTGGATGATTAAAACAAAAGACATGAGTGTTTATTGATCCGGGAGGTTATCTTTCTCTGGATGTCTGTCTGTCTATCATACAGCATGCTATTTTCTTGTAAAGGATGATATTATTATGCAGTAAAACGTCCATAACGGACACACCCGATTAGTGAACACCTCTATTTAGCGGGCATTTTTTCGATTACCAACCCTTAAATAACTGTACATTTTTTACTCTCAGTAGCGGACACCTCCAAATAAAAGACAAATTCTGCCCTCCCGAGGTGTTCGCTATTCAGAAGTTTTACTGGTAAAACCTCCATAGCGGACACACCCGATTAGCGGATACCTCTATTTAGCGGACATTTTTTCGATTACCAACTCTTAAATAACTGTACATGTTTTACTCTCAGTAGCGGTCACCTCTAAATAGAGGACAAATTCTGCATTCTCGGGGTGTCCGCTATTCAGAGGTTTTACTGTGTATAAT